>JAQLOL010000020.1:12494320-12508938 GCA_029783665.1 Naso thynnoides | reverse complement strand
ACACACACACACACACAAACACACATAACTACACACCTCTGAGGTATGATGCATGGAGTGCAACAGGATCAGTCAGAGAAAATGTGGAAAGCCTTCCTAGAAGTGCACTTAAGCAAAAAGGCCGAGTGACTCAGCATATAGTTCTTGTCACGAAATTCCTATGTTGTACTCCGGCATGTATGTGTGTGTGTTAGTCAGTCTGAGTGTTTTTGTAATAAGGGAGAGGCTGGTATTGCTGGATGTGTTAAATTTGTGTGTCATTCGCACATTAGTCCAAAAATAAAAGGGACAGAGTTGCCATTGAGTCATCTGAGGAAGTGTGTATGTGTGTAACACAGGCTGTGTGTGCTGCATATGTATGCATGTTAGGTTGGTGGTGGTGGTTTGGGGGTGGTCGGCGCATTAATTTAACAAAATGAATAGCTCTTGGACTAAATTAAATTTCAGCTGGAATTAAATGATGGGAAGTGGTCTCTGTGTGCTACCAGATCGCTGTGGGAGGGCAATATTGCTAAAAGGCTTTTAGAGGATTAATTTAATGTTTTTTTTCTTCTTCCTCCTCTCTCCAAGCCAGATATATATTTTTTTCTTTCTTTGTTCCTCATCCAGGTGCTCATAAACCATAGCATTCCTTTTTACGTGACATTTAGTAGCTCGCAAATGGCGGCAAGCCAGCCAACAGGGTGCTGTGTCCAAGGAGGTGGGCTGAGTGCTGTGTCTATGCTGTTTACATATCTGGGGGAGGCACTTTGGGAAAAAGCAACGCACATGCTGTTGTTTTGTTTAGCCAGAATTAAAGTGGGTGCATGCTGTGGAAGCTGTTATGGCGGATAAAGAAACTTAGCAGGCTGAACCCTGCAGCAGCAGATATGTGTCTGTCAAAAGCCTTGTTCCCTGTGTGAGGAGACCTTGAAAAACTCATACCTGCATATACATTGTAAATCACCCTAAGCCATAAACTCTAAAGAAAGCCAATCACTGTGCACATATGGTGAGGGATAAAGTGACCCAGTCACACATGTAGATTCAGGGCTCTATTTTCGGGCCGCTGTAAAGCTGGTCCAAGTGCAGATCTGGGAGTATTTGAATTTTCGTGCTGTGCAAGTGGCTTTTTTCCCCTCCCGCGCAAAGTTGCCATTTTCGTGAACCAGGCTACGCTGACTTGGGTGGAGCAGTACAACAGAGGGTGGGTCGGTGAAGATGCGCTGCCACATCAAAATTTTGGTGTCTTTTAGTGGCGAATTTGCACTTATGTCTTCGCCATTCTGAATCAGGTTTAAACTGCAGCACAGCTGGGGGAGAGCTATTTTTTTATGGTGGACAAGGGCGCACATGAACAGACTTATCCAAAATCCCATGGGCAGGTTTGGTGGTGTCCTCTGCATTCTGTCCCAATTACATAAATAATTGAGACATTACTTATGAATGTAACCTTCTTTTTCGGTTAATATTATGCTGACTCTTGTCTATTGATTTGGATGTGAATTAGGCAGTTGACACTCATGCAGTTATTGCAGCGATTCTCAAACTGTGGGCGCCGTGGCATGGCAAGGGAGGCCCATGACTGCTCCTTTTTTTTTGTTTTGATTTCCTTTTTATTTTCGGACAGTGTAGCACACAGAACTAATTTTGATGTTGGACTGCTCAGACTCATTTTGGGGTGACGCAACAAAAGCAAACCGCGCTTTCATGACGATTTCACATTCACATCTCACATTGATTAGAAACCTCACATTCAGATACTCAAAGTTTGCAAAATGAGGAAATATATTACAGGGGCTAAAAGACAAACAGGCGATGCCTCACATACAAGCAAGACAATGTTGGTCAACGGTAACATTAATCATTCATCACACCCAAGTCAAGAAAATATGTAGACGCATATTTTGCTCTTGGGTTCACAACAAATGTGGCAGGAGATGAAGAGAGACCTTTCAGTGTTTTATGTCTAAAAACTCTGGCCGGTTTGACAGTATAGCAACAACTTAATGACCAATGCTACTACATCACACAAAGCTGCAATTTTAGTAAAACCGGGTCCCGAAAATGTAATCTGGTTTTCCCTCTGATGTCCTACAACTGTCTGCTTGCAGCCTTTCATTTAGCGGTGCTGTCCCCAACAACCACCCAGTGCTGCAGCTGCAGCCTTGGTCTGCAGCAGAATCACAGAGTTGAGGCAGAGCAGTCATAAGAAAACTTGATTAACACCACAAGTGGGAAAATTGTTTTAAAAACAACACTTTATTGTTAATATTCTAAAACAGTTATTGCATATTTTATTTTATTTTTATCTGCTTTTTAAAAAGCTAAAGTTTAAATGTGAACTGTTTTGTTGCAATCTTGCTGGGTGGACAAAAACAGGAAAAAATCTGAGATCCACTAAATGAGTGTCACAAATCACCAAGTAACTTGAATCCTCACAGCGCAACTGAAACATATTAAACTTTTATTAGGTTACAACGAAAAAAAACCCTTTAATTTGACCCTTTATGAATTTAAAATAAAGAATCCCAAACTTATAAAATATGACTTTATGTTAATGACCGTTGACTCAAAATAGTTTTTCTTTTTATGTTTGGTTAATGTCCATGATGTCACCAAACAGTGCAACAGATCTGTAAATCTGTGCAAGAAAAAACAAAATAGCTTTTTTTCTGTTTCTTCAAACACACAGTTTGTGTTAATTTGCTGATATCTGTGCACAGCAATGTGACAGTGACAACAAAACACTCTTCTCTAACTTTGTTGTATGGACCAAACAAAAAAAGAGATATAGTGATAATTTCTGGACTTTAAATGTGCTGATGAGGAGCTTTTGTTACCTTCAGACAAAGCCAGGTGAGCTGTTTCTAGTCTTTATGCAACAATTGGCTAAACAATGCGTTTATGAGAGTGTTATTGATCTCTTTACAGTGTATAACTCTTAGCTAGAAACAAATATGCATTTTTCCCCAGGCAGTTTCCTAGTTGCAATAAAATGATATTGTCTGCAAAGTTTTATACTGTTACACAACACTGTAAATTATATCCATCCTATGAATCCTCCTCTGCTAATCAACATTCTCTCAAAAATTTCGGACATGTAGGCCTAGGTGCTTCTTGCAATTTTGAAAAATGTCACATTCATACTATCAGTTATCAAATGTCATCATAGGATCCTTTTTTACTTAGAGAAATGACTTGAAGAAGCCAGAGTTCCCTGCATGTTACGCCTCATAACACTAAATAACCGAGCATGCCTGTAACCCATCAATCAATCAAGCAAGCAAACATTCCACTTGCCCAGTACACTTATCAATTAATCACGCAACCAATCAGATATGGTTATGCAGAAGCTGATGATGCTCACACAAAAACATTAGTGCCACTCTCCTCTCACTTTAAATTAGCAGGCGAGAGAGTGACAGCAAAGCGATGAATGGATTCTGGTTTGCTGGGGCTTGTTTTGATGACCCACGTTGAGTTAGAATATTGCACTAATGATGCCACGACAGTGATGAATCACTCCTGTAACTGTTTCATCAGTTATGTCAGCAATTACAGCTTGGAAATGGGGACATAGTGATTATGCAGAGCTTGTGCAAGATTTTTTAAAATACAGTCTTTTTCACTGTGTGAGGAGTCTTAGTTAATCCAATGCCACTGGAAAACAAATGGCAGGAGATAAACTAGTAATAAAAACACTGATCATAGGGCCAAAGGTTGAATCCCAGTTTCCTCTCGTCCGCAAGTTAAAGTACCCTTGGGCAAGACACTGAACACCAAATTGCTCCCAAAGGTCAAGCTGGCACTCTGCATGGTTGCTCTCTTACACCAGTGTTTGTCTAAATACTTTAATGACCAACAAAAACCTTGTAAAGCACTTTGGATGAATGGCTTTATAAATTTGCCCATTTTTACAAATGCACAAAAAAATATCATAATTCAGCAGTTTGAAGGCAAATATGAAAACAGGCTCCTTCTCATTTGAGAGAACTGAATCGATGCACTTGTGATGTTATTCCCTTTAGTTCAATTTGAAAATATTGCGTCTGACCGGGAAAAAGAGATTGTTTATGTGTGCAGAAATGCAACACATTACAGAGTTCTGTTCTTTTATTTTCTTTTGGTTACAAAAAAACATTTGAATGGCCTCCACAGCTTGGCTTATTCAAATAATTTAACTTCAATCATTGCTCATTTTCACTGAGTAAAGCTGGTGTTGGGAAAAACGGTCAGGTAAACAAGAAAATTTAGCTATTGAATCTCCAAAATGCAAAGGTGTTTGAAAGATTTCTCTGAGCATTTTGTACTTCATCCTCTGCAGAAGACTTTGTAAAAACACATCAGTTTACATTCCTTTGCATAGATTATATAGCAATTAAGGGCAGCTAAGATTTGTACAATTCTCTGACACTGAAGTTTTCACACAGTACAATATGCTAACTTGATCAAGTCTTTTTTAACTGTATTGCTTGACGATATAAAGCTACTGATATTTCTTGTCTATTTTCTGGGCTGAATAGATATGGTCAAATTACAACCCAGTAAAGCACCTCCTCTTCCTCACACAATAATTGTGATTGTTGCCACTTGGAAAAGTTTCGATCTAGCACAGTGATTAGTGATAGCCTGTTTCGTCAGTAAGAGGGGAAGGGTAATCAAAGATAATTGCTGGAAATCATTGTGATGTTTTAATTGTGCACCTGCGTTTCTCAGTTGCTGTGTGAGCTGTGTCTTTTTCTGCACCATTGCAGTGATTTATGTCATTTGTAGCTGATGACTTAGTGATGACTTTTTCTATTTAAAGTGCAGTTCGAGGGTAAATGTCTTGCTTGAGGACATTTTGCCACTATAAACTAGTGTCTACTGAAGCATTTAATTCTGCAGAAACTGAACCTCTATAGTTACATTCTGAGAATCTATAATTTGGTCGCAGTATCAAACATCATGTAGTGTAAGTCTATAACATTTCACTGAGGCAGAATGAGGTACAATAATGGTTTTTATACCAGGAATTCAGCTTTACTAACATACTTGAGCGTCACATTAAGCCTCCCTGGACAAATATTTTGTCTCGATTCGATGTAATGTGGGGCTAATCAATACTCTTTGCATCACTGATAAAAGCTCCTGCTAAATGATGTTCGGGCACAAACATTTGACAGTTCTGTAACCCTGCCATTTGGGGAGGCACCTCATGTTATAAAATGAAATTTAACCTTAGAGTAAGTACTACTTAAGGTTTAATCTGTGACACTACATATAGTGAATACACTTTGAAAAAAAAAGGATGTTATAATTGCCATGTAAATAAAGTATTTTGCATTCTGAATCTTAATTCTCAGCACAGTGCATCTCCACATGCAGTTCCTTGGAAACTAGCATCCCACAGAGTTTGAATTTGAATTTCTAATTGCAGGCTCCCATGTGCAATTTAATGTAGTTATCATTTTGCAGACATGCTCAAAGCGTCTTATACACAGTTTGGTGATGTCAGTGCTCTGAGGGGAAACTGAGTTCACTGCTTTTGTGCAGCTGAGCAATCACCCTTTGTTCAGCTGTCTCTCTTTTATTGCTTATGAAAGTAAAACGAGTCAAAATAACTCCCAGACTTGACCCTGAGTTTTTTATTTTATTTTATTTTTATTTTTTATAAAGGGATGTTATAAAGGTGCCATTATTCTGTAAACCAGACAAAAGACGGATTAAATGAATCATGAGAAACGGGCACACAGGCCTCGAGGTGAAAACAGTCTGAATTAGTGATATTTCACCCAAAAGACTGTAAAATCCGACAGTGATCAGTGAACAGCAGAATACTGTGTACTTTTAGAAAATTTTAATTCCCTCACCAACAGCTACTTTTCTGACTATACTCTGTCATGCAGACGAAGGATGTTGGCCTGGTCTATTGAATGACTCAGTATTATAAATTGATTTATTGCCATATCATGTCTTTTACACATGCATTTTGAATTACTTTTTGCATTCTAAATTATGTGTATGTAGACATTAAACAGTTTTCAGTTAAATGATGCATGCAATAGATGCCTACATAAGAGACAATATCTTTACTGTTTTACTGCCAAGAAGTCTCTATGCCAGTTTCCATGACTGTTTCTTCATATACAGAGAAAACAAAGTGTAAAGGGGGAAGGCTGTTTGTGTTTTTGTATGTATGGCTTACGATGACAACCCAGTTTAGTGGCTGAAGGAGAAACCTAAAAATGCTTATAGAAATGCCCCTTGACCAACATGTGACTTTGAAATCAGAATCATGTGGTCGGCAGATCGATTACACTGTAACTTCCTGCACAAAGCACTTCTCATGACTGTGTTCTATATTTAGCAATCAACTAATTAGCCATTAGCAATCAACAGCACTTTCTTCTGACTCATACGATCCATTCAGGAGGATTGTAGTTGAGTCAATGAAAGGCTTACTTCAATCTTGTAAATTGAAAACATCATTAGAGCATTATACACATTCATTAAAGGCAGCTATTGTTAGTTTTGTCTCTTTTCCAGGCCGTAAAAAGATTTGAATCATAGCTCAGAGAAAGTGTGTACTTGAAAAGAAATCAAACCTGTGGCAGCATCAGGGATTGTTTTGCTCTCCAGATGTCTGGATCACAGGAGAACTTGTCTCCCAGCATTGTAAGAGTTTTTGAACCAGCACCTGGTAACTTTGCATATTATACATGAGGGACCTTATAAACTAGAGGTAGTTGTAGAGGTGAAGAGGTTTCAACATTCGAAAAGGCTATTGTAGCTGCTTCCAGAATCGGTTTTGCAATTTTGATCACTTAGTTATGACAGATATTCTATATGTGAGCAGCACCAGATTCATGCTTTGCTCCCATCTTTTTTAGTTAACCTTTAGAATGATAGATAATATAACCAGTTAACTGCCCTGTAAAGTGTTAACCCCTGCAGCCCCCTTGTTAACAACTTGGACTGCCGACCCCATCATCGTCCTCGCCTGCCAATAACCAGCCTATTATGATAGGAATCTTTGTTGCTCTGTTTGATAACTGATGAACAATAAAAACAATTCCTCATTAAAAGGACAATCTTGCTCTAGTATCTTTACAGATTTGTGCAACAATCTGAGTTGGATGGCTGATGGGTTTTCTGCAATAATCTTAAGTGTGTTTTGCATTGAGGCGCTGCTGATCAATCCTTTCATTATCACTAATGTAAGATCGGAGCAGTGAAGGAGGGTGAAACAGAGGAAAAAGACTGAGAATACGAAGACAGAAAGATGAACACATGCTGCAAGTTTGGAGAAAAAGAAGAGAGATGGTGAAAGAGAAGAGAATGATAGAGAGTAGAGGTATAGTACCCAAGCGAGAGATGATATAAGAAAAAGTGTGTGTGTGTGTGGGTGTGTGTGTGCATGCTGTATTTTAATTAATAATTTATTTTTGTCCAGGGAGAAGACTGCCGAATGTGACCTTCGTTTTTCATCCCACCAATTTCTCTGTTATTTCAAGGCAGCATGAATCTAATTTAGTCCTGATAGCTTTGTAACTTCTTCCTTTAATCTTCAGCATTTGATGAATTTAGAAAAGAGGGAATATAGAAGAAGATCAAGGAAGGACAGAGAGACAGAAAGAGAGAACGATGATGATGAACAACAAAAAAGATGCCTTGAATTGTTTTCAAGGTACTGACCATATGAGCACAAATTACAGATAGGAGGCACAACTCACACTGATTTGGTGTTTTTAATGACCAAGAAATTGAATTTAACAGTCAAACACACACAGCAGGCAGATATTGTTGCTTTAAAATGCAGAAAAGCTTGACGGCTTGTTTTATATCTTTGCCGCACACTTTGCACATTAACAAGCCCGTCATGGTCTTCTTAAAGTATGGTCCTCGATTACATGGGTTAGTAGAGAGGGAGCAGCTCTCATAACAGCTCTGTGATGCCCAGTGTCGAATTCAGAGATGTGTTCAAGTATAATATAGTGAGAGGGGAAGCAATGGTGAGAGACGAGAGGGAGAAGGATGGGCACGAAATGCCTTCATTGCAGGATGTAATGCACCACAGACAAATAGTGTCGTTTAATCGCCTGGAGAGGTAGAAGGAGCCTTTAAATTCATGCTCACTCTCCAGGAAGCAGCAGCGGTGGTGGCCAGTAAGTGATGTGCTGGATAAACACAGGACATTGTCGTGTGACTGTGTGCTGCACTGCAAAATAAATCCTCAAATCCTCTTTAATGAGAGATGTAATGGTGGCTCTAAAATGTAGTTTTTCTAAGAAGTTTAAAAAAAAAACTTACAGAAAGAGTGGCTCGCCAAGAAGGCACAGGCTTCTACGTTTGGAATTTTAAGCATGTAAAATGTAAGAGATACCTGATGCTTCTTACAAATTAAAACCGTAAACTGTAGCTGTAGAAGCTCTTCCAGATAAAAGTTCAATTCTGCAAACATTTATAACTAATCTAATGATGTAAAGGAATAGATCAACAGGTGTGGGATGTCTTTATGCTCCTCAAAATGTGACTACTGAATACATATGCTGAAGCTGTTTAATGCTGTAAGACCAACTGCAAAATGGTGATCAAGTCAGAAAACAGATTAAAGGCTATTCAGTCGGTTAATAGTGAAATCTCCATTCATGGTCCCTTGAAGATTTACCCTAAAGACTTTGATGATCCTCTGTCTCTTCCGCTGGCACCATCAAGAGTTTTGTCATTGTATGTTTTAGGGAGGTTGTTGGATGGAAAGCCATGAAATGTTAAGACATCCATGTTTCCTTCAGGATTAATTGTATTAGTTTTTAATGGTTACCAAATTTTTCATCTAGCACCATCATCGCATCATAATTTCAACAAGCCCATTACATTCATAACTAAAAACCTTCAAATGAATGACAGAGGCATCAGCCTCAGCTTTACACTTTTGAAGGTATTAGTGAACAGATCTCAAAATATTCTTAACATTAGCAGCATTTTTACTTTGAGCATGTTTGCAAACTGATGTTTGCAATGAGCTCAGAGCACCGCAGTATCCATCAGCCTCAACCAGAACTAAAGAATCTTAGGGCTCTATCTTATCCCTGCGCAGATGTCATTTTTGCCATGTGCCTAAGATAGCAAATGCTCTTGTGCCAAGTGAAGGGAGAATGCAAAGTTAAGTTAAAGGCAAGACCAGAAAAACGGAGGCAAAAAGACTGTCCTGGGCATGCCTGCGTAGCATATGACACATTTGGCTAGGGTGCGCACACAGTCTTCACAGTCATACACACTGTTTGTTTCTATTTGTTCCCCATGCAGGAGTGTAGATTATTGAAATGTGCTTTCAACATATTTTCTATCAGAAACAGTGGCATAGCCAGAAATAAAAATAGTTTCATTAATAAATAATAGCTTTTTGCCTTTTTTTCCCTCAGTAAAAACACACCCCAAAATGACCTTGACAAGGGTTACACATTTTTTAATGTCTGTATCTGTAAAATATTTTACAGACATGAAGAAAACACACACACCAGAGGAGAATCACCTGAATGTTTCCATCACCTTTTCCTTCTCTCTCTCCATCCCTGAGTGTGTAAGTGAAATCAGGTCATCAGGAATAAAGTGTAAATATTCAAGTAAATACCAGGCGTATGTGTGAGTGTACTTTGTATTTCTAAAATTATTCACATTAATACTGATAATAATAATAATATAGCTCAACTGGTCTGCATAAAAGGAAAGGGATCACAGCTGTCAGATCGTCTTTTCAGATCAGTCACCGACAGCTGGAGCAATTTGTGTCTTTATTGGATCCAGACAAACAAGGATTAAACAGTTGTGATTATATCTGAAAGGAACCATCCGGACACAGGAAGAAAAAATATTTATACTTCTGTCGACCTGCTGGAATTGTGCATAATTTTGCACATGGCTTATCTAACTTTAGGAGGACTTTTTTCATTATGCTTCCTCCACCAAATGTTACTGTAAAAACATTGTGCAGCTGTCCTGGTGATGCCAGAAGATGAGGTAACAATCAACACTATGATACCATGCAAATATTTTTTTTTCACTGATTTGAAAGTGCCTCGCCGTCTCATCGCGTGTTCTCATGCTTTGACTAATCTTGCCAACGTTTGCTCCATGGGCACACCTGTTCTTAACGATAATGAGAGCAGACTTTCTGATTGGTTATTGCAGCTCCAACCCAACACACAACCACAATAATTTACACAACAAATAAATTAATTAAAACCTCTGCACCTGGCGTTGCACCTTGTGCCATAGACAAGCAGAAGATAGGGCCCTTACTCCTGTTCTTCATATTAGTTGCTGATGAACCGTGAATGTAGGATTCAAACTTTATAATGACTTATGAGCAGCTATACAACTCAAGTGTCATTATAAGTGTTTAGGTATCTGCTATGAAAAGTTTTTTCAAAGTACACAATAAAAATCTAGTAAACAGGCTGAAATGACAGATACATTTAAATTTTAGAAATAACGCTTACTTAAACCTAAAAATAAAATTGAAGGCTACCTTCTAAGGTGTTTTGGAATTTGGTGATGTTTTCTTTATGCATCATGTCTTGTATGCTACATCTTTTAGATTCTCTTTACATCAGTGTTCTACAGTTCAGAATCAGCAGTGTGTCTTATACTCCTCACTGCGCGCATTATGATAGACTGGATGACACTAAGTTTATGTTGACAATTTATATGTTTGTTTACAAAACCATGATGGTAAACTTAACTCACATGCATGTAATCTCCTGACGCAGCTTTATTCTATCATGCAGGTTCCAAGGTTTTGGCATTGAGATGCGAAAAAAAAAAAACCCTCTTCTAATCTGGACTTGAAACACTTTAAAAAAAAATAAAGCAATGAAAAATGTCTGTGTAACTAAGGGATGCAACTGTCTTATTTGTGCTGAATGTCGTCTCCTCTTTGTGTGTTTCATGTTTGTATTGTCTGTTGTGTTTGATTTTTATTGTGTACTTTTTTATGTTGTATTCCAATCTCACAGGACTTTCTGGTTAATAAAGGTAAAAGTAAACAAATAAAAAAAGAACAATGCAAGGCTTTAAATGTATTCCTCATTCTAGTCAGCATCATCAACAGATCTTTAAGAGAGTCTGTTTTTCAATATAAAGTAATGTTTATAAAAAACACGAGTGGCACTCTAAAACTCTCACACTGATTGCGACTTGAATGCTGAGACCTATTTTTTTTCATGAGTGCACTGAAATGACATATTGCACTGTACCATACTGTATATATCTATCATACATACCTGTTAAACCACAGGATCTTTGAACTCACCAGAGCACAGCACATGGAGGTTTTTACATGTCCTATAAGGGATCTATAGGAACATAGAAAAGCAGTGGTACAGGCTGAAGGAGTTGAGAGGACCTCCATAGCATCTTCTTGTTCAAATTCAGTCATGTTGTTTGAATAGCCATTTAATTTGTGTATCTGCAAATTTACTCTCAGTATGTAAAAGTTAAGTGGCTCAGTTTAGGCAGGCAACTAGCCAAGTTATACAGGTTTTAGTGTTTGAAAGAGGAAATTGTGTCCATTTAAGTGAGCAGAGTTAGACAGTTTACCCATCATAAAGGGCATTTAAGGGGTTATGGTCACAATGTGGTGACAATAGAGGTAACAAATATTAATGGAGTAGTTGAATGATTTTAACCGGAACAGAAAAGGCCAAGTTTCCCCCCCCTCCTCTCATTTTTATTTCCTTTAATTTCACTTTTCTCATCTGTTATGTCTCCCTCCCTCTCAAGCTTTCTGCCTTCCTCTTGTACGTGATTGACATGTCTATCAACATGACAGCGTTGTGACTGGCAGCTCCCTGAGGTGAGCCCCCTGTGCCCCTCCCCTACACACACACACACACACACACACACACACACACACACACACCCTCACATCCCTATCCAATCTCTTCCTGCTTTTCTCTCTCTGCCTTTCTGCTCATTGATGCCTGATTCAGAAACACAAAGACTGATGTGGAGTGATGGACAGAGGGATGTTGGGGGAAGAAGGCTGTGTAAATGGTACAGAAACCCACACACCCACAGAGCCAAATGGGCTCAGTGACTTAGTTAAGAGCTGCAAAAAGTTACACAAAAATTGCTGAGGTGCAACAAAGTTAAATTGAAGAACATTACATTTCTACCTAAACATATTTAAGAACACATTCAGCTCCCTTGGGTTTTTGTATCTATGCTTCTGGATAAAAATAAATAGTCTACATTTCTGCATAAATGTATTTAGGAGTTTGCTCAAATATTGGACAAGAGTTAGTATTGTATTTCACTGAAGCCCCTCTAAGTAACTTTTGTTTTGAGTTGATTGTAACGGTGCATGTGGGAAAAAGCTGTACTGCTTACAGTAGTAAAGATCTTGTGTAGCATGAGCATTTGTTTTGGAAGGAAGTAAAAGAAACACACTACTTATTGGCATTATGTTAGTTCTGATGTAAACACAAAATACTGATATTATCCAAAGTAAAATATCTTCTTACTTCCTACCATAGATGGTGAAAGAGAGAACAGCGGCTCGATCATGGCCCGTATTCAACAAACTGTGTGAAAAGTGTTGCATAGCACTTGTTTTTTGCATATTTTCAATCTGTGCATAAAAAAACTAAGTGAAAAAACTACAAATTTACTAAATTTAAAAATATACATATATTACCTAAGAGGTTTTTTTTTTTATGTAAAGTTACAGTGGAATTTTTGCCATTTCAATATTTACTGTATGTGATACAGATGTAGTCAGGCTTAGAAGAATGGTTTTGATGGTCCTTTTCGTTGTTTACTGCCGTGGACAAGGAAAATACATCCAACTTCTGCTGCATAGCCGTATGAACGCTGCTGGTGGGAAGTTTCTACAGTAGATATACATTGCAGGGAGACGAGGCAGGGTTACAGGCGTGTTGGATTGCCCCTTGTTGTTGTAAGACAGAAAATCATTGAGTGCTCAGACAAGCAGATAGCCAACAGTGATAGCCAGTCGGACAGGCAAAGAGACGGACAGACCCACAGAGGGAGGGTCAAGTTACAGCCCTGGAGAGGGACAAGAGCTCTGGACTGAGGCCCTGGCTTTAACCCCCAGCCTCTCCTCAAGTCTTCATGTATTGCTTGTAAACACTGCTGACCTTACAGCACACAGTGGACGCTGAGTGTGCCTGTGGGCCCCGTGGAAGACATGTTGTGACTGTCCCTGTCACAAATGACTAGAAAAACACAGTGTCAAGTATAAGTGTTATAGTCCAAAGGAAATCTTTGGAAGCAGAGCTGTAGCTCAGTGATTTAAGCACAGCGATAACACTGTCAGGGTTAGAAGTTCAATTCCCACTTGGGCCGGCTTTGCTGAAAACGTATGCACCCACAGTCCTGTAAAGCTTGTGGATAAAAGTACTCTTCAAATGGCAGATGTTAACTTGCTGTATGAGGGTGAGGCTTACAAATTTGATCAAGTGTTGATCTGAGGTCTCTTCAGTTTGGTGAGTATAGCAACACAACTGTAACTGCATTGATATGATATTGTATTTAACACCAATTTCTTAGACATTTACTGAATTAAGAAATAGACCTTGAAATACCCCCCCCCCCCAAAAAAAAAATAAAATAAAATAAAAAATAAAAAATGACATTACCATTTCTTACTTAAGTTTTCATTTCAAGAAACAAAACACCTTCAATGAAACAGTCAAATCTTTGTAGCACTTTAAGCCACTACAGAGAAGCTACTCATATTCTGGTATTAACTTCATGCAAACTTATTGACAGATCTCCAGATAGCTTGAGGCACCTACAGTGAAAGATTAGCCCCTTGATTCTAGTAGGTAGGCTATTTCCTCAGTGTTGCCAATATGAAGTGAGAATTCACTCCATCTCGGAAAAATCATTACTCTGAGTTCATCATTCAGCGCTTGACTGTGTAAAGCTTATATCATTCTGTCATTTTTTTCTAACACAGGCGTCACAAAATATAGATAACTGTCTCAGTGCTCCTGTTGAAGGAAGTGTATTTATGTACTTAATGACCATGTCTATATATTGTTGACTTGTCCATATATCCAGCTTTACTGTGAGAAGGTGGGGTGTTTAAATTCATGGGTACTGCTCTGAGCATTGATATGCCTAAAGATTTGCCCAAAGGCTGGGAAAAAGTAATATTTCCCTTTTGGATATCTTTGTGGCTAAGAGAAAAGAGTTGCTGTGACTTTGATGATCCCCTGTTTTTTCCCTTGCACATCCAGGTACTTGACATTTGTGGTTTTGATTGAAATGTCTTAATGACAGAAAGGATTTTCATCAAATTTGGTTCAGAAATTCATCTCACTATATGGATGAACTTTAAAAACTATGATGACCCAGAGATTTTTCATATAGTGCTATCATCAGGTCAAATAATTTTAGATTGATCTTATACCTTCATTTTTGACTCTTATTCTTCTTTATTTTCTATTTCACATGATTCCCCTTTCAGCCTCCCTTAAAATGATCACACTGTAGTGCACCTGTTCTTGTTTGATTCTTAGACTCTTTGTTAGACTTAAAAACATAAAAGAACAACATATAACTTTTTTTAGCGTTTTTTTTTTTTTTTTTTTTTTGGTTTTTAAAAATAATTTAATTTATAAACA
>JAQLOL010000020.1:12473689-12485588 GCA_029783665.1 Naso thynnoides | reverse complement strand
TTATTTATATATTTATAAATATATATATATTTGTGTGTGTGTGTGTGTGTGTGTGTGTGTGTGTGTGTGTGTGTGTGTCATGATGTAGAATGTTCAAAAATAAATCAGATTTCAATAATATATCCCAAGAAAGCCTAAAAATATGCAGCTATAATAAAGAGATATTTGTGACAATGGGAAGACAGTAGGAGGTTTAGGACTGCCATTGCTTGAGTTACACACCGTTACACCTAATTAAGGTCAGCTTGATGGAGCAACACACACACACGCTGTGTTATTAGCTGAGCACCACTGTTTTGACCAAATGCTTTTTTTCTCTTCGTAGTGTGCTACACTTATGGCTTTTATGTTTGTTTGTGTTTCATGTGTTGGTAAAGCTTTTCAACATACTCCATACTTTTCAAAGAGTCAAGGATGCTGACAGGACCACAGCTACATATATGGACAAAACTGAGTTATACTTTCAACCACCACAGGAAATCGTGGCAGCAGTATACTGTAAACAATAGTTCAAGCGTTACCCAAGCAAGACTTGGCCAAAGAAGAGACGGAAGAGTGAGACGCTAAGAACTCAAGTGAATAAAATTCTCTGTTCATATTTGGTGATGTATTTAATGACTCAACAACAACCAATATTCAAAGCAATGCCTCTGCTTTTGTCTGTTTTTTTAACAGAATCATTACAATCTCCCCCCACATTGCCATGTTTGTTGTTGTTGTCATGGTGACAGAAACTTTTTCTTCCCACTACCTTTATCGACCATATGCAGAGGTAAGCCTAAAAACAAACTTGTGAGTCTGAACTTTCATCTAGTTGATGTTTTGCACAAAATAAATGCCAAATGAAATGTGGAAGTATATGAGCAGTGACAGTTACAGCTTGGAAATGAACCGGTTTAATTAGGTACGTAAAGGGAGCATTTTAGATCACTTCATGCATCTTTAGCCTGTTAAGGCCCTTAAAGCATAACTATACCCCTAAACCACTTTTTTTCAGATGGATGCTAACAGGTATTTACTTAGTGTTTATGACTGATTTAGATCTAAATCTTGATGTTTAAGTGCAAGTTAATTGATCTTTACAAACTTTGTTCTAAATGTGCGAAGCGACTGCCCTCTGCTGGTTGAAACCTGGCTATGACAAACCAATTTTCCTATCGGTTCATTAGATTTGTGACCTGTCTGGTGGTCACTTTTGTCACCAACTAAGCCCTGCATCTCACCCCCTCTAAAAAAACAAAACAAAACAACGAACAATGATTCAGATGACCGTGATGAGAGGAGACACACCCAATCACTCTTACGTCGCTCTTTCCCACACCCTCCGACACATGGCCTAGGAAACAGCACACACACATGTGCGCACATGAAAAAACACACACCACCGTAGATTAGTGAGATGAAAGTTAAATCCATGCTCATTTCGACTTCCCCAACACCTAAACCATGTTACTAAACTTTGCTCTGCTCCACTGAGTGAGGAGGACCCGGAGCAAATAATGTTAATACTACAATGGCAATCCAACAAGGAATTAACTGATGGACAGATTTTTGAACAAGACAGACGCAGGCTGCAGTGACGGAGATCGTATGTACGACTGTTTTTCCTCATAGTTAATGTCAATTTTAACTCAGATGTGTTGAAGAAAAAGAATAACCAACCAGAGTTACTTTCACTTTCTTTTTGGTATTGCTGTGAAAAGAGGGGCAGGGGGATCTGGTGGAGAGAAACTGGCTGCTTATTAAACAAACTGCGGACACGTGTGAAAACTAAAATACGCTAACAGCTAAACTGAATTTCAACCACTATACTCAAACCACGCAGTTCTCCTGGTCTACTCTCAGTCAAGCTCCGCCTCCTGGCCCTGATTAATTTTTTCACATTTTAGATGCATTTTTTAAATTTCTGGAAAGGAGGCGCTTCAGCCAAAACTCTTGGGGTTAAGAAATGCTTTAAATGGTTTTGTATTTTTTTGTACAAAATATTTTGAACAACAACATTACATCAGTTGCACTGTCTGCATCTGACTTATACTGAGTGAAAAACTGTAACCAAGATGCTGTAAAGATTCAAGTGTGGTTTCCAGAAATGTTAATGTGTTACATCAATGGATGGAAAATGTAAAGCAGGATGTATATGGTGCAAACTGGGAGAAGCGGATGTAAATGAAGCACGTAGGATTAACATATGAGCGGTTCAAGGTGAGTTTATTCATTAAAAAGTCTGAAAGTTGGTCTTGTACAGTAAAAATCTTGATCTGGTAAGTCTGATGGGAAAAATAGAGACATATATGCAAGGAGTGGCCAAAGACTGAGCTTCAATTTATTTTCACTTTTTACATTTTCATTACCCGAAAGTACAGTCAGCTAAGGGAGACAGAGAATTAAAAAAAAACAACAACGTCTGGCTCATTTGGATGTATATGCCTGCATGTGTAATGACTGCCCTGCTGTACATACATTGTAAAATGAACTATCGCCTAAGCAACCTTGAAGCAACCATAATTGCAACATGGTTGGTGGTTTGTGTTTCTGTGCACTGAATGAGTAAATAATGATCCAGAGCATTTGTGTCTGTGTTCAACTGTGTGTTGTAATGGAGTGAGACATGTGATTTAAATATGGGATTAATTGGATTTTTAATCTAGTTCTCCTGCAAACACCTCCGCCACCGGTGAGCTGTCAATGCATTTCATGTTTTGTGACTGTGGTAATTTATTTTTTGTGCATGAAAGTGAGTTTCAGACTAGCAAGTGGATGCTGACAGACAAGAAACATTGATGGACAGATTTATTGTTGTTGAGATTAAACATACGATTTTCCAACACAACAAATAACCTGTGATGTGCACATCTGATCTTTTGTCCAAGTATACCATATTGCTTTTGTTGTAGGATGTTAAATTCATCATATCCATGGACAGCACTGTAACTGTCTACAAGCTCTCCTACAGTGTATCGAGGTCACCCCACCCTTCAGGGTAACTGTCTGGGTGGGTTCCATTGAATATTCTGCCCTCAGGGAACACATCACACAAGCACTGCATTTTACCAATATTAGCTTTGTGCATTGCCAAGTGTGTCCATGCAGTCCATCATTATTTCATGGCAACATCAGAATCTATTTGAATCATCTGAAGCAAAAATGGAAGTCCGGGGATGCTTGCTTCTCCCTCAAGTTATCTCTAGGAGAAGAAAAATAGCCTTTCTGTCAAAGAATAGTTTGCCCTTTTGTGACAGTTAACAGCGGAGAGTGACAGCTAACATGTGGAGGGAGAGAAAAGGGAACACATGCAACAAAGATCCCCAGCCAGACATAAACTGGGATTGGTCAGATAGCATATGTCCCATGCTGGGCCACCGTGGTGTCCTAGATTGACAAATCTGATCCCAACTTAATCCCCCTGTGCACAGTTCCAAGAAAACATCTTCAAGCAATAACACTGCTGGTCCCTCACCAATTTTCAAAACAGACAAATTATTAAAATTAAAGAAGCGACCACTTAGAGGACAGATTCTAAAAGCTTTTATTTCTTTCAAAGTTTATCTAACTAATCTCACCATTCTTTTGGGGGTACTTGAGAGCCCGGGCCCTCTAACAGCCAAATAACATGTTGATTTGTAACTGAGGGTATTTTGGCAGAAAATTATATTTTTACTCTTTGGTGTCTCAAAACCCTTGCTATCAAACACTAATAGGAAATATTCTCAGTTTTTATATATATGTCATCATGTAAACTCTGATAACCTTGATTTTTTCCCCCTCTTTCTTTTCTATCTTTTTTTTTCTTTTACCTAAAGCCTAACAAGGGACAGATTGGAAACTTAGCAAAAGCTGTAATCTCAGCATGTGGAATGTCAGTCATATCAACTTGTTTGTAATAAGTGGATGTGGTACCATGTTGGCCTTCATTGTCCCAAATCATCAAATAAACAAAATAAATAAATGAATTAAATGTTCACGCAAAGCTCATATAATACTTTAAAAATGAACCTTTTGGGGTCTAACAAAAATGTTGTGTGGACATTTCTATATTTTTTTTCACCTTCAAAAAATGTGCCTTTTGACAAAATCAACATTTTCCTGTTCAGCAGTTTTAAATAAAAATAACAGAAAAACATTTATGCAAAGACAGCTGGTGTGTTTGTGACCAACAAAACAAAAATAACAAATAAAAGTAAAGTTTTAACAAAAGTGAGTTTCAACAAATCACAAGAGTTCAGCAATGTGAAATGGTAACAGTAAACAAATGGGCATCTTTCTTGTGGTTCCACGTCCAAGACAAGTTTATGCATGTTTTACATATGCAATGCATTTTATTGAAAAGAAAAACTAGTTCAGACACTAAAATGTAAACCCATTTCTCTTTTTTCAAACAGCTTCAGCCTATTCTGCTGGCCAAAATTTACAAGCAAGGGTTTTATTTTTACTTGAGTCAAATGAATAGTTTCCACTGTAAAGCACTGGGAACAGCACAGTGGGTGTTGGGCTGCTAATGCAGGATGGAGGGATTTCTACAATGACTTCTGTTGTAAAACAAACAGGGGCTATGGGCAAAAAGCCCCCTTCCTGCTTTTGATGGATTGAAAGACATTACATGGTGCTAAGCTCTGCATATATGCCTGTGGAGACATTTAAAAAAAGAAAAAAAAAATCCAGGAGCTTGTTCAATATTTCAGCCAGCGAGCACAAGGCAAAACCTGGATGGAGGAGGCACCTGGGGCGACAACCTCATACCCACAATCCACAGAGCTAGCACTAAGGCCTCAGCATCACACGACTCCAAACAATATAGCATCCCCTTTGTTGTTGACTGATTACTGCTGGGATTTGCCTTCTTATTCTGGTTCAGCTGGCAGTGCAGCTAATGGAGGGAAAACATGCAGCCCAGCTGGAAGACTCACTGACAGCCTCCTTGGACCTGACAAAACCGCTTTGTCCCCTTGCCTTTACACTCGCCAGCAGTGATGGAGGTATCAGTCCAGCTTGTGCTTTGCTAAGAACAGAGACTTTCGTTTCATCCTCTTCCAAAAAAACACTTGTTATTTAGTCCAGCTCTGCAACATTTGCATTGCAAGAGGGGGTACAAGCGAAAATGCAATGCAGGGGAGGTGACAGGAGATATAGGTGTCCTTAGCTGAACAGAACACAATGACACCCAGTCTTAAATAATGCATTGCAGCATAGTGGGGAAGACTGCTTGCCTGAGAATGTGCATGTGTGAATGACAGAGTGCAGAACATCATTCAGAGACTGCTTATGTATAGGCACGTCCTGGCAGCACTGGGTTAAATTGTATGGAAAATATTGATGAAGTGTACCCAGAGGGGCAGTATCCTGTCATGTCCCAATCAATAATTTAAGCATCCTTTATTATTCACGTTTCTTCTTCACTAGCTCTGTGTTTGAAATGTAGGCTCCTTCAGACATTTAATCATTCAAGTCTACATTGCCGACAAAACAATAAATTAAAAAGTCGAACAAACAAAACATCCAGTGCGATTTCCAGGAAGAATTTAATTCCAATCCAATAAACATGAAGATTGCTTTCGAAAGGAAAGGAAAAAAGAAAACGAAAAAATAACACAACTAAATTATTGTTTATTGCACTTTTTTTTCTTCTTCTTCTTCTTTTTTTAAAATTTTGTTGTCATTATTATTATTATTATTTCACAACACTTTGGGTTTCTGGACATCTTCCAGCTGACAACAACATAACCATTATGTTTTTAATCTTCCCAAGTGGAAAATGAGAGGAAAATAAAATGCCCATTACATGCTGAGACAAGATGCGCAAGGCAGTAGTTAAACAAAAAACAAAACCATACAGCTCAAATACATGAGATGCTGTTTCAACTGTTCAACTCAAGCAAATTTCCTTCTGCAGTCTTCCTTCTTTCTTCTTTCAGCTGGCATTAACTCTTAATGGCTGGTTGTTGCAACAAGCACTGGACAATTAAAGCAAAGTAATCTGCCTCATCAAATTGATCTGAAATACTGAAGGACAAACTAATGTTCGCACTGAGAAAAAATAAACATTTGTCATTTTATCCTCAGGAATCAGGTCTTTTATGCCCCTTTTTTTCTCTCTTTGTATATGTCATCAAATTGTGCTCACTAAGAGGTCCTGTTGACCGTGTCAGACTGTACTGAAGTCAAACAATGTCTGTGTCTGAAGCACCAAAAAATATGTGCTGCAAATATTCTCTTCACTTTCATGTTGATATTTCATCTGATATCAGGAAAAACATTTCAAAAATAAAATCAAACATCTTGTTTTTAAGATATTAAAGCTACACTAATTCATTTTCATATTAACAATGGAATATGTGACTGCAAAATGGACTGTAAAAGGTGTCACTTACAACAACAATGAAGAGGAAAAAAATACTAGAGCCTTTCCCTTTAGCTGTATTGAGCACTGTATTATTGTTAATGGTGTACAATTTTGTTTATGTGGTCTAAATGAGTATTGTTACTGAATGATAGACTTTCAAATGTGAAACGATCCTTTAATGCTTATTTGTGCTGGTTTCAAAACCAACAAATTTTGCTTCATTCACTGCCAATCTGTAGCAGCAGCTAACCGTTCTTTAGAAAATCCTTAAATGAAAAGACTGTTCACTAATGGCCCAGCACCAGGCAGCAGACAGACTATGTTAGCAATTAGCTAGCAAACATTGTGCAGCATCTAGTGGCTCTCAAGCAGGTATTTCCTTTTGTAGTTGGTGGAAACCAAATAGAGCAATGGAAATTAATATTAGACTTTTCTTAAGTGCTCTAAAATATCATTAGAGTAGCTGGGTGTGCATCAAACCTGGTTTTTGGCCAGGTGCCAGACAACAGTGCATGTGTGGGTGAAAAAAAGATGGATTTATGCATACTGGAGTACAGCTGTCAGTATTTACTGACAAAAGAAAGAACAATGTTTTAAACCTAACAGGGTCTTCATCAGGCAGTTGTCCAGAAACATGGCTCTTGATGCTCTCTTACTTTTGTAAACAGAAGATTGTGGCTACAAAATCTTCATATGGTGAAATTATTCAAATGCTATTTTGAGCTTGTTTTCATTTTTTAAATTTGTCTCACTGCCCCAAGTAGAGGTGGGGAAAAACATAAATTTAGCAGCGCAACATGTTGGTTTGATTTTGATTTTTTTTTTCAAACATGTCTGTAATACAGTTATATGAACATCATTAAAACAGTAACACAATATAATAAAACCAGACAAATTGTGAAAAAGATACAACTTATTATGCATCATGCAACCTTATGACAAAAAGGCCCATTATGCACATTAGAATTCTATTATTGGTTTATCAGAAAATCTCATTCTCGATTGGACTGTGTCCCTGCAATCATCCTAAATTACAAGTCTGTGCAGCCAAGTGGCTGCTACAGTGATGGATCCTGACCTTTAATGCAAGTGCAGCTCACATGGTGAAAATGAAAATGATCCATTAAAAATGAAATATCTCTAAAGTTGAAGTCCTCCATACCTTCATGCGAAGATGATCAAAGAATATCACTATGTAGCAAATCATTATTATGCTGCCTTTCTCAAGACTGTCAACTGCCTGTCTTCAAATCGCAGCAATCAATGACAACCCATCACAATGTTCGCCTTTTCCTGTCACTGAGTGCATATTTCAAAGACTTCTTAATGATCAGAATAATACAAGATTTTGGATATGAATGACATCTGGGATCATGGCAGCACGTTCTTAGCTTTTTTTTTCTATAACCTGAAATACGTGCAAGCACACATGTCAAAACCATCTCAGATTTACAGCTAGAGCTTAAGTAGGAGTTGAACAAACCCCCAAGATGCCTTGAACTCATCCGCACAATTACGACAAAATCTCAGACAAGACAAAAAAGTTAAAGGTGGAGTCACTAGGATTTTACTATAAAATATAATATAGACATATACAAAAGTAATGCTGCTCAGTCATCACTTCTGGGCCTCTGTATATGTGTGATGGTGACTGTGTATGGCGACACACCGCCCTCTGCCTGTATTTTGATGTTTTGGCTGACTTAGGACCTGCTCAGGACGAGTTACTGTAAAGAACACTGTAGAGGCGCAGTCAATTTTTAAGTAATGATAGTGCATCTGCGCTTCTGCGAAGGGTAGATGGCGTGAGCGCAGTGAACTTGTGCGTTTCCCCCAGCCAATGACAGTGCGCAGGTGAGGTTGAGAACACCATGGAGAACAGCTACTGGACGCCTTCCAGACCAGGGAAAGTTGCAAATGTGGACATAGCACAAAGACAAGGATATATAGCCCAAGTGAGCAAGTGGATAAAACTCGTTCCAGAGCAAAAGTGAGTCTCGGTTTGGCTTTCAACTGTTTTGGAGCACTGAAAAAGAGGCTGGGGAGAGCGATGCAGAATTGGGCTGCTTTGTGATGGACAGGTAGGTGCAAAACGCTGGCAGTTAGCTTGATAGCTTGCTAAATTATCAACTTCTCCATTAAAAAATATCATATTCCTATGTAGCTTGCTCTGCAACGTTAGGTAAGTGGCATAGCAGTACACGTAGTACATGCTAAGTTACGATAGGCTACTTCAGGTGCATTAAGCACCTGAGCATGCTCCCCCAAGAGAGGTGGGGCCTAGTTTGAATGTTGTGTTTACAAATAGCAACAAATGATTGCTACTGACTCGACTTTTAAATATTGAGGTAAATGATGGAAACGAGAAAATCATAAGAGATATGGTAGCAAAATGTGAGATGAGAGGTTTGGGAAGTGATGGTAGTGGGGGGTTAATGCTTGCATCTACTTCATTAACAGTAGATCTGAATTGCAGACAGAGTAAACCAAGCTTTAAATCGGAATCAATTGCTTCCTCCCTATTTCCTTCTAATGGGATTGTCTAATAACACAGCAGTGCCCGGCATCAACATCAATAGGGAAATTCATAGTCGATGTACATCAAATAACATCCAACTACTTATTTGAATGGCTGTCTCTCTGATTCTAGGAAAGGGAGTGACGTCAGCCTGTTTAAGGTGGATGCTGAAGCTGTGTGTGTCTGCGTGTGTGTGTATAATTATTAGGATTTAGATCGCTGCAGGCGAAGAGGGACCCCTGCTACAACATGGCAGCCCATCACGACTGTTCAGGGATGCCTCTCACATTCTTCCCTCCAGCTTTTCAACACAGCATGCCAAGCTTGATGACCTTGAGGCTGGTGAGGGACCAGGGTGTCAGGTGACAAGGCTGGTTTGCCAGGTTTAAACATGCCCCCATCACAGTAGTGCCTGGCAGACGGGTGTCAGCACTCAGCCCTCACTAGCACCGCACACACATTCTGGTAATCATTACCTGAATTTAAACCAAACTAGAGACTGTGTAATGGTCTCAGCCCCCTATGAAAATGCAAACTAATTAGTCCCCTTACGATGTGTGAGCATGCTGGGCATGTGCCAGTACACTGTCATCATTATAAATAAATGAAAAGATGAACAGATAAAAGAGTCATTATTCCGCACTGACAGGAAACCTTGCACTGTGGCTGATGTGTTGACAGACACAGAAAGGATATGGAAATGTCCCAGCAGTTGAACATAATGGGGCTTTTTGGAAGGTCATTCTTGAGGGGGAAAAAGATTATTAGGGTATGCATGTGGGATTTGTAAGACTGCATACAGCATGCCTATTATTGTCATCAGAGAAATCAAAACAAAACAAAACAAACAAAAAAAACATGTTAATTATCATGACAGTTATTATTAATGTTTAAAATAAAACCAGAAAGAAATGTAAGATATACAGCAATAGAGACTTAGCATTCAGATAAAACTGCAACAGCAAGTTGGAATTCCATCACAACTGAAGTTGCAACATGCACCAAAACTTCAAATGCAGTGCTGCCACAGGTGGCTAGAAGCTGTACTGCAACAATAACAATTAAAGCAGTCATTTTCTGTAGGCTCCAGTCAGCAGGTAAGAAAGACTCTTTGAATGTTGTGGTCGCATTCACTGTAAAAAAAGTTACTTTTTCTCTGATGATATAAATCATGTTTTTAACTGACCTACAACTGCATGAAATTGTTGAGTTTGTTGGTAACAATTATTAGAAATTCCTGAGTGACCATATATTTAATGACAGGTCACCAAACCCTATGTTAAAACTTTCTGCTCCTACAATGAATATCCCCCCCCCCCCCCCTAAACTACCCGTATCTCTTTAATAGACTATTTAGAGGCTGCGGGGTCACTAGATTTAAGGTGGTTTTGAAAAGTCCTCCAGGGTGCAACATGTAACCTTGTAAACATGTAATGTAAACACTCTAATCTGAGGTAAAACATCAAAATGTTTAGTGCTGTGACATCTGGGATCGATGGAACTCCTGACAAAGAGATACACATGTATCACATGACCACCATTGTAATGAATGTTTTCCAAAAGTTAAAGGAATAATCCGGCGAAAAATGATCCCAGGGTCTTTTTCTGAACAGGTACTCATCAAAGAAGACCTCCAGAGAGTTTTTTTCGCTCATCGTCCTGTATCAGGTTTGACCGGAGCAAAGTTGCAGCCCAAAAACTTCTAACATGCATCAAATTGGGGCAGTACGCAACACGCTTACAAAACCAGCTCTTTTAACAGCAAGAAAAAGCAGATTTCTTCCAAAGAGTTTGTTGTTTGTGGCAGTTTAGTCCAGTATAAGTTGATATTACTTCCAACCATGTAGTGAATAGTTTGTAAAATAGTTTGTAGAAATCTTCAACCGGGCTCCTTCCTTTTGGATTAATTCGGTAACTTACCTCAAACACCTACCTGCCTGCCTGCTCCCCGTTTACTGAAAACTCCATTGGACTCTGAACTGTTGCATTCAAGTTTTACTCACCTCTTTCCCCTTACCTGCTCACACGTCCTTACTGAGCTCACCCGAGCCCTTGGACTGAGTATTGTTTACACTTACCTGCAACCTGTTGATTTTCACCTGTGCACAATTTGACCTGCTTAGAATTACAATAAAGGCCATTGCAAACTGTATCTGAGAGACTGCTGCATTTGGGTCCTTCCATACCCCGTAACAGCTAGTTAGAGATTATGGACGCCCTCTGATTTGTTTGTGGCATAGACAGACCAGTGAGGTTTTACACCTTTCCTCACATTTCTTTCAGTGCACATCTGTGCTCCATCTAGTTGATACCTAGTTTGTTTTATTAAGTTATTTGACTTTTCGTTTTTCAGCTTCTCTTCTTGTGGTCATGTTTATCACTATCGATATTAATACTGTCAAAATAACCAATGCAACAAAAAAGCCCACTACACCACAAGAGTCACCAGTGTATATTTAAAGCACTGCACTAACTCCGAAAATCCTGTCTTTGTTTTAAGTAGGTCTAGTTAAGAACAAAGTTGGGTGGATGTTCTGTCATACGCTATGCTAGAGAGTTGGAATATACATGTTTGATTTCAGTTGTACATTAGGCTAATAACAAACAATAAATGTAAAATACTGGCATGAACACAACATAGGAAACACAGGGTTGTATCTTGTATTACATGCCATATTTTCTGTATGTATTATTAAACTTACTATGGGCTGGGTTTTAACTATTGGCCCCCAAATACTTTATAACCAGTCTGAGCAGAACACATCCCAGGATATGAATAACAAACATCAGCTTGAACTAAATATTCTCTAGTTTTTGATGAAGGAGTTAAAATGTCTTTTTAAGAAAAGAGAGAAACATAAAAGTAAACATGTTGAAAATACGAAAATAACTTTAAACATAATTTCTTATCTTGATTTTGATAAGCTTCAGCTGCTCACCATTCGGTGCACATCTATTACACATCAGCTGCTTTTCATGTGAGTAAGTTTCATCAGGTTAGTTCTTATATAACCACACCCACAGGTGCACAACACCTGTTGAAA
>JAQLOL010000020.1:12453491-12473589 GCA_029783665.1 Naso thynnoides | reverse complement strand
TCCAACCACGTAGTGAATAGTTTGTAAAATAGTTTGTAGAAATCTTCAACCGGGCTCCTTCCTTTTGGATTAATTCGATGATCGACTAGTACGGGCTTTCATACGTGAGGAGCAGGGGGGCGATAGGTAAGTCTTCTGAGTTTTTGATAACCTCCCGGTATGCTAAATAAGTTGTTGATGCTTGGTTTTATATGTTGAGACCCTAGTCATGCTACTGAAGATGCATGGTGCTATTTCGAGCAGTATTAGTTGTTAAAAGAGCCGGTTTTGTAAGCATGTTGCGCACCGCCCCATTTCGATGCTTGTTAGCCATTTTTGGGCTGTAACTTTGGTCAAACCAGATACAGGTTGATGAGCAAAAAAAACTCTCTGGAGGTCTTCTTTGATGAGTGCCTGTTCAGAAAAAGACCCTGGGATCATTTTTCGCCAGATTATTCCTTTAAGTGGTAAGCTGTAAAATGACGACCTCCTGGTAAGTTTCCTGTACTGCTCCTCTGCTTTGAAATGGTGGTTGCCATTGCTTTGACTGTGACATTAATCTTAGGTGAAATGCTGGTGATGAGCAAAGCTTGGGGCAACACAGTTCAGTAGCTTTCCACCCTGAACAGGTGAGCTGTTAGCCGGGTTGAGAGGCATAAAGGGTAAATAGGTCATGGCACGGAAACACTGATCTGGTTAGAAGCAGCAAGAGAAAAGGACGAGGTTGTGCATGTTGCATTTGTAAAGGGAAGGACAAAGGTCATAGAAGGAAAAAAACTGGGGGGTTGTGGTAGGCAAACTGGCAGGAAAAGGCGGAAAAAGAGAGACAATACTATTTTTTATAAACAAAAACATGAAAATAACATAATACAAATTTTGTTCAACAATTAATTACTAAATGTTTTTTTTTTAAAAAAAGATGGGAAAATGGAGAAAGAACTGTAAATTATTCTCATTCAACAACATGGAGGCATCTATCAAACAGTAATCTAACGTTAATATACCATTATCAAGAGTCATACAGTATGTGGGTGTAAAGTAAATGTTACCTTCAGATGGCAGTTTTTTTGTGTTCATAGGCTATCAGTGGAAAAGAGTGCATTATTAATGTTCCCTGTCAACAACAATTTGCATTCTCTGCCCGTTTTTCTTATCCTTTCACTTTCCATTTATTCAAAGTCACTGGAACAGTTTACTGTGTGTTTACTGTAAATTTTGATAAAAAAGGGTCCCATTATGATAATGCACTGATGTATAGGGAGATACTTAGTTTCAGGTGAAAATCTTCTCCTACTTTCAGCTGCAATACAAACTGGCAGAAATCATTTAAAAAAAACATTGAGATAATGGGTCTTAAACAACAATATACAGTGCAGGACTTATGCTACCATTTAGATCAAGTTGAAAACAGCAAAAGTTTAAGAACAACCTTCTTCCTGTGAAATGTCTACAACAAGAGCTTTCTGTTTGCTTGAATAAAAAGACAATACTGCTGACAATACACATCCTAAGAGGTTTTTTGATGCATTTACAAGATTTTGTGCCAGTTTGTACCAGTTATACTTCTACTGTTTCGTTATGGACAGTGAGTTGGCAATTCTTACAATTAGTTCCTAATGGGCAGCCATCATAATGATCTGCCATCTCAGTAATGAGCCCAACTGGCTATTGTTCATAATAGGATTTGATTGGTCTGAATGCTCTCAGATCCAGATTTACTGGCCCGTTTTCCTGTCGGTGCCCTTGACTTGAGGTCCACATTGCCTGCCTTCCCCTCTGCCTCCATCTGTATTCCTTTTTTGCTTATTGGACTAAGCAGAACGTAATTATTCCTCAGTCATTCCATTTGCTTGGCAGTGGGAGGCAGACTGGAGGCAAACCACTTCTGCAGATTAATCGGCTCAAAGCAGAGGTGGTCAGTGCTACAAACAAGTGTGAGTGACTGTCCAGGATTTGACTTGCCAATACAATATTCACCTCATGAGGTCAAGACCTAGTGGGTCATTTTCAAAAGCCATCTTCAAAATACCCTTTTTTGTTCAGCAGCTCCCTCACTGATTCCTGTTTCTTTTAGATCGACTCTTTCCCACACACGCTATTTCTTTGTCTCTTTTTCTCGTCTGCCTGATTGTTTAAGCTTCTTGTCGTCTTCTTTTGCTCCCACTCTATCTCTCAATCTGGCACTAATTTGCCCTCGACCTTGTCTCAATCTTCCTCTCTCCTTTCAATCATACTCTTTTTCAACTTCACCTCTTGCTCTTGTTTCTCCCTCTCCGTACCTCATTTCTACTCCCTTCATTCTCTCCAGCCCTCCCTCTCTGTCCTCTGTAATAGCCTTGCGTCTCTACTGGCTCCATCTGTCATGACCATGAAGGGCACGATGCCCGCTGCTCAGCCCAAACCTCGAAGCTGCCACTCTGGCCGCTGGACTGAACACACTGGCATATGTGTTGTTCAGATGAATGGCGCTGCACAACTGTGATGCACACACAAAACACACACACACACAACCAGGTGGTGGTGTCATGCATATGCATTGACAGTTATGAGTGTGCATGCGAGCAAAGCACACACATGGACCAACACACTATAACCTGATATACAGTTTCAAGACAGCAACATATTTTAGGAATTTGGCTGAATCCTTCTAATTGCTTGATTACCACATACTGAGAATTTACACTCTACACAGACCTATAAAGTCAATCAGGATCAGCTTTCCTGAATTAATCCTTCGTAAAATACTTTCAAGCAAAAGGCAAAATCTGCAGCAATCCTCCCACTGATCTTGCTAAGAGGATCATGCACAACTCTACACCCCCCCCACTCGCAACAGCCCACCTCCACAAGCAGCGCTTTCATGTCCCACTGCTCTGACAGGTCAGTCAGTTCAGTAATAACACTTGTTTGTTTGTTTGCACTGGGCATCTGACTCTGATACTGCTGCTCTCAGGAGTCACAATGACACGATGTTGATAGGTTGTGCCTAACATTATGATTTAATATGTGGATGATGCTGCAGAAGAACTGGAGCTGTTGTTAAAAATGGGGACTCTTAGTCATTTTATTTAAAAACAAACCGAAGCAAACTATCAATGCCCATAGCAGCACTGACTGAGGTTATTTTTACACATTTGAACACATCAAAAAATGATTCCTGAGTCCAACACAGCAATGATACCTAAAGCGGAAGAAGATAATAGCCACAGGAAGGTGTGCTTGTTTTTTAAAAAAAATACCTAATTTATGAGTAAAACAACTTTGCTTCTCCCAACATGGATTAAAATTTGGGGTTAGACATGAGATTATTAGGTTTAGTCAAATTTTTAGGTGGTGAATTTAGTCATAGTTAGGTAGATCAATGGCATGGTTCCACATGACATATAAGAAATGCGGTTGCTCTGTGTTGCTGTAAGTGGGGTAAGCAGCTGAACTGAGTATTACAAGAATGACTCTTAACAATTGGAAATCAATGGAAGCTGAATTCCTGAAACAGCAACAGTACATGATTAAAATCCCTTTATCTGCCTTACAATATAGATAACACCAAATTTTTAAAGTAATGTCTACAGTATAAAATTCTAGAATGACTAAAAATCATTAGCAACTGTCTGACAGCCTGGTTACTGTCTGCAGGTGAATAGATGTATTTGTAATCACATCCTCAAACACACACACACACACACACACACACACACAAACACACACTCCTCAGCATGACGGTTTACTTTCTCATCGGTGATCTGGCGTCCTTAATTGAGCACTCTAACTGCCCTTACCTGATATTCAGTCAGCACAGGGTGGTGAAACCTTGGCTCAACTACAATGTCCCACCATATGTGTTTAGTTTTTTAACAAGAGGACACGTGCATACTCACAGGCAGACAGACGTAAGACGATCCTGATCCGAACAGGTCAGGAGTGCCACAGTGCTAAGATGCAGCCAACTGGGTGACCTTGGATGTAGGAACATTATGTGCTTATGGGTGTGGTGAAGAAAATTAGATGCTCGAAAAATTGTAACCAACAAAAGAGAAAGGGGTTTTTTTTGTTCTGAAAGCTTTCATAAAAATAATTCACAAACTGTTTATTATTTTTCTAGATGTAACCGCTATTTCAAGCAATTTCTCATTACAGACTCACAGTAAGTAATAGAATATAGGAAGAGCATCCACACACAGCCCCCATTTTTCACAGCATTTCACTTTCACAGCACTAACTGCGCCACCTAGTGGCATTTATTCAACCAAATCAGGGGTCAGGAATCTTTACCATCAAAAGAACCACTTTCCATCTCCCTTTGACAAAACAAGTCTGCCCACAGCCATACATACGAGCCTTATAACTTACAGTGCCTTACTGTACATTGTCCCTTTTAAATTAAATAAATAAATGAATGAAATAATAAACTTGAGGTGACCTAACAAGCATAATTCAGTCTAACAAGATGATTAGCTGTGGATAGGTGAGACGTTTGCAGGAAAGTTGTTACATGTTTCAGACATGCAGCAACACATTTCAGCACCTCTCCTCTGGACTGCCACCGGACTTTGGTTTAAACCTTTTGCCATGATTTTGTTCACGATCTGAACGACGAGATCCATCACCTCCATGCACTCAGGGGGAAATGTTTGAGCGCATAGTGCGTCACGATGCAAGATGCAGTGAAATCCAAGCAGCTTTCGATCCAGTGCCTTCTGTAGTAAAGTTACAAATCCCCTTTGTGCCCCATCTGCAGTCACTGACACGATGTGGCTGGTCTTTATTTTTTTGGCCATTAAACAGTTCACTACAGCCTCACAGATATCCTCTCTTCATGTTTGGCCTTTCTGCGGTATCAACTCAATGATTTCTTCCCGCGGTCAATCGGAGCTCACATACCTGCAAAGCAGCGCTGTCTGCGTAATGTCATTCATATCACTTGACTGATCACAGGCGATCAAGTATGCTGGAGCTGCACTGATGTCCTAAATTTGCTTACTGGTGATGTTTGTTGCCATTTTTATGGCCCTTTCTTTGATGGTTCTCGCAGAGAGTGGCATTTCTTTAATTATCTGAACTATCTCACTTTTGTTTTTTTAAAGTCTGAGAATAGATGCTCTGATATTTTAATGGACAGTTCCTTCACATATTCCCCGTCCGTAAATGGCTTTCCACGTCTTATTATCTCATGAGTTGCCAAAAAAACTAGTGGTGGAGTTTAGAGATTTGATCCACTTCTGAAAGGTGCACTTACTCTGCTTAGCTTTTCGCAGCAGCTCTGAAATCGCTCTTTTTTCTCATTCCCAGCCAGGTACTTCTCAGCAAATACTGTGTGTTTGTTCTGGAAATGTCTCTTGATATTGCATTTTTCGTTGTTTGCGAATTTCTCGCTGCAGATCAGGCATACAGGTAAGCCTGTAGCATTGGCTGTGAATGCAAACAAATCAGTCCATGTGGTGTTAGATTTTCGATTTTCCTCAGAGACTTTTTATTTTTTCGGATTTGAAATCCATTGCTAGCTTAGCTAAGCCTGAGAGACCCCAGGAGACTCACAGCTAGCCAGCTGCAGAGGAGACTGGCGGCAGACCTGGGCGCAGGCCTTGATGTATATTTTAGTTGATGAGTTTTTAGTTTATATATTCCGTGTGTAGATTACACATTTCTTTAATTATTTATTTATTTATTTAACAATTGGGTAATGTCAGAAATAAATAAATGATGATGTTAAAAGTAACCATTATTTATTTTCATGTAAACTTTGTGAAAGCCACAGGGAGCCACAGCAGAGGGGGCAGAACTGAAGTTTTTCCCATCCTCGCTGTACAAAAAGAAGGTAAAAAAAACCACAGAATTATTAGCTAAGGAAATTGTATTCTGTTTTGGACGTTTTGAATTCATTGCATTTAATTAATAATATCAAAGTCACATCTGGAAATGGTTTCTTCATATGTACATGTTTAGGATGTGCATTACTCATTTCATGTTTGTGACAATGTGTGAAAGAAAAGAAAAAGGTCTGTGTGGTGTGGCACATGTTTTTATTGGAGAATAACAATGAAAAAAGGTGTGTCTGTGTTTGTGTGTGAGCGTGCAGTGGCAACTCCCAATTGTGTATTTTTTATTTTCTTGTATTTTTCTTTTGATGTTTCACTTTTTCGATACCTCCTTCCACCTTGTTACTATAGTCACCTACTTCAAAGCAAGCCGCTCTGCAGCCTGGCTGCCAATAGATACCATGATAACACATCACTTTGTACACTCACCTAGACCAGCATAATTCAATCAATCAATGTTTTTGTCAAATGTAATCATACAATCACAGGTAAATGTAATTCCACCGGTTCATTTAATTTTTCTTGCAGCACTACCCAATTTAAAACCACTCAAGTGCGATGACATGCAAAGTTAATTCATCATTTCTGCAACGATTACAGCTTATTGTATTAATACTGTTTAAGTAACAGCAGATGATGTCCATTATTGTATCAGATTCAAGCCTTTTTTCTCTTTTTTTGACAAACAGGATGAGCAGCTGAGAGAGACAATAACAGATCAGATTAAGGTGATGGATGTGAATCGGAGTGTGTAAATCTGTAAAAAATCAGCCTCTCTCTCACACGCCCATTTTGCCACAATACTAGAAAGAGCCTAGGGAGAAAATAACACAAGCTATAGGTTCAAGTGGTTCTCTCAGAACCCTGAGAAGTCTAAACCTCACCCAAGGGACTGCTGGAGTAAATGTTTTGATTTTATAACCACTTTTATAAAAGGGTACACAACAGCAGCCAGAGGAAAATCAGATTATTAGGATCACTATGCAAATGTGTAGTTGAGCGTGGTGTTCATATCCATGCCATCTTTTTGTAGAAGAGGCTTGGAGAGTGAGAACTAGCACTTCCTTTAAGGCATCTGCATCACTCCGACAGCATGCTAATATTAGTACTGGAATAGTAAATATCTCCAACCAGATATATTGCATGATACCGCGGGGGGCGTGTGATCACATCAGTTCACATACAGGAAAGGACTGTAATTGCTGTCAGCTTGTATATATAGCCCATTCATACTAACATCACAGATTTCCTGCAGGTACTCAAGGCCTCTCATGACAGCCCCCATACTGCTGAGCTAAGAAACACGGACTCAGGGCAAACATGTAAGTGACAGACTCTTTTGACCATTCTTTCATCAGTCTCACTCCCTGCTGGGTTAACAATAGCCCAGAACGGTTCTCTCACATAGTGACCTCACAGTGGTGCTTGCATGGAAAATTTAATGTGTGACAAAATGGCTTCACAAAATATGCAGAAATGCTTTTTACATTTTTGACATTGACCCGGGATTTTTTCGTCACTGGTTAGTTTTTGCGTAATGTAACAGACAACAGTGGGTTTCATGTTAAGGACTGAAAAACCTTTAGTTGTGTTGTGATACAACAGGTATTTGCTGTCAGGTAGGCAAACAGAAAGAGAGTAGCAACCAGATGAGGCCCTACTTTGTGGATCTATAGCGCATGGTACAAAGCAAATGGCGCAAGTTCAGTGTGACCAGATCCACTTTGCCATTTAGACGCCACATTATCTTTGCACTAAGTATGGCGCAAGGCCCACAGGGGATGTATTTTATGCCCTTAATTAATCATAGGTGTGTTTTGGGCGTGACAAGGAACAAACCTATCAGTGTGCTGTCTCTCATCCCTTTTAAGAGCCAGGTGCACTTGGATGAAGACCAATACAACTTAGATGGCAGAGACAATCGATCACAGAAGTAAGTACTATTGCGCACTGGGGTGAGTAAGGGAAAAGCGCACGAGCAGATCATTTTTAGCAGCATCACTCATTTAATGAAGCTCCCTGCGGTGAGACAGGCAGAGGAGGAGAGTATTCTTATCTTCTTGCATCACCAGAACAGTGGCACAAAGCTGAGAGAGGTATAAATTGTACTTCCTCGTCTCCTGACATCTTTATATCATATAATGATGTCAGGAGATGAGGAAAACGAAAGCTTCACTGCATACAGTAATACACTGACAAGCTGACTGGCTATTTAATTTATTATGAGGAGGTGTGTTGCACATCCCCACGTGTCACAAGCAGAGTTTACACACCTTGTGAACGTGTACACCTGTACATGTATCCAAATAGTGGCCCTGTAAATAGCAGAACAGCATTGCGTCAGACTTTTTGATGCACTTTCTGGTGCCACATGATAGCAATGCTGCAACAATGTGCCCAAACACACCTCCTTTTAAGACCCACGTTCCCATTGGTGCACAGATGAGCACAAGTACATTAGCTATTTAGATGACATGGGTTATGGCCATGAAAATAAAAACTGCATCTGTGTGAAAACAGCAATGACACTAGCGCCGGACTGCGTGCTGCCTTTGCACTGGGTGACAGATTGGGCCCATGAAAACGCTGTGTGCCTTAAGAGTGCACATTGACTTTCTGGCCACAAGAGGACTGCTAAGCAGGCTGCATGTTGGCAAACATGCTATGAATTAAACTTTAAGCAAATGAAGAGATTGAAGTCCGTTTTAACTTCTTTAGCTTCGCTTTGCCCTCAACAAATCCTAAAGGACACACATATGTGTTCGGCTTCATGCAGATGAAATCAAGAGTTGCAGCAACAACACAAATTCTCTCATTCATTTGGATGTGGGTAGTCTGACTATTCTGCCATGAGTTGAAGCAGAGTTACCTTTTGGACCAAACTGATGTCTTGCTGTGGTGGCCAATCACCTAATCAACTAATCAAACTGAGTAGATCTCAACAGCTCTGTCATAAGGGAGTACAAAGACATAAATCTGAAATCTGAACAACACAACTTTGCAAACCTGCAGTGATTGCTGTAATGTCAAAAAAAGTGTTTAAGAAAAGGCTTAGGACATAATTATTCTGACTATTTAACTGCAGCAAAAGATAATTAAAAATGACTACTTTAGAACAGATGCTTATGGCCACAGGCATTAAAACAAAAGAAGTACCATTAGACACAGATTCCTGGATACATAGAAAGAGATGTGTCTATCTCAGATAACTGACATGGCATTAGTCGTTTCAGAAAAACACACCAAGACATCAGTGCATTCGAGTGACAAAGACCTATAACAGCTGCAGGAAAAATAATATAACTCATGTTATCAGAGCCATATTTAATGCAGGGAGGAGATCTGAGTGGGCCAACCATGAAAATAATTGTTTCACAGCAAGAATCACACACTTCTGCTTTTAACCATGTAACAACAAAGGTCCCCAAATCTGAATAAAGTGTTTGTTTTTGTGCTTAAACTTAGTAACCTAGTAGTCCGAATCCATCACATCCTAAAAAACAAAAAAAAACAAATTGCCTTTAATTTTTAATTTTTTTATTTGTGGCACTCTTTTTTCATTTTGGAAACCACTGAAAAATGATGCCCTGGTGATAGGGGTGGATTAGAAAAGGATTATACAATAAGAATAATTTCAGAGGATAATTAAAAAATGAAAATTATTATTCTCAATCATTTGGAGGTCTTGCATCATAAGTTTTGTGGAGTTGGTCCTTCAATTAAAGAGACCCATTTCTAAAAGTCATCAGTCACTGTTGCTGTCCATTGCCTCACACACTGTGTTTTGTGTGTTGTTTTACATGATGCTGTGCACCATGCTGACATAATGATTATCAATCATTCACATTTTTCTGTCCATGAGCACTGAAACACCACAAACTTGAAATTCTGTTTTTAAAGTCAACTTTACCTAAAGCTGCCGAACACACACACACACATACATACAGGGAAAATTAAATCTGCGATCACACAGTTGAGGAACCAACTTTATGACTGCTCGACACCATGTTCACTAGAATGTATCAACAAAAAGATGTCAATGTGTCTTTGTACCAGTGTCATCAAGACAATTTCTCAGTACACTCAGTGCTCTTAATACTCCTTCCTATTTCATATGCACTCTGTATCCTTACATTTTGTACGTGCTTGGCACTTCGATTTTTTCCTGTCAGCTGTCAGAGCAACCTCAGATGAACTTGGCTGACTTAATCTTTGCCTGAAAACTTTGCTTTACTTTGAGATGGGGCATCTCCATTTACATGCCCCTGTGTCTAATGAGTTGAGAGATAATAGGCACAAGTGTGCAAAAAATGAAACTGCCTCATTAAAGTGGTTTGTTAATGAGCTTTCAACCCGTCATTTTCAGCAAATACACTCCACCCATCCCCCTTTGTTCCTCCATCCATCCTCTGTGTCACCCCCAGGTGCTGTCTTTGACACATGGAGGGAAAATAATTGTTGGTGTACTCATGCACTCGCACACACACACAAAAACCCACGAGAGGGCTCATGGGCGTACTATGATGCTTCACACATTGTCTGTCTTGAGCACACACACTTCCATTTAAGTTTGGGGCAGTCAATCTCTATCATTCGTGCCCTTGAGATCGTCTGTCACCACTGACATTAAGGCTCTTTTCCCTCTCCTCTCAATATCAGCAACTGCAAGCAGGCAAATTCGCTCAAAGGTCCCTCAGCATGTATAAAAAATGCAGCTGAATTCTATTTATTCTGTTTGCAGGAGTGAAAGAGGTACAACAAGCTCTACAGTAGGCTTTCAAAATCAAAGTGAATAGATGGATGAAGGCTACAGGTCTGCGGAGCATTTGGGCTTCATAGCTTATAATTCTTGGATCTTGTATTACCAACTACGTTACTGATGGAGAAACATTTCAGTGACACCTCATGTGACCTCTGAATTTCTTGGTTTGAGCTGCATTCTACTCTTAGAAAGAACACAGTCATGTGAGACAGATCAGAACACTCAAGTGCTGACGCAATGAAGCTCAAGAGGTGTACCTAGAACTTTGGTTACATTTTTTTTCCTCAAAGTTGTTTATATTCATTAATAGTAGGGCCTGACCAGTATATTGGTTTGTTGATACTATTGGCTGATATTGGCCTATCACAGATATATTGTATTGGCTAGGGGTGGGAATTTCTAGCCACTTCACAATTCAATTCAGTTATGATTCAGGGGGCAACGATGTAATGATAAAACAATTATTGATGCATCAAATCTTTTATCTTGATGCGTTGATGCATCATTTTTTTTGTGATCAACAGTTTTATTCAGTTATTGTTTTATGTATATTTTTTTCTATACATGATTTTCTCACTGTGTGAATACTAAAACAAAGTGTATTTGTAATGATCGACAATTAAAATAAACACTGAACAGATGAATTTACTTCCATTATCTTTTTATATAAACAAATGGAAGAGATTTGTCAAGTGTCAACAGGAAGGTTACATTTATCAACATATTTCCCAGCATTGCAGAGGACCAACTGGAAAAGTAAAGTGTGCCTGTGACAGCATGTAGTAAAATTAGCACAGACTTTGGCATATTCTAAATTACCAGCATACAAATCAGCCCTTATTCACAAATAAATAATAAAGAGACTTCTGACCAAAATCCTCCTGCCAGTGATATAATCCTTAAGGAAAAAAAAAAAAACACAAAACATTTTGCTTTACCAAAATCAGTAACAGCTTCCATACAAAAATATAGAATTCTGCACCAGCAGCTCTCAAGCAAGATTAATGCTTGGGGATTTCAGCACATTCTGAATAACGTAAAATATAAAAAGCTGCCCCCTTTTAGAATTAATAATGACAAAATGGTGAGCATAGAATCGCTAAAGTTTGACAAGTTAGAAAAATGATTTTTTAAAATTTATGAGTCAATTCAGATTCGTCCATGTATGCATCAGGATACATCACGCTAAGAATTAAATTTTTACCCCACTCCTAGTATCAGCAAATATGTTCACCGATATGCGCCAATATTGAAACTACTTCTTAAGACAAAAAAAATGCTTGGACTCGTGATTCAAAATGGTGTAATTACATAGTTTGTCTTCTGTTTTCTCATGACTAATGAGTGTTTAGAGTTCAGTGCACTGATGTTTGGAATAAAGTTTGTTTAACGTAAGGTAATCTGCCTCCATTACATGTCTTTGTCACAACTACCTGAAAACCACATTCAGCCGAACATATTGGATTTCAAAAAATGTTCTTGCTTCCTAAATTGGTATCAGCATCAGTACCAAAAGTCCCATATTACTCTGGCCATGAGTATGAACAGTACTATGTGTAGGATTTTTTATTTTTATTTATTTACTTATTTATTTATTGTCATGGCACCATCAAAACACACACACATTTTGCAGATAAGCACTTCACGGAAACATGGATAGAATGATGCACAAGGTGTTTAATTGGAGGTAAAGGTTTGAAAATTTGCACAAAAAAGGTTTGAGATTCTCTAGAGAGGCACTACAGTGACCAAGTATTACAACTTTAAAGTTGAAAGAGTTGATGCATGTTACTCTGTAGTGAGCTTGTGCAGTCTGTTCTGGGATGAAAGTCTAACCTTTCTGCACTCAACAACCCAGTAAGGCAGAAATGCTTGAAAGCAAATCATAACCAATAAGATGATTTGTATAGAAGCTCAACATTGTGGATGGATTTTAACAAACGATAATCCTGCTATGGCAAATATAAAGCTATGACAAAAAAGTACAAAAAGGCCGAAGAGTTCAATTAGAACAAGTGAAATAAAAGAGTGAAGAGGTGTAAGATGGTAAATGTGAAAATAAAAATGAGTATTAAAGAAGTGAATGAGAGGGCAAGGGGGAGACTGATACTCCCTGTGTGAGGTTTTTCACCTGCCCCCTGTCTGTTCTGGTCATCTGCTGCCGTATGCTTGACATGACGTTAACAGAAAGATGAAGACATCATATTGGCATCCTGCCTGTGCGTTTCCCAGCAGCCCTCCCTCCTGTCTGTCTCCATCAGTGTCTCATTTCCTCTCACTCTCTCCTCCATACTCTCCTTTGTTATTTCCTGCTTTGTCTCTTTTTGTTTTATCTTTAGCTGTTTTCCCAGTAACCCTCTCAATCCCATTTCACTACATGTTCCTCATTTATTAGCCCCCTCACCTTCCTCCCTCTTGGCCTAATTTACAAGTTTTTTGAAAGCTAGTTGGACCAAAAGCTCTCTTCTTGATCTGCTCCCTTCTCGCCTCTCTCGTCCTCCTCTTCTTTGTTACTCTTTTCTTCTCTTCTCTTCTCTTTGTCTAAATCACATTTCATCATGTGCTATCTCACTTGCACTTGTTTTCAACATATTTCTGACTTTCTCACAGTCTCAAACTTGTACCCCATCATTTCCATTCCAAAACTTTATTTCTGCTATCTATTTCTTCTTTTTCAGCAATACACGATTTAAATACTCTAAATTAGACTGCTTTTAATAATAGCTGAATTATCTGTGCATGATTTAAAAAAAAATAGACAGGGCATATTACGGTTAAGGTAACTCTGTTGGTCTTACATGGGAAAAATTGCTGTTAAAAACAAGAAAGTTGACAGTTGCATTTGCACGTTTGACTACTGAGAGACCAGATGAGAGAGCATAAATCAGAGGGAGAGAAGGCATGTGAGAAAATATGTAGAAGTTCCTTTTTAAAACTGCTGACCTATTGAGATTTGATGCTTTTTTCTGCCAACTTTATATTAAAAAAATAAAAAAATAAATAAAAAAGCAGTCTGAGTGGGATGGAGATTCAGCCTCAACCGATGACCTGGTAGTTAACTATCTAGATTCTTAATGGTTCTGTGCACACCCACATTGGTATTTTCATTTTTACTGATTAAACTTTTCTAAGTTTGGTTGAGCTCCTCTTGGTGTATGCAGAAATCACCAACTTCTTATTCAAATGTTCAAATTTAAAAAGAGTAAATTGCCCCCTATCCACCAGCTAAACAAAAAAAAAGTAACAGGAAGTAAGAGTGATTAGGGAAAACCAAACAAGATAAATATTATTTCTTTAGCTAAATTATATATAGGGGATATATATACTGTATATATACATATATTAGATTTCTGGTCTAAACAGAAAAAAAAAATCAAAATAACAGTGACAGTTTATACAGCCTGATCTGTGTTATTATGCTGGTTCAGCCCTGATTTGTGGGATGCTGAAAGAGGTAAGTATGAAAATCTGGAACTGAATACCCAAGCATCTTCAATGTGACACAGCTATATATTTTTGATAAAGCTCATCTCTAAATATTTATACAGGCAACTGATTTAATCTTTGTCTTGGCAAAGTGCTGATACTGTAAGCTGGCTACAAGTCAATCAGTATCCTTTTTCCCCCTAAGAAGTTTATGGTCCTCTAACTGAGAAGAACCTGACTCAGCACACTGATAGACAATGGGTGTAGAACCTGCTTCAGTTGCTCTACCACAGCTGATCAAATCTGATAGCAAAATTAAAGTAGGAACTTGGGTCATATTCACATTATTTTCCAAATTAATTAATGGGTTGATAGTACTCCAAAAATAATTGCACAGCCAGTTTAGTTCTCCAATCCTAAATGAACAGAAAATCATTTCAGTCTTTAAGACTATGTGTAAAATAACTTAGTAGCTGATGTGAGCTTTTTTTTGTTTTCCTTTTCAGTAACGTAGGATCCTCCCTGAACCTGCAACAAAATTTAAGAAATTGCAGGTTATCAGCTTCAGGATATAAATCATCATATATTTATGCACTGATTAATGCAATTGCCCAAACTAGTCATATTGATCCAATACAAACAACCTCTTCTTCAAACTCAGCCTCTCTTTCTGTCTGTTCCTTTTTCTCTTCCTTCACTGTTGTCTGGCTTTCTAACTTGTCTAGTGGGAGGCTGGAGTGCTCTTTCGTGGCGTCTCATTTCCATTTTGATATCTCTTTGCCTTTGTAGTGGTTCATCATCTCCTGTCTCGCAGCCTCACCGCCCCTCGACCCCTCTCTCTTGACTCCCCGGGCTTTCATCTCTCCCTTTCTTCATCCTGTCCTCACGGCTTGTTTGTCTATTGGCTTATTTGTGCAGACGGCCACTGACCCATTAACTGCTCCAAACCGCATCTTGTCTTATCTCTGTCAAGATTAGAAAACATGGCTCAGACGTCCATAAGGATTGATGTACATGTGAGCTTGCTTGCGTCCTGGTATCTTATTTGAAGTGATGCTTTGTATGGTGGCTTGCCTTTCTGGGATTAGACTGATGGGAACTCAAATGCATTTTATGCCATATTTTTATACTTTATATTTTATTTATATTCTTTTTATCTATTTGCTATCAGGGTCATGCATTCTTAAACTAGGTCGAAATTGTCTGCATATGTTACATACGTTGGCAACAGAATTAAAATTTAAAAGGTAAGAAAAGAATGCATATATAATACTAATGTAAGACAGATGAGGACCAAGCCATGGCACAATGGAGGGGCATAAAAGAGTCACAACAGGATCACACAGGGGACAGCAAGGAGAAAAAGCAGTTTATGCTGTTTGGAATAACGGCATCAGAGGGAGGACAGACATGACACTGAGAAAGGCATCCTGAGAGACTGCAGTTGCTCCTCCTTGTGCAAACTACACATCTACCCTTTGAGGACAAAACTCTCAGAGGGCTTATAGAGTTGTCAAACATCAGATATCACTTGAAGTGGCGGGGTTGACTGTTGACTGGACTGGTTCTGTTTATTTGGTCAGGATTTTGTCGACCAAGCCTTCAGCTCCAATTTGCAAGAATAAATCCATTACGGTGAGTCTGAGGGAATCCTTGTGCAGACCAATACAAAGCTCTCATCAAATAATCACATTTGAAAGCTCACACATGGATACCATCTCTATGTTTTTAACTGTCATGTGGTTTACAGTGGTTGGGTACAGTGGAGAGGTATGTAGATATTATGGTATATAACATATAAATTAAGATTGTGATCTTTTTGTCCATTAGCTCCCTCTTAACATGCAGCACTGTTACAGCGTGCGCATGCATGTGTGTGTGTGAATGGAGAGATCAGCTGTGGCTGGAGAGATTCAAGCATCTGCCCCGTTAAAATGTCCTTCAACAAGTCCCAACTCACTCTTGAAAGCTATTCTGCAAAAGCTCAATATCACAAAGTCATGCTTTCTTAAGCACAAGCTACTTTCATCTCAGAAGGCAAAAAACTTGCTTTTTCCACTGATATATGCCGCTGCTTATGGCTATCAAACCAAGAATGCAGAATTGATCACTGGTGATCAGCATATATTGCCTGCTGATTTGATTTCTGTTCGACCTGCTTCAGACTTACTGTAGTGTCACAATGGCATCAGCAAAGATCATCTCAAAAGCTCGGGCACCTGCAGCTCAGCACATGATGTGGAGTAAATAGAATTCTAAGAGTGTTAAAGTTTACTCTGATTGTGAGCCAAGAGAAGCTTAAAAAATTAATTCCCAACGTTCAAAACAAGTGAATCTTAAAAAGAACCTTTTTACTCATCCTTCTAAATGTGATTAAAACAAATGTTTTTGTAAACAATGTGACATATAGCAGAAACCTGCTATGTGCTACACATGCAAAAAAAAGTGGCATTACAACAAAAGAAAAATTATGCTGTTTCTTTATTCAAGATGTATTCTCTTTCTGTAGGGCTATACTGTATGTATAAACCCTGTTTGGCATTGATTTTCATTAAGAGAACTCCTTCTTCTAGGCTGACTTTCCACTGCAGGCTTGATGCATGTTTTGTTTTGTTTTTTGTCTGATCTTGATTCATCCATATTAAAAACTGAGTAGAAAAAAGGTTGTTTTTGTGCAATGCAATGTAATTTTTTATACTTTACTACCTTTTCTACTTTCACAATAACTTCTTTCTATTTACTTTAGTCACAACACACTGCAGAAATAAAACTGCAAATGTATGTTTTGTTATTTTGTTGATTTAAAATAAATCAATAAAAAATATTTTGAGGGGAAGGCAGTAAAAATAAATGTTTTATCCATGTGTTGCTTTAGCACACCAACCTTGTTTCCATGACTTGTGTGTTTTTTTTGTCCCCGGACCACAATCCTTGTAACTCATTTGTCTTTCATTTGAATAAAACTGAAAATGACAGCAGAGGAATGGAATAGAATCAAATCAAACTACTTATACTGTTTTTTAAAGTGTGCTGTGATCTCTTTCTCTATTGAACTCTTTTAAAGACATTAGCTAATGCTCATGGTTACAACACATTGTAGGTGAGTAGAAGTCTACCTGCTGCCCTTCGTCTTCAATCCCTGATTTCACTTTGAACAGTTGATATAACAAAGGATGACGTGTGCAGCATACAAAATTAATTGAAAAGAACAAGGTAGGATGAGAGATGACTCTGTGCTTTAGTCATGTGTGACTGACTGTGCACTAGAGATGAAGAACTGTGTATTTAGGAGCATCTCCCATAATCTCAATCCTACAGAAGAGTCGGAGACTGAAGACAGAAGTAAATGCATTCAGCCAGCAGCAACTCTCTTCCCTCTCCCCCCCTCTTTCACAAACTATTCATCTTCCTTTCTTCAACTCCGTCTCTACACCTTTATCTTCCTTTCTCCTTCACAACCTGAATAGATTACTGTTCAGGACTCACAACAAGCCTAGAGACATCAAACTCAGTACAGCAAAGAATCACTTTACGGAGGGGGAAAAATGCCTATGTGATAAAAGACTATGGCATTTACCCCCAGAATTCAGACATCCTTGTTTTGCAGAGTAATAATATACATTATCCGTGATGCAGAGAGCTGATGAGCTGTAACTTGTTGGGAAGAAAAAAAACAAGACCAAGAGTCCTTCAAGACATAAGGCAGAGGAGAGATGCTGAAGCATGGATGGAGCTGTGGGGGTAGAAGGCAGGAAGGTTAGAGGGAAGACTGCAAATGGCTTGGAAAAGAATCTGTTAGTCTCCCGGTCCTGGAGCTGCTCTGACAATAGATAAAAAAACATTAGCTTCAGTGGTGATACATCTTTAATGGCACTTTATGGGCCCTGTCTCCTGCAAAAACAATTGAGTCGTTCTAGCAGGGACCGGGTAATACACCATAAAAAAGGATGAAAGCTGGTGTGTGTGTTTGCATGTCTGGCAAAAGAGAAGAGCACTGACAGAGGAGAAGAAACAAGAGGAGAAACAACCTAGCACTAGGAAAAGATGATTTAGCACTGACGATAACTTGATTAAAAAGTTGTATCAGCTGCAGGAGAAGTGTCGTTATGCAGCTATCCATAACTGAAGAAGACCGACAGATTGCCTGGCTCTGAGCTCGACTGATTGTTCCAAGGCTTGGAAGAAAAAAAAACAGTGGCTCCATCCAAGGAATAACACAAATAGGATTCAGAATACGACATGTACTATGAATTAATGAACAAATGGTCTTTTACAGTCTCCTCCATCAGTTTTCTTCCAAACTTGATGCTGTGTAAATAATCAGTTTTACACTCAATTGTGGTCCCATGACTTTACATTTCATGATTAGTCATATTTTACACATACTGCTCTGATTCAGCTGGTTGTATTTTTGGTCTAAATTAGATTTTTGGCTGGACTGCCGGAGCCATGCAGCCCTATGAACGCATTTGTCTGTGAGTGAGTGACGTTCAGGATTGGTCAGACCGGTCATTATGTTGCCAGAGGGCATTTCACCTACGGTTGAGTGAGTGTGGAGAGAAATCTGGCCAAGCAAGACAACCAAAATCCAAAAATGTCTCCACAAGCTGTTAAATACTCACACAGATGTTGTTATATTGTGTTGTAACTAAGATTCTGACCCTCCATGCATCTTTGAAAGAGACAAATACACATTTTTTTGCTTGCAATCATTTCATATTATCACTGTGAGTAGACGTATGACAGCAGGAACTTCCTGCTTCTCGCTACCTAGGATGGACACTGTCACCTCAACAGGAGCTGGTCGAAGCATCAGTACAGACAGACAGGCAGTGGCTACTTTTCCACATATAAATTTGGCTCCACAAGTAAATCTTCTCTGAGAAGGAGGTCAAGAGGTGGAGGAGATCAATGCCATTAAATCAATCTAGAATGTGAGAGGAAGGGAAGGCTGAGATGGAGAGATAGAACAGGGAGGGTGGTGGCAGCGTCGATTGGGAGAGCAGGGTGGCTGGGTCACCCTTAGCCAACAGGACAAGAAGGCCGTCGGGGCCTTCGATTAGCCACACCAGTGGTCAATATCGGTTCGATGGAGCTCTCTGAGGGAGTGACAGTGAGTGGTATTTGTAGGACGAGATGTCAGGGAGTGTTTATGTGTGTGTGTGTGTGTGGTGAGGAAAGTTAAAAAGTAGGACATAAATAGTCAAGGAATCAAGGTGTCACAAAGGATCCCACAGATCTCCATTAGCACAGGTATATTTGTATCGATACTAGTAGACATTCAATTTTTTTTTAATTTGGCTTTTACATCTTCCCTTTTGACATGTATTCTTGAGTAGGAGCAGCAAATGTTTAAAATAAAAACAAAGATTAGGCATATACCACAAGCAGCAAGTGCATTAAGGTCAAAGGTTAACACAGACACATAAATGGAGAAAAATAAGGAATGCGGAGAAATACAGAAACCATAAAACAAAGATAAAATTGGAATCTTTTCATACTGTTTCTACCTCCTTATGACAAGTTATTTAAGTCGGTCGTTGTTTTTATTTAGTTGTGCTTATTGCGTGCTTTCTTACTGTACAGGCGTTTCAAAAGTGCTTCTACATCAGCAAAAAGGCGCCTGCTGCAATCCAGCCACTCAGAGAAAAGTGAATCAGTGACCCCTGAGTAACAGAGCTGAACAAATTGAAACTTGCCCTGTTTCTCTGTAATAACAGTGTGTAAAGTCTCCTTCCCACTGAAAGTGACACATTGTGTTAAAACAGAAATTTCGAGACCAGGCCAAGACAGCTGAGTAATCGTTCTTGATAACAATCGAGTCAGTACCACAGAAATTTGGTGTGTGAGGATGGTTTACCTCCTCAGCGATGTTACAACTGTTGAAACAATTCTGAGCCGGTGTCAGGACTGAACAGACCATCATGAACAAGTCTTTTCTACTCAAGGCCAGCTGATGTTGACAGTGTGGAGAAAAAATAATTCTGTGTATATTTCTTTGTGTGTGTGTGTGTGTGTGTGTGTGTGTGTGTGTGTGTGTGTGTGAGTGTGTGGATGTGTGTAGTTGTTTAATTGATTGTTTCTGGTCCAGTCTCTGTCTGAATTATAAAAAAAA
>JAQLOL010000020.1:12376524-12386915 GCA_029783665.1 Naso thynnoides | reverse complement strand
ATATATAATTATTAATTATTATTATTATTATTATTATTATTTAATTATTATTTAATTAAAGGATAAATCAAGAAAAAATATGTATATATTGTTGTTTTAATAGCAAATGTTATAGTTTATTATTTTGAGCTGTAAAATTAATTAAACATTGCAACAAATTGCAAAAAAGAGAACCAGTAAAATTATTCATTCCGATTACACTTAATTCACACTTTTTGTTTTTTTACATGTCTACATGATTTGTTCAATATTGTTTATTGCTTATGAAATGATGTTATAACATCTTTAATTGTCAAATTAAATGACTAACAGCAGATCCTCTGAGAAGCATGCTGTGACCTCTTCATCTTAGTAACATATGAATTTTATGTGACAGAAACTGAATCATCTTGACTGATGAAATGTTTGGGGGCAACCCTCATACACTCACAGACACACAAACACATAAACAAACCTTTATTCCTCTGCCTTGATTGTCCTCACATGAAAACAGCTGAATGAGCTAAAGGCAGTGGAGAAGGCGTTACTTTCCTTCTCTGAGCATCGCTCACTTGTACTGCATGTAAGGCACATTGGTAATACAGATTGCTCTGTCATCTCTGTGTAGTATCTCTAGTAAATCATATTTACCTGGCACCAGTGGTACTGAATAACCCATGGACGCCGCCACCCCCACCCACCAAATACTGCAGGTACAGTACAGACAATCATCTACTGTATATTAGGATAAATTTAGAAGGTATTAGCATCCCAGATTTAAGAAATCCTACCCATCTGCCTGAGATACCCCACTCTAAGAAATCTCATAATATTAAATGACAGAGGAGGAGGAACATGTTGGATGAGTGCTGTCATGGCCTGCTGAACAAAAGCAAATGCAATATTTGCTCTAGGTCAATTACACATTGTGTATATCTGTTAAATCAATATAATAAAGAACATGCATCTAGCATGGTTAAGTTTGGCATTGTGCAGTCAAAGATAAACATGTAGACTAAGGGATGGATGGATGATGTAAACAGAGCATTCTTGCATTGTTAAAGATGGATTATGCACTGACATACTGCCCATCTCGACTGGTGTGGGTTATGCTTGTAATAAGGTGGTATGAAGACAAAGGATTATGGGCTGAGTAAACCAATGGTTTACTGTATGTTTGCAGGAATACATGAAAAATAGAAGATATAGTATACATTTACAATGATGAGGTATGAAAGTTGTATGACATTAAACTGATGTTGAGTGTTCACATTTGAACACAGCACAGATGCTGTTTTAAAACGTATTACAATGTTTATGATGTTGTGACTATAATGTGATTCAATGTGTGCTGTATGTTGATAATAAAAGGATGTTTAGTTTGCATATGTAGAAATGCATGTTGAAATAGAATAATGGTATATGCGATATTATTGCATTGTTGGAGATCTTTTGTGCACAGATAGTAGTATCAGTGTTTACTGTGTGATGGCAAGAACTGCCAGGGTAACTGCAGCCAGCAACAGTTCTATTCTTGTCATGCGACAGTGAAATAGGAAATATCTCAGGGTAGCATAGTGTGGTCAACAGGGCACATTCTGCCACCATGAGTTAATTGGGTGTGAAAAGACATTTATAAGAGTAAGATCCTTCACTTCAGCAGGGGATAAAAGAGGAGCAGGAAGGTATGATAATAAATGGAAACTTGACAGTGACAGGTGGGATTAGCAGGCATCAGTGTGGTATAATACTGCACTGCATCATGTGGTGAAGTCTTATCTAGATCTACTCTACTATACTGTGCCAGCTTAAGTCAGTATCAGCATCTGTTCAGTCGTGAAATGAAATGATGCCGGTGTTTCGCAGTAAGTCATCCTATAAAGATACCTGGGAGATAAATGATGGCACACTTAAGAATGGCACAGAGGCAGAAAACAGTGCAAGTCTGAATTAAATGCTATTGTGAAGGGTTTTGAAAGTGGACAGGAAAGAAGGATGGAGAAAGAATAGGAAATTGAGCAACACAGAATCACATTATCAGTAGACATCTTTTTTCCAAAGTCTGTTCTTTGTAGGTTAAAGGGGTCATTCCTGAGTTGTTATATCATGTATATCAAGCATAAACTCCCCAAAACATATTATTAACCATAGTTTGAATGAATTTTACTCAAAATACAAAAGTTCAAAATACCACTGTCCGAACATTTGCTATGTATTACAGATCAAATGGTCACATGTAAACTTTTACAACTTGTTCTGTGTAATTTCGTTTTCGCGAGTCAGTAAATGATCTCAGACCTCCTTGTGGAAGAGAAAGTTTAAAAATCGTAAGTACAGAAACAGATTATTTAAAATAAGAGCTTTTAACCCTGGCTTAGTTTCACTTCTACTGGGTAGAAATTTCTGTGACAACGTTAATAAGTAATAAAAGACAGACAGAGAGACGCCCTGTCACTGGGTCACCCATAAAGACGACTTGATTAGAAGAAATTTGATAATACACTCCTGATCCTCCCCATGCTCCTGGTTTATTGAGCTACAGTAGGGCATTCTTATTGGATTAGAGGGTATTACCAAAGGTTAACGTAAAATACTGCACTGTAGTGAAGGAGCGTCAATATCCATCCAAACTCCATGAGACCACGTGATGCTTGAAATGAAAAGATGACATTTGAATCTGACCATGTTTAGTGCAAAGCATATGTAATTTCCTTTAATTTGGCCATGGCATGCACTCCACAGCTAGGGTCATAGAGTATTTAATGTTTTTGTATTCCTGAAGTGAAAGAAGTGAAAAATTTCTACTGGGGTTTTATTCTGTCCAATTGTCATTACTCTTGTGTCTGTCAGGTCTATTAACTAAAATAAAATAAAATAAAATAAATAAATATAAAATAATAATAGAATAAAATAAAATGTGGTTTACGTGTAAACTTTGGCAGAAAGTCATCATGTGGATTCCATCTGTCATTTTAAGAAGCTGATTGAAAAATACATTTTTCAAATGTAACACTGACTTGAACCTAACTCACACTGCTACTCTCAAAATTTTAGAATGTTTCATCACAAACTTTTGATTTGCCAAAACTACACAAAGTGGTGTTCAATTTTCAGAATCATGCAGAGAAGGTTATTTGTGTGAAATGTTTTTACTATAGCATCCCTTCCTCTCCTTGCTCTGCCGATGAATGCTTTAAGAACATTTCTTTTCTGTGACCAGTGTTTTCATGCCAAAGACCACTCTAAACTTCCTTGGACATCCTGCATACAGTATTGATTGAGCGCTTGGCCTGTGGAGTGTTTCAGGTATAATACGTTTACATCTTAGTTGGCATATTTTGGGTTAAGGCTTGCTGACCTTCTCCAGCCAGAAGCAGTTGGTTTTTGTGACATACAGCTGGTTACCTTTATCTGCATTCGAGTCAACGCTGATGTACTCTTTATAATAGTACTTCAGCATCAACATACAAATATGCTATGAATGCTTTTATTTTGTATTTGATGTAACTCATTGTTAGCGACATTTGAGCTGTGATTCCAAGACAGTCTTAATTCTTATGCGTAGTTTACACAGTGCAAGTTTTTGTATCAAACAAAACACTTTTGTTGTGCTTTTGCCCTCCTTTTACATGACAACAGCGTGCTGTTGCCCCTGAAATTGCAAATGTCTGAAAACGGGTCCCAGAGTGGAATCTTTTGAAACCACAACTTTCTTTCTGGCTGTGTAAACTGGCAGTGCAGAGTGCCGTGAACATTGTGACATCACGGCCCACTTCACCCATGCACATGAAGTTTTCAGTCAAATAGCCATGCGTGAGTAGGACAACAACAACAATGGCGGATTACCCAGCTGTGTTTGTGCGTCTGACTCTGATGAGTTTAATTACATCATTACATGACAACTGCCTGCTGGCGCCCCTAAAACCACAAACTGCAAAATGTTAATGCTAGCGCGAATCAATGCATTCCACTCTAACCACTGCCAAACTCTGACTGAACACCCCACAGTGCACCGAAAGCAGGTCAATATGACGACAGTCCATTGAGGCTAATTTAAGTGTTTGTAGCATAATTTGGAAGTCATTCTACGTATTATTTTCTTTCATTTGTGGCTGCTTAGGGCTGAGCAGCAACAGGAAGTTAACAACTTCAGCAGATCCTATGGTATGCTATAACAAACTTGCATTGCCGACTAGTGGCCTGGCATGCATACTACCTTTCGGTTGTTCGGTTGTTTAAACGCTGTCATATTTTGAAGATGCATAGGACAGACCTTTCCGTTTTTAGTAGGGCTGCTCCCATGTAAACTTGGTCTTAGATGACAGCATGATGAAAGCACCTATTCATTAAATTAGTACTTTTACCATTCAGGCAGGTTGTAGTCTAGTTTTACAAGAGTGCACAGTAGTTCATATTGGTGTATTTTCAGCCTTTCAACAATACCAACCTGCAAGGTCATCATTCACACAATTAAGCTACAGGCACCCAGAAAGGATTTTGTAAAATTGTAGAAACCTGTTTTCGGAGCTGTTACATCAAAGTCACACTATGCAGCATGAGTTCAGCTGCTCAAATGGACATGTAACAATTTATACAGTTTTACTAATTATCCAGTGTGAAAACACATGCTCAGTTTCAGCATGATGCTTTTTAAATTATACAACACAGGAGCCTGGTCTAATTCTCATTTTCCAGCTCGTCAAATACTAATGCTTTGTTACACTCCTCAGCATCTTATATAGACTCACAAGGTACTCTACACCATCTGAATGAGATTCACTAGGTTTTAAACAAACTCTAAGGTAAGCACAAGCATGGTGATAAAACTTCACCACCTGACATAGCAGAAACACTGACCCAAGTCCGAAGATGGTTGGAGGTGTTTGGTCACACACAGGGGTCTCCCAGAATGCCGGGGATCGAGACCTGTGAGAAAACACAACTAAAGCCTGAAGAGTAAAATCAGCAATGTTTTCTTAAACCTAAACAAGTAATTTTGGTGCATAAACCTGACAAAACAGTATGAGTTTCACAGCATTAACCACATCTTTTGAAGGCTCTCAGGTAAGCCTTGACGCATCTCACACAGGCACTTAAGGGAACCATGTCCATTAGTATGTAGTCTGACTCCCTAGATGTAGAATGTGTGTATAAGTGTGTATAGGCCTAGCATTGGGTGACTATTTCAGTCGACGTTCTCCTCCCCTGCCGCTATCTACATGTTACTATTTTGCAAGGGCATCATAGCTGCATCTTGGTTTAGCACAGCCCAAGAAAATTGTAATTGGCTTACAGAAATACAAACAAGCTAGAGCAGTATTTGTTTGGGGTTTTTTTCTCTATAGCACAATGATATTATGTGCAGCCAGAATTTTCTCCTGCGCTGACACAGTGCTGAGGAGATATAGGGCTGGCTATGTGAGAGTAATTTTCATGACATGCCAAAAGATGTGACAAATGTGTAAGTATTTGAGCAGCTGGGATGAGAACATGTTGAACACAATCATGCTGGATGGTTCTTAGCACAAACACAGTCCTCTGGCCATTGAGCAGCTCTACTCGAGCAGATGTGGCTTAAGTGCTCTGCTTTGGGGCATCTCCAGTTTTTGTTAAAAGAGGGGTGACTGTTATTCATTTGTTCCCTAAGCAGATTTTCCCAGTCACGCTGTCAACACTGGCCTTCCAGTCACTTGTGTTTTATCCCAAAGTAAAAACCACCACTCCCCTCGCACATTAATCATTAGATTGTGGGTTATCAAGGCATGCGGCAAGCAACGTCCACTCTGCCAGCAGTGATTCAAATCGCTTTAATGGCCATCTCATGTGGTGGAAATGTTCCTCAGAGGAAACAGTGGTGGCAGAAGCGATTGACCTACCTACCCTGCTGTGTGGCTGTCCGTGAGAGAGGTCGACAGCATGAAGGGTGCAGGCATTTGATTAAAGCCTCAGCCCTGTTTGTGGAAACATGAATAATTCCAGATGAGAGGGCTGACTTGTAAGGGTCAGAGTCAGAAAGCTCCAGGAGCTTGGGCTCTTAGTCAAGGAAGAGAGCCACTAACATAAATCCCCCCTGTGTTTCTCTCCAGCTTGCAGCACTAAGGATCCACCTTCCCTTTGCTGAGGCTCACATTTATCAAACAGCATGTGGCCATTTTGAGACCACCACATAGTATCAGTAATGTACATATGCATGGCTTGACCCAGTGGGAAATGCCACATTTGAGACCAAAATTAAATAAAAACATAAATAGAACTCACCAAATCCGCGAGAAATTAATGACGAGTGATATAAATTAGAAGCACGCTGCTCTGTTCCAAAGAAGTCATGTAATTAGCATTGTCTCTATTTCCCTACAGATAAATTTGTAAGTTAATCTCTGTTCATATAGGGCTTTTCATCAGAAATTACATTAATTTGTTGGATTTTTTTTAATAGAGTCATTACTTCTGAACTTCTCTGATTTGGACTCTTTTTCTCTACTGCTCTACCGTTATCTCAAACTTCTTCAAAAATGAATGTGTACCATCAACACCCATTTAACATCTGAGCAGTGGAAACTAGTAAAACTTATTTTCTAAAAAGAAAAAAAGTGTACCATTGTATGATGTTTGAGTTAGTGTGTAATCATTAATTTTTCTGGTCACATTGATCTCTCTTTTCATCCCATCACCCCCTTCCATGTCTCATTAAAACAGAAGTCTTTGCATGAGCTCATTGGCATTTATCTGCTTTCCTCTGACTCAGCTGAATTTCCATTTATTCTTGTCCTTTACCCTTTTGTCTGCCCACATTAGAATAATGTAATTTTGTTTCATAATTTTCCTCTTGTCAGCCCCCTGTCACATTGGTTCCTGGTTACATTTGTATGACTCTGCCCTTGCTTTGTCTCGGACCATAGACTTAGTCACCTAAGAGCAGAGAAATGGTAATGTTGCCGCGCTTATAACAATGTGTCATTATTCCAGAGTCAAATGACATGATCAGGGAAAATCCATTTTTTCCAGGCAGTTCTCTATGGATGTGTAACAACCTGTATTTGAGGTCTGTGTAATATGGGTAGAAATAAAAACTCAGGTAATTGTGTTTTTTTAACTCTCCAACCCTGCCTCCTCTAAAACCTGCCAACAAGCCTGAGCTCAACATGGTGCACAGCATCACTTTCCATCCCCAGTTTCTCATTTCAGAAACCATCAATATGGAAATCAAATTGCTCCACTTCCTGTTTGTGTCCCCCCCAAAATGGGGCACCACTGTGGTTACTCGCCCTCTCGTTGATAATCCCACCCACCGTCTTTAACTGCCTCTGACATATTGAATAGCTCGAATGTTGCTGGTTTCGTCCCAGTGGCAATTTAAAGTGTTGACAGGCAGACACAATCCACAAGAAGATCCCTGGTATCCGATGTTACAGTTGGCTCTCCCCAGAGTATCCCAATCAATAAAGCAATGGGAGATGACTGTTTTTAGATCACGAGCCAATCAGAGAAGAGGAAAGTGATGGGGTTAAAGACTCGAGAGGCTTTTTCTCCTCTACTGGAAGCCACCACTGGAAGAGCTTGACTTATGGGAATATTGGATGGCTTACCATGGCACCAACCAGAGGGAAATGGAAACAGTGATCCACTTAAACTTGAATTATAAATATCCAACACAGATTCCCTTGTAACCATGACTTTGACCTTGTTTCTTGCTGGCTAAGGAAATATTTACCATTTGGATTGACTGAGTGTCACAAACTATTTAAAGCTTCTTATGTTATGAAAAATTAAAAACAAAAAAATGAACATATATGAATTAACTCATTTGAATTAACTGTCCATCACACATTACTTTTACATTAGGTTGACTTTGTAAATATTACATGTCTTTTATATTTTATATAAAAGATAGAAAATGGCAATAAAGAACAAAGAAGAAGCCATACCCATAAAGTCTACCACCTCCTGTCACTTTTGTGGTACCACCTAGTTGCCTGCATGTGAGCGGGTCAACCCTTGACATTCTCTGTTGCCTTCCTCCCTCCACAGCCCAGCCACAGATCAACTAGGACCATTAAAGAACAAAATTATTGGACATAAACACGATATCCTCCTGGCCAAGGTTTGTGGTAGAGAAGATGAAACATACACAGAACCTCTGCACTGTAAAAAGCTCCAAAAAACACATTCACTCTTTCAAATGACTGATTTCTGAGTAATAAAGTAATGTTAAAGGCATCAAAATTAAGCATATTGTGTTCTGCCAACAAAGTCGAATGAAGAAAAGATTTATGGTAACATTTTACAAAACTTATTATGAAAAAATAACACACTATGAAACTTACAGTAAAAAATTAAGAATGTAGCCATTTGTCAACAAACTGTGTTTACCAACAATGGTTTTACAAAGTGTTTCCAAACCCATGTAGAAATGTCTTGTAAGCAAACCTGGGTTTCAAAATATGCAATGTAAATCTGTAGTCATGGGTTTTAATTTATTGTCTAAAAAAGAAAGACATGATTTTTCTTTTCACTTTGATGTGAATTTGGTTTAAAATTCTCAAAGGCAAAGGCAAGCTTTTCTAAACATCATCAGCATATTGAGCCTCCCGCTGCCTCATGAACATGGCTCCCATTTCAGGAGCTAGAGGCTGCAGTGAACAGTGTTGTTAAAAATGTGGCACTAGTGACAATTTTCAAAAAAACTTGGCATGTCAAGGCTTCAGGACACTTGGATTACTTGGGACTAGCAGTATGGAGGCATTGAAAAGCTTTATTATTATTATTATTATTATTATTATTATTATTATTATTATTATTATTATTATTACATTTTTATGTTTGAAAATTGGTCACCATTTGTTCCAGTTGTTTGGGAGATTGCTGCAACGCCCTTTTCCTGTGAAACTCCAGCAGTGTTTTGTAGTTTGAAAAACTTCACCCACCCCTCCTTCAACATGATGGTGTGTTTATAATTACTAATTTTTCAATTTGGCTGAACTGTCTCTTTAAACTATTATCTTATCTATAATGAAATGTTGGTTTGCATCCAAATATGACTATGTGACTCTAATACTTATACAATCAGACATTACGTTAATTTGTGTTGAGTACTGAGGAAACACTGAACGGCTATTCCAGGAAATATACAGACCATCAATCGTATCAACAAGGGGCTTTATTCATGTTAATTGTGAGGATTATAATTTATTGTGTAGTGTGTGACAGAGGAACAAATTCTAACAGTAACATCTTTCATCAAGAAAAACAGAAGCTGAATCTTTGAAGAATAAACAGCATTCATACAGGGAGCTTCATTTCTATTGATCTGCAGCTAAAGGCACTTGCCCTATTAGATCTCATTTAACCACAGTGTGTTTCATTAAATGGCCTTTTCCTACCTGGAGCTCTTCCCAACCCAAATGCAGATAAATGGGACATAAAGGGCTCCTCGAGATTCACGTTCAAGGGGAAGTAGTCCAGGATCAGTTGTTGGAAAAAGTCAGGAGACTGAAGCGCCCAAATTGTTTTTTTGGCATATCCAGATTGGATCAAGATTGATTTTATTAAGTCCTAACAGCAAAAATCCAGCTGAAATCCAAGGTAGTTTGAAATGCGATTCAAATCTGATTTGTACAGATATTTTTGGATGCTCTGCTTGTTCAAATCAGATATCAGAGCGTCTTTTGTGTCACAGATACAGTGTGCCTGAATGGAGTGTCTTAACAGACAAGACGGGGTGCTAAATGGCCACAGATCCTTACAAATTTTCCACCGCACATTCGAGAATTTGCACCACCTCATATCATCAAACGTCTGGATGACGATATGCTCCCACCAATTGCTGCTTTGTGGATATCCCCAAACCTCTTGCTGCACAGTGGAGCCCAGTTCAGCACCGCGACTTGACAGCACAAGTTCTGAATGGTGAGATGTATCTCCCTTTCTTCCAGTCATTGTAGTTCTGCATTGAAAAGCTACTCACCAGCGCACGCACTGACGCTGACATCGTTACCACAGTAACCCATGCAGATTGGCTGGTACAGAGCAGTGACGTCTGGATGCATCAAATCAAATCTGATCACCTGCAAATGACAGTGCGGACAGTCTGTGTTGAAAATCAGATTTGAGAAACAAAAGGGATTTGTCTGCAGTCTGAACAAGGCCCCTGTTTTTGTCAGAATCAAATTAGTTTCTTAATACTTGAAAATGGGAAATCAGTCTGTATCTGTAGCACAATATTATTTCGTTATTATCATTTTCTTCTGTAAAAGTAAATCACCATGAGAGTAAGAGTCATTACAAACAATATACTGGCATTTTCCAACACCACCTACACACACAAACACACACACACAGAAGATAGCAACAAGAGCAAATTACTGGCATTGAAAGAGCTTTCAGCTACATACAATTAAATACTTCTCATTAAA
>JAQLOL010000020.1:12363808-12376479 GCA_029783665.1 Naso thynnoides | reverse complement strand
CTACATACAATTAAATACTTCTCATTAAAAAGCAAATTTTGTATGGCACGATGGTATATAAAAGTATTTATTTACAAGACAAATCCACTGGATCTATGCCCATAAGAGGAAGCTGACATGACATGTATAATCAATCACTGTTGAGGGAAAATCCACCAGTTTTACATATCAGAGTTGATTTTCCAGTAACAGGGAGCACAAACAAAACTGGACACATAATGTTTTCTGTAGCTAACAATTATGTTTCTGAGAGATTACACAAGAGACACATAATTTCACAATTATCTTTTGCAGTTTGACATGTAGTTTGACTTGAAGCCAACACTAATCAGGCTATATCAATCTCTGCTGCATTAATTGTGGATATTTGAGTATTTTGCATAATTTCTGCTTGCTAGAACAGGTTGATAACCCATGTATTGCTTAAGTTTTTACAGTAAGCAATAAGTCTTTTTTACCAGTCATTTAGATCCTTCTACTGTCAATGTCAGTTAGTATCTTTTACTGACCTTGACCAAATGGAGCGACACCTGCGAGCTAGTTCAGGCAGACAGTTCGAGCTACACGTGACATGCCCTACCCTCCACAATCATCTATCAAACGCACCCTCTCAATCTGGCAGACTATGTAAACAGCAACAATCTCAATCTTGTTTCGGCCCCATTTCCGGCCCAGCATCCACCTGCAGGTTCCCTACATGTTTTTCTCATCACTCCTCAATATCTCTATGTTAACCTATTAACAGGGAGTGATGAGGTCAGAGCCCGGACGCCAAACATGTAACATGCATTTTGCTGCTGCAATAAACTTTTCAAACATGTGTTGTCTGACTGACATGGTTATTGTTGTAACCAGACAAAGAGTTTTTAACCTGATGAAGTAGTAATTCAATCAAAACTGCAGTGTTTCTGATAAATTTCAAGTCATAGATAGATAGATAGATAGATAGATAGACAGACAGATTTTGAAGGCTATTCTTTATATCTGGTGGCACTGTGGAATGATGGAAGGCCTATAAATGTAGACGATTAAGATAGGACAGATGTTTTAACCACACAACTTGATGGTCTTTAACAATAATCATGTAGGGTTTTCTTCATCAAATCATCCTGACTTAGACCTATACTGTGTGAAAACATCAGATTCTGGCACAGTCTTTTTCTCTCTGCTCATCTAATTTTGCCAACATGCAAAACATAAATTCTTTTCTTTCTCTGCCCACACTTCACAGAGAGGTTAGAAAATCAGCAACAGATCTGGGACCTTGAAGCTGAAGCAGATCCAGTCACTTTGCTCGCAGAGGACAAATGCCAAAAGAGAAAAACGCATCACTGTTAAGATGCAGTATCTGATGTGGTATCTAATTATTACATTGTTAACATGTACTTTGAACTGAAAACAATCCAGTATAGTATCTGGTTGAGCCCTGCCAAGAGAAAACAGCTCATGTTTAAAGTGGACTGCAAATGTTGCAAGATGAATGAGACTATAGCTAAGCATTGTGCTCTCAGGACCTCCTACCCCACTCATCCCCATCACAGCCACCGTTTCTACACTTTTGAAACCCCCTTTGCGGTATGTCAACTGTATATTTCATACGCCTCCTTCAGCGATATAAATTGCTAGCTACATCAGTCGCCATCATGCATACCCTGGAGAGAGACAGAGAGAGCAAGAACGAAGGAGAAAACACACGCTGACAACAACCTCATTGTGTGTTGGGAGAATATGTTTTGTGTGTGTGTGTGTTTGATGAGCACTCTTACATTTGATCAGAGTGGGTGTTTGAAGTATGTATTTGCATGCATTCATCTGGGTGAATGTGCATGTATGCATGTATCTGTGTGTGCATCGTGCATATAAGCAATATGGTGAATGTGTGTGTGTGTGTGTGCGTGTGTGTGTGTGTACTTGAATGGCACCGGGTAGAAAAAAAACCAGGATTTATCAGCACGTGTCAGCAGTGGGTGTTTAAAGACACGAGGCCAGTGGAATGAGGCCGTTTTCCGCTTATGTGTTTTCCACCTCAACTCTGTTGGCGAGATCAAAATGTATGATTGTGGAAAGCGAGAGTTGCTTTCAGACAAGTTACAGTCCAGCATTTGACTGCGGAAATGCCAAAGAAGAGACAGAGAAGAGGAAAAGAATGAAAGCGAGATAGGGGCATAAGGAGACGGAGGAGTGTATTCACGTGCGGAGGCGGCAGGCGGCTCATGCTGGCTGGTATTCTTGATGTAATTTGCGTGCGACTGTAATTGAATGTACAGTGAGATGAACAGGATGCCCAGCAGATCCACCTTCCCACACAAACCAGGAGTTGGATATGGTGAACGTGTGTGTGTGTGTGTGTGTGTGTGTGTGTGTGTGTTAGTTTTGTTTGTCTAATGTGCAATTTCCTAATCAGTTGTGTGATCACACAGTAAATTACAAAACAGAGCACTGTCTTTGTGCATAATTCTGATATCCGTCTCCTTCTTTCTCCCATTTATTTTTTTTTTTTTACTCCTAAAGTTGTCTCAGTTCTAGCAGCAATTTGCTTCATGCTGCTCAGAATCCCCCATTACATATTGTTTTATGGACAAATATGTTTACACCATTTACCTAACTGAATAAAGTGAGACTAACTTTTGGTGGGATAGTCTTTCTGGTGGCAGACTGGATGATAGATTACACATGTATGCTGTGGGGAATGTGCTACAGCTGAAAACGTACTCCACTGAGGGATCACCACTCCCATGAGCCTCCAAAAGAGCTGAAACATGCCTGTCCTTCTGGCTACTGAATTAAACCATAAATGTAGGGCAGAATAAACCATTCATTGCATACATTAATTAATGTTTTTTATTATTATTATTATTGATCTCCTGAAACCTTCTATTGAAACTATGGTGGAATGATGCCAAACCCCAGAAAAGGTTGCTAACACCGCTGATCACTGTTACTTTATTGTGGTCTGGCTGCCAACTCAAACGTTTCTATGGCAACAACAGCATCTCTTTCGGGTGAAAACTCACTAAAGCTTGTTGGTGCCATAGAGTTTCACAAGCAAACTCATAAATAAAACACAGCAAATTGGAATAAGATTGACTAATGGCTCATACAGGAGCATGCAGTGTGTAGTTGTTGCCCAGGCTGATAGCGCCAGTCTGCTGTTGCTAATGGTCCTGTATCATTAAGTTTTAATGATTTCATTTTCATGTATGGCATGGCTCAGGGTGATTTAAATGAACTTCAAAATGTTTTGCAAAAGCAGGTGATTTACTTGGATAGGTATTTATGGAATTAATTTGAAAACTGCAACTTACTCCATATATTCTTCGCAGCTCCACACTCTGACAGTTCTCTCTAAAAAAAAAAAAAAAAAAAAAACACAGATAATTTGTTCCACATTTATACCTAAGTGACAGTAAGTAGAAAGACAGAGAAATTATTAAGTGTAGTGATCACTCACTCTCTTCCACCCCGTCAGTTCTGGCTCGGCGGCTGTGGTCTAACTCATTAGTGAGTCAGAAAAATGATATTTTCCCTCTGTCTTTCTTACAATATCTCCTCTCTGCCTTCCATGTTTGTTTCTTGCTTAGACTTTGCCATAATGTAAGTATCACCATGGAAATGAACTCTCAACGCTGTGTGGAAGTAGCCTACCTGATGTTGCCCACGATATCAATAATTTTCTGCTGTATTTGAAAATTTTGCCCCATGACATTACTGTCAGTTGAAAATGTGTGATTTCTGCCTGGTGACACCTGCATAGGTCATATGAGAAAGCATTAATTACATTTAAGTCAATCATGATGCTGGATGCTGATTAGCTGACCTCAATGGCTTTTCTAATATACATAAGATAAACCTGCAGCACATATAGTGTGTTTTTTATATAACAGGGACTTCTTTTTTGTATAATATTTTTTATTTTTATGAAGTAAAATGAAACATAGATTATGTGATCTTTATCTGATGCCTGTTTAATTAATTACTATACTATCTATAAATGTTGTAATGAACTGTTGATGAGATCACTGATGAGAAAAACTATTTCCTAAACCAAACGTTTGAGCTTTACTTTGATTTAAAAGTCAAGCTTCTCATTTCAAGGTCCAGAAAAATAAAACAGCATTTTACTTTTAATGTAGCAAAGTATTGCTGCTTTTTATGAAAGCCTCACACACACTGTGTAAGTACTGAACAGATTCGGCAACTCTGCTCGCAAATGTGCATGGGGTCATTTGCCAATCTCCTCTTTCTTTCTTTGTACAGCACACAGCATGCCTCCACTCTTATTGTAGGCTACCCTCGTCTCTCACATTCCTCCTTCTTCACACACACACACACACACACACACACACACACACACACATACACAAACACACCATTATCCCCGTACAGGAAAAAGGCTGACTCACTGCCGCTTCATTACTCAAGTGAGTTATGAGTGTGTTTACACACACACTGATTGATATTAACCCTCTTTGTTTAAATCTCCTACACCAACAGACAGCAGGCCAAGCAGTGGACTGGTCCACTTGTAGGACTGCAGAGGGGGGGAGGCGGGGTGGGCGGGGTGGACTGACCTAAAAGCTCACAGTGCCCTCTACTGATGACTGAGAGTAGAAACGTCTGGAATTATCTCTGCACCCCCGACTTTCTTTCTCACCATTTTGAGCTCCCATTGCACTTAAGAAGCTGAATGTCAGGTATTAAATAAAACGATGCATCACTTTCAAAGAGTCAAGGCTGGTTTAAAATACATTGAACAGCCAATTTTTAAAAAACATGTGATATTTTTCCTTCAAACATATTTTAGCTCAAGGTTGTTGTCTTTTTGCAACCTTTGTTGCTGTGTTGATTGCACTGCACGGTTCAGAGATGATCTGTTGGTGGTAATGTAGTTTTTTTTTCTTTGTTTGTTTTTGTTTTTGTTTGTTTTTTTTAATTCTCCCCATATTAATGTTAATGTTATGTTAGTGTTGTGTTATGATGTTTTGCAGGAGGGCTCATGTTGCTGCTTATGTTTAGTGCTGCATCTCCTTGTCCAATAAAAATAAAAATTTGTTGCTGCATGTGGGTTTCACTATTTCTCCAATTAAGAAGCTACCAGTTGTTTGAAAAAGGAAAAACTTAGATGTTTTGATTAAATAAGGTTAGACAAAGATTGTGATACATAAATTGACTTTTATTAATAAAAAAATAGATTTGTTTATTTTGCTAGGCAAAGTTAGTTTGTTATTTTAACAGGAATACTTCACATAAGCCAAACTTTACTTGACATTTTCTCTCAGATAGCAGATTATCTCATTTCACAATGGACTTCATGCCACATTTTTTATTGAGTTTACATCTTAATGTTCTCAACATAGGCTGCACATTGCATCTTTTTGTTAAAGAATGAGAGACCCTGAGCAAAAAATAAGCTTTGCTCAAGTTTTGCTTTCACGACAGCATTCATTTTAAAAGAAAATGCTTCTTTTTTCAAATGGTGTTTAACTCATTTGAAAGGGAAAGCTCTTCATTTATCCTCCTCTAGCTGATTTACCCTTTCATGTTATATCACCAGAACAATATCAAATACCTTGAAATCAAATTCCTCTCTCCTAGAAGAGGTGCACATGATAAAAAGGTAGAGTGACATATTTAATCAGCTAAAGGGAAACAGGTGTTTTGAGGAGTCTCTTCGTATTGATGTTACCCCATGCTAGTTGCAGCAGGACATTTTATGACATCTTGACCCTTGACCTTCTGGATTTAATGGGGTCAGATGCAAGGGCGGAGCCAAGGGTCTATAAATTGTGATTCACATTGCCCTCTGTAGGCAAGGTGAGAAGATCAGTCAATGCAAAGGTCATGAAGGTTCAGGTTCAGATAAGGACAGATGTGGCATAATTTAATGTCATAGTCATTAAATCATTTTCTTTACATAAGTGGCGACCTTTGAAACTGCAGAAGACGAGAGTGGGGAATTACTGTAACAACAGGAGTGAGGAAGAAATGTAATGAAAAACAAAGCCAGCATTGGGATATAGGATGTTTGAAAAAAAGACATTCCTTTCTACAGAATGTTTTATATGTTGTCAGTTTGTTTCAGTTTTCCCTCAGGTGTTCTTTCTTTTTAGCACTGAGCAGTTGTGAACAATTGTGAATAGTGTGAAGGTCATTTCACAGACGGACCAGAAAATCTGTATTTACACTATTTGAGGCAGAGACACAAAGACCATTAAAGCTACAGAATTTCAAAAATATGTGGTTGCCTTCAGTTGTTCAATTCAATTGCTTATTTTTGAAAATGAACAGTGTACATTGATCAATATTTTAACAAAAGAAAAGAAAAGAAGAAAAGAGGGTAGTTATTAAGTAGGCCTATTAAATATTTTACCATTTTGTGACCATTTTTGTAGAAACTCTGTTTGAGTATATTTATATTTTTACGACAGATAATTCACTGATCATTGTAAATAAAACATGTATAATTTATCTATTTATGAAAGGTGTAACAGGATTTTAATGTGCAGTGATGTAATGGTGCAGGTGGAACTGAGTATGAGCCACATCTGCTTGTTTGAGGGTGTTTTCATTTGATCTGAATCAGTGGATGAGTTGCTACTCATTTGCAGTTTCCCTTTGGTTAAGTTTGGTTTCACACAGGCAAATTTTCAAGCGAACCAAAATGTATCAACAAAAGCCATGTGAGAGCTGTCATTCTGTTCACTGGTCATTGGTCGACCCACAGTTCACGTTTGTGTCACAGCAAAATGCAAGCTGTTTCTTTACAAAGTCATCCTCAGTCCAAAATGCACAGCACAGCTGGCTGCAGGAGCTCGTTTGGCTCAAAAATGCGAAATTTCTTCTGCAGTTAGGTAAATTAAGTTTGGATTATGTTCATGCTACAAACTAACGGTGCCAGAGTTTGTTTGTACTTGAACTGAGACCACCTCTTCAAACAGGTCTCAGTCAAGTTGTTTTGATGTAGACACGAGTTTGATTGCTGTTTTCCCATCAACCCAAACGAATGGCACCATGGACGAAAACGAACCCGAATTTGATTCAACTGAGCAAAACAAGTCAGGTGTGAAAACACTTTGAAACATGCTGGCACGTCATGTCAGAAACTACAGAAACTATAATGAAACAAGCTTGTTCCTAAGCCTGCAGCCATGTTTTATTTTTAAATTTTGGAAGTGTTGTTGTTGTTGTTGTTTGTTTGTTTGTTTGTTTGTTTTACTTGTTGACCATTTACTGGGTCAACAAGTAAAAGAGGCACACATCTGTGTTCATTAATCTCAGTATATTCTACTGAAGTGCATCAGACTCAAAGCCTACACTGTTCTGGATGAGAGCAATATGCTCTAGAAAATGTGCATTGAATAACCATAGAGAGCTTACTTCTATCAATTAGACAAGAACCACATGTCTGTTGGCGAAGAGGCAATCATGCTTTACTGTACAAGCACATCCATAAGTGTCTACACAAGTGAGTGTGTCTGAGTGCCTCTCACCTGTGATTTGATTTTAGCGTGAAGGGTGCTTCGGTCAAATGCTGCTCATTCCCTTCGCTCAGCTCACTCCGAGCCTCATTTGACTGAACTGTTGGCTGCCTGAACAGGTGGCAACATGGGAAGCCAAACCAACCATGTAACCCTCCGCTGGGCCTCCTGCCATGCTTCTCCAGGATCACATGGAGGATATGCTGTGCTACACTGCCATGTGGTTGTGGAGGCAAGCTTACCACTGCTTTCAAAATTAGACAGGATTTGAAAAGTGTGTTTTGAGTGTGTGCCCAGGCTCAAACTACTGTAGTTCTCTTATTCACACCTCATTCCAATGATCATCTTTTTTTTTTGATCTGCTGATACAATTGCACTCTTCCTATAGGTTACTCTTTGGAGAAGTTGCCTCAGTCATTAAAACCTTTCTTGTCTTTGTTTTTTAACTTTAAAACTGAACATTGATATAATCTTTTACGAGAATTAAAATGCAGGGACACTCACTAATTGTCAGTAACCACAGGAATTACATCAACCAGTCTCAACAGGTGGTTTGATGTGTGCATGGGTAAAATGAGTAACAATCGCTCAGCCATTGTTGAGTTGCTCTTCAGCAGGTCTTTAATCTCTTCAGTCCTAAACAGTTTAGGACCAGCGGTACGAGACTGTAGAAGTAGGCAGCAGAAAATGAAGCAGTGGTTTTTGAAAATCTGTTTATTTACTTAAAAAACTTTCTATAAATGTTTGTTTGGCATTGTGACACTAACATTGGCACTGCAGTGCAACAGCTAAATCTGTTAAGTTGTCCATGAACAAACATCAGAAAATTCTGAAAATGTAAACATAAGCTAGTCTTAGAGGGTCTAGCTTAAGCCTCCTTTATTGTAATTGTAATGTATGTGGGCAATAAGTTGGGGCTCATTAATAACATCAAAGTAACCAATGTCTTTATGTTGTAAGTGATTAAGCAGTATTAAATCAAATAAGTGATGGTTAGAAATAGTACAGAAAAAAAACATGGATTTCCATTCACTTGCTTTTTATTCATTTTGCAATTTACGTATAAAATTTTTTTTAAAAATATGAACATTTCAAAAAAGTTGTTATTCTTGGCTGAAGTGGTGGTGAGTCAATGAAATACACAAATGCAGCTAGGTAAAATGGAAACAGCTTTGTCTCAAAATGTTCAACTTCTAATACTGGAAATACAGTAATTAGCTTTTGGTCAATTATTTGAGTTTTTTTGTTTTTGTTTTTTTATTTTGTAAATAAATTTGGAAATACTCCCCTTAAAAACTGCCTGTTGTCACGTTTTTCTAATTTCTAAAAATTTATTCAAAAATGTTTTTGCCAACACAAAATTTGCAAATGATTGTATGTGTGTAGCAATAGGGTACGATTTAGAGTACTGTCACAAATTTCCCATTCAAGACAGTTTAATGTAGGACGACTATTTCTTTATCTAGCTTTAATTGGAGCAACAATTTTTTTGGTCAGTGGTAAAGCCTGGGATAAGAATTTTAGGTAGAAAAGAAGTGATTATGATTTGGCTTAAGTTAAGTCTCTAGGAAATGAAGGTGGCTCTATGTGCTCTATAATGCTGACGTCAGACGTGTGTGTGTGTGTGTGTGCGTGCGTGTGTGTGTGTGTGATAGAGAGAGAGAGAGAGAGACAGACAGACTGTGATCACATGAATGTTCTAAGGTGGGAAATGTAAAGGATTATAGCAGTAAAAGACCACCTCACCAGTGAACACAGCAGTACAAAAGGCAGGCGCTGCATCTGCCCTCTGTGGAGAGTAAATTACTTCAAAAAGGTCATGGGTTGACATTTATCCAGGAAAAACTATACAAACAGAGTCTGACACCATAAAAACTGGACCTGTTTTTATCAGTAAGGATCTGAAGGGAGAAGCAGAGCTTTGAACTTACACTTGGGCATCTTTGTTCTGCTGTGGCTTGTTTTAACACAAATGTTTGCAGGACTTGTAAGAGAAAATAATTGTTATTCGTATCTGATGGGCCAACTCACTGTGTGTGCACTGAGGAAAACAAGCATGGCCACTGTTGCGTCATTGATGACAAAATGGAAGAAGTCATTTTTGAGTTGTCATTCAGAGTCTTTATAAATGACATGGATAAGAGAAATATATTAAAGTGTTAATAAGAGCATTCGTGCAGCGCATAACTTGGCTTTATGAAATTGATCTTTGTGCACATTTTGGTAAAATTTGCATGTTATGCAAAGCATGTACGACCAGAATATGAATACCTTACTTTAGATTCTAACTCTGAAGACATCTACACATTGGGTACCCGTGACATTCAGGCTTATCTGAATCACACACACTCACACACACACACACACACACACACTTTATCTATTCTATTCATAATACATTAAATTACATAAATTCAGTCTCAAGATGATTACCTGCTCATCTTGTTTGGAATCAGCATTGCGTACATCAGCTGTACTGCATTTGCTAAATTTACTGTATTTTTTTATTAAAGAGCGACACTTCATTGTACTTTTTGTGTCTCAGGAATGGTTTAACAAATAGCTGTTAAAATCTTAAAAACAAGGTACAATGAGGCAGATCACTCCACTGGTTCCAAGCTGACAGTTTAATTTCCTTTAAAGATTATTTGTTCATTAGTAAATTACCAACCTTCCAGCCCTCACTCCCATTACTGACACCTGCAGCATATTTTTCAAAAGAAAAAAAAAAAATCTTTTATATTGATCTGGAAAACTTGTGTTCACTTTTATCTCTGACCTTGAGAAGATTAAAAACAAAGACTAAAAAAGGTTTGAACTTGGTTTTAAAATTGCCAAACTTTTTTTTTCTTTTGTATAAATCAAACCTGTGTCCTTTGTCCTGTAGAAAGGTGTTAACCATTGGATCTGACACATCAGTGAACACAACAGTAATCTAAGTCGTGCGGATGAGTGTTGATTGTAGAAACTTGTAGAAAACTGCTCTGCGATGTACAAACATCATCCCCAACACAGGGAATGGACAAATTCATTTTGTGTGATGTTTCCCGCTGCTGTTGTTGTTGCTGTAGCCTCCAAACAGCAACTAAAAACTTCAAACTGAAACTAAAGATGGAGTCAGTCGTGTGTGCAAGGGGTCTTAAGCCTGTGGTTGTGTGTACGTGTGTACTTTTTGTGTATCTGCCACAGCCAGCCAAGCAGAGCAGCGGTGGTCAGACTTTTGCCTGGAATCACAAAGCCGAAAGCAGATAAAGGAGCAACTCAATTCCACAAAAGCACTCGGTCCCAAGCCAAACGACAGCTTCCAGGAGGCTCTTAAGCTTCTTACAGGACTGGCTTCCCTCCTTTCTCTATCAGAGTTTTTATTTTTTCTTTCGCCGTCCCTCCAACCCCACCTTCATTCATCCATCTCTTAGCTGAGACAGTGTCGACAGCAAGGGCGAACATCAATGCAGTAAGCCAAGCATGATAGAGATGGTGGATTTCCAAGACAGAATTGCTCAGAATCAATCAAATAAAACTTAACAGAGGTAGAGGGGGAAGAAGTAAAGGAGGCCCTCGGGTATGCCGAGACATAATTGTATGTTAGAAGTAAAAAAATAAACTCAGACAAATACACATGTTAGTAGATAGGGAATTGGCAGTGATGAGAGAACTTGTTTGCCTTGGATTTTACCAAGTTGTTTCTTCGGGGATATTCTGGCTGCCTGTGATCATTTCAGGGACAAGTACACAGCTCACACTTGGCAGTATCACAGCTCTCTGCGGTTGAGAGAAGCAACAAGCAGTCAGGAGAGGACATGTACTGTAAGAGGAGGTGTGTGGTGAGTGAGTGAGTGAGTGAGTGTGTGCCTTCACATTTGTCTTTCTCTTATTTAAAAACATGCAGAATTTGGCCCCATGCTTGAATCCTGTTAGATTTAAGGTGGCATGGGTGTCTTGTGTCTTTCATGTCAGGGACTGCAGAGATTGCAGGCCTCCATCCGCACGGACACACAGGGTGATTGCTTTGCCACTGCCTGTCTTCACACATTGGGCCCAGATCCAAGCCCTCAGCAGCAACAAGCCTTGTCAAAGTTAATAACATTGGCCCCAAAGATTTTCAACCGACTCTGCCTGCCATAAATTCTCCCCCCAATAATTATTGATTAAATGTTTCTCTTTTATAATGAAGAGACATACATCTTCATCTCAATAGACAAGGAATGTAATCTAATCAGAGACTTACACACCTGCATCCCTGATAGTTGTTTCAGAAAATAATAGCGGTTTAAATCAATGGAGATATATCACAGGAGATGGATGGGAGGAGAGGGGAGAAACATGAGGGGAAAGTTACAATGAAATGCGAAGTAATATGAAAGCAGGAGTGAGAAAGGGAACATAATCAAGATGGTGGTACAGGGAGAGTATATGATTGACTCCATGCACCACCCTTTTTTTGTAAGACACATCATGATGCAGAGTGAAAAGCATGCACGTTAAAGTTAAAATTATAGAGTGCATAAACAATCTGTTTTAAAATATCTTTTCATGAAAAAGGCCCCATGTTCTCTTATTGTGGATGATTAGAGCTCATCTCAAGACTGTTTAAGCATTCATAGACAGTTTATTGATGCACATGCTCTTCATCTTCTCATATCTTTGTTATATCTACCAGGTTGGGACAAATCATACCTTAACTATCCTTAAGCTTGAGACAAACCTGACGAGCTGAAGGTTTTAAAAACTGAGTAAAGCACACATAAGATTTGTTTTCACCAACTTGTACTGATTTCTTTTTTCTCAATGACAGTCAGTCACTAAAGACCAGAAACAACGTTATGACAGGTAAGTAATGCTGGAGCTTTGGAGGTACACAACTCAGTAAATCCTTCAAGAGCCAGCTGTCACATTGTCCTTCACCAAACAAGCATTGACAGCAACCAGGCTTTGCACTGTTTTTCTATGCAGCTGTATCAGTGTATTTTTTTTGTTTGTTTGTTCTTTGGCCACGTTCAGTTGTTAATCTATCAGCAGGATTGGTTGCAAATTTCCAACACGGAGACGGGTGGCAGTGATTTAAAATTAAGATGTCCTATTTTATATATGACAAACTATCTGTTTGTTTCCTGCTGACTACGGATCCATAGAGAGGACCCCATGCGTGGTTCACACCATACAGCTTGTCGTAAATATGGTCCAAAAAGAACC
>JAQLOL010000020.1:12313494-12332134 GCA_029783665.1 Naso thynnoides | reverse complement strand
GACAAAATTATATTCAATATCATGAGATTTTGCTTCTGAGACCATTTAAAGTTCAACTATTGCAATTAATGTAACATACTAGAGGCATATATGTTACACTAGACATCCGCTTTTTTTAGTCCAACGAGGTTCATTATGTCTCTCTTGATAACTTAATATGCAGTCTTTTTTTTGAGAGACAAATAACAGATCGACCTGTCCAGTTTTAAGTACCGTGGTGAGCTCACCACAAGAGGGTTGTGTTAGTCACCTTATAAGGATGCCCTGAACCAAACTCCCAATACTATTATAAGTCGCTAATGATATTTCTACGTGGCTTTGCTCTTTCCTCCTCTTTATTAATGTTAGTATTGTTTTGACTCATTTTCAGTTTTTCATTCATTCATTTTCATTAGTTGTATATTTGCATTCACTTTGGCATTAGATGTTTGGAAGTGAATACTTGGTGAGCTCCCTCGAGGAAAAGTATGTGGTTTAGGGGAACCTTATATGGAAGTTAAGTGTTTATCACAAAATGGTGGGGAATGGGGATGGAGCACACTGTAACCTTTTGTGTTTATTTTTTCATATTTGGTTTGCATTATATTTTGATCGTAGTATCAACATGGCTAACTACGGTGTATTGCCACTTGTTGGAAGGTTAAATTTACATTCGTCTTCTAAGGAGAAAAAATGTTGATGTGGCTCTCCTACCCGAGTACACATTTTTAGTTATAAAGGATGAACGGCGTTGCTTGGAGTCGAGACATTTGTCTTTGGAAATTTTTAATTTTGTCCAAATTTTATCAAATTGATACACATATTATATGCTGATCTCTCTTCCAAGGTCGTCACAGGAGGGCATTTTTCCATTCTTTTTAGTGTATAAAACAGGGTTGCGCATGAAGAAAGTTGAGGATGACCTTGTGGGATGCCAGCCCGTATTGCCACAATTAAAATGAATGTATAAACTTTATAAGCTCCATGCTACCATTTCCACACTCCAACAGAAAAGAAACGAAGATTTAAAGTTAAGGAAATTTATCTGGAATGGGTAGAAACATTTCATGAACTGGTATATCAGAGCATGACAAAGCCTGGGGTGGATGGGCCTGCCCTACTTTTAAATAGTTTCAGAGGGCGTTTCTGTTACGTTCTTCAGAGTACTGATTTGATACAGAATTACATACTTGGAAAACTTTTGGTTCATCCTTTAAGTCTCCTCGATGTGACTCAAACGTAAGACATGTCTTTTACAGTATGCACCAATAGTTGCATATGTTGTATGTATGTCTGTTTATCGTCATATTTACAGATGGTTAAATCCAGAATTTTTTTTCGCACTTTGAAGTATACGGAGGATGATCAAAACTAAAAATACAACTTTAAATTCATATTTTACCAGACCACTCGAATCGCCCTTACTTTTTTTTTTTTTTTTTTTATGAATGTTGCTCAAAGCCTTGATTTTTCCAGAATGACAAAACTAGAAAACTCAAGTAAACTCCCAGTCTGCTTATGTGTGGTTCTCTTTGATGTGGAACAGAAACTAACCTGGAATGTGCCTCTGCTTAATCTGCTTAAATCCGAGAAAAACATGACGGAGAGCTGTTCTATGCTTTTATTGTAAAGGGACTGAGAGAAGAGTTTCTATTAAGATCAAATGAGCAGTGAAGAAGCAGGTCAAATCAGAGGATTTGTGGATTCAGCTTGTGATTTCGGTTGAGATAGTGGTGAAATGTGTACTGGGGCTGTGGTTTGCAGGTGTAATCCTGCAACTAACTCTGTTTGAGATCTGTTCATGTGTTGGTTTTTGTTCAGGCTGTAGGAGTCATTTCTCACTGTGGGCACCAGCTTTCCAACATACGCAGAAGTAGGTGGCTGAATGAAGAAGTTTGATTTTGGTTATCATCAACTCACAGCCGCTCTGTTTTCTTGAAGCTGAAAAATCTTCACTCTGAATATGATTGTAGCGTGAATGAACTTTCCCATCAGTTAGATCAACACGTAAAATCACTTTGAGAGGATCTATGTCTGTCTTCTGGTACCAGTAAACCAGATTTTTATCACACTGCTCAGTTCTTCTACAGCTGAAGGAGACACTTTCACCGATACGCCTGGTGAGTGATAACTGGTCCTGAACCAGTTGTTCTTTCACAGCAGCCAGTGCTAGTAGAGAAACAGACGAAGTTTAGCAAAACAGTGTTTGTTAAATGCGAAGTTTGCTGGTCCCTGACTGGCTGTAAAACTCACCTGAACATATACAGCATAGAGCGGCAGCTGGGAGAAAAAGCATATTGTGCGGTGGTGTTTACTCGTGAACCTTGGGAGAAGTGGCGTTCTGATGCAGCTGAGACCAAACAAGGATGAGCTTTGAGATCAGCTGAGGGCCACGTGTTTTCAAACCTCCCATCAGTCCCTGCAGACCACAAATAAGGCGGTTATACGAGTGTTTGGCAGCAGACACTTTGACTCTTCATGGACGAAAAGGCTCCACTCAGCAAGATTTGTCATGAAGTCATGAGGGTGTGACAGTGATCCAACAAGAACAAGAACAGGATCCTTTAACTGCAGTAGCTAAATGAAACTCGGGCATCTGTTTTTAATTATTTAAGTCTTAAGAAAAGTCAAGGGTGATGACTCGAGATAGATCCCCATATATGTTTGATTTGGTGGAAAGCCATTCGTTTGTAAACTGTAAATAATTCTAGTCTGCAACATATTGAAACTATATCATCAGACAACACGTCTGACATCACATGGCTTTTTCATGGTTGTGTTGATGGAAATTTGGTTGATGTGGAAATGAATGTTGATGGAAATGTGGTTGATGAATAATTCATGGGTAAATATTCATCAACCACAATTAAAACAAAAAGTTCATAGTGACCAGATTCTATACTGACCAGAATGGAATAGAATTTTACTAGCAATTTGTGGTGTATTGAAATTCTAGCTCGGCTACCCATGTCAAATCTGACCGCTGTTGTACTTATTATACATGTTGGGAGGGCAGTGTTTTTGGCACTGGGGAGGTTTTCTGTAATGTGAAGTTATAGGAAGTTAAAGATGTCAGCCTACTCCACTTCAGTGCGGTTGATGGTGAGTGCTGCAGAAGGGGAGCTCTTCCTTCTGAGGTCAAATATCAGTTCTTGTTTATTTTGAGAGCAAAGCACAGGGTACCGTGATGCTGTTATGTATGTTTTATAATGGTGTTATTGTCCTGAGAGGAGACGCAGTAGTTATGCATATAGGGAGAAGCCCTACGAGGCTCCTGTGCTTACCCTTAGCTCAGCAGAGACTTTTTTTCTATCCTCCACCACCTGTGAAATTTAGAATTTTCAGGATACAGTAAACATCAAGTCGTGAAAACATCAGCTCTGACAAGCCGTTAAAATCCAGTTCTTAAAATACATCTTCTGATGCAACCTGAACACATCATCAGTAATGTATACTGGATTCATAGGGTGTTTCGGGTCTTACAACATTATACACCCTCGCCCAGGCGACCCAGCTGCGTTTGATCAAGCCGCAGCTTGTGTTCAGGTGGCATTCGCTTGTCCTCATGGTTCTCCTCTCTGTATCCAGAGCCATCTCTACTCTTTCCATCTCGATGGTGTTGGAGGTGTTGTGCACCTGGCTACGGCTGCTGATCCCCCTGCTGATGGCTTCAGCAATTGGCTTCAGCACCTGATTGTGGCGCCAGGTGTATCGGCCCTGGCCGAGTGCTGTTGGACAGGAGCTCAGGACATGTTCCAGCGTTCCTCTTCCTGAGCACAGTTGGCAGCTCGGGGTCTCCGCCTTCCCCCAGGTGAAGAGGTTTGCTGGACTAGGTAGGACGTCGTAGACTGCCCGGATTAGGAAGCTGATACGGTGCGGGTCAGCCCGCCACAGGTCCGTCCAGGTGACTTTCCGGTCCATGGCGTGCTCCCATCTGGTCCAGGCCCCCTGCTGCCTGAGACCAGCCGCTCTGCTTGTTCTCCCTTCCTCCACTGCAGTCCTGACCTCCTCCTGTATCTGCCTTCGCTGTTCCTTCCCCTTGCACTCCCTGTGACGAGGTGGTGTTGGGAACATCCCCAGACCTGCTCTGCCGTGGGCCACTACACCCACCAGCTCTCTGTGGCGCAGCCTTGCCTCTGCGTCCAGCACAGCAGACTGGGCACTCCACTTCCTCCCCGTCTTCACCACGACTCCTGCCTGGGCCACCTTTGGGTCCTTTGAGTCTCGGTATAGCAGGACCTCTCTGGTCCGAGTCACCTTGAACTCCTCCTCCAGAGACTTCAAGGGCAATTGGAGCTTTGTGGTGTTCCCATAGAGGGCAATGTTGCTGAGGCTCCTGGGCAACCCCAACCATCTTCTGAGACAGGTGCTGACCTTCCGCTCCAAAGTCTCCACAGTGGAGATGGGGACCTCATAGACAAGTAGTGGCCAGAGTATCCTTGGTAAGATCCCATGCTGGTATATCCATGCCTTAAACTTGCCTGGGAGGCCAGATCTGTCTACTGCTCTCAGCCAGCTGTCCAGTTCCTGGCAGGTTGACTGGACTGATGTGGAGTCTTTGAGGCTGCTGTCAAAGACCTTGCCTAAGCTCTTCACAGGCTTTTCTGAGAGTGATGGAATCGTTGACCCTTCGATGTTGAACCGGAACCTGTCCGTGACCTTGCCCCTCTTCACCACCAGCGATCTGGACTTGGCTGGTTTGAATCCCATCCGAGCCCAACGGATGAGCCTTTCCAGCCCTTGGAGGATCCACCTGCACCCTGGCACTGACTCCGTGGTGACTGTCAGGTCATCCATGAAAGCCCTGACTGGGGGTTGGCGAGTCCCTGATTGGGTCCGTGGGCCTCTGCACTCTGGCTCCGCCGACTTCACAATCATGTTCATAGCCAGGGCAAACAAGGTTACGGAGATGGTGCAGCCTGTGATTATCCCCACCTCCAGCCGGTGCCACTCTGATGTTACTTCCCCTGCTGTGACTCTCATCCTGAACTGGTCGTAATAATCCAGGATGAGTTCTGCAACGTGGTGTGGCACATGGTGTTTGGTCATGGTGGTCTGGACCAGTTTGTGTGGGATGGAGCCATATGCATTGGCTAGGTCTAACCACAGAACTGTGAGGTCCCCCTTGTTCTCCCGGGCTTCCCTGATGAGCTGAGTCACCACTCCAGTGTGTTCTAGACACCCCGGTACTCCGGCAATCCCTCCCTTTTGTACCGACGTGTCTATGTAGTTGTTACTGGAGAGGAATTCCGCCAGCCTCCTTGCTACTATGCTGAAGAAGATTTTTCCTTCCACGCTCAGCAGGGAGATGATCCTGAACTGGTCGATCTTCTTGGAATCTTTCTCTTTGGGGATCCAGACTCCTTCAGCAAATCTCCACTGCTGTGCCACCTTTCCCCTCCTCCAAATGACTCTGAGGATCTTCCAGAGCCTCTTCAGTAGCAATGGACAGTTCTTATAGACCTTGTATGGCACACCGCTAGGTCCAGGTGCTGAGCTAGCCCTTGCCTTCTTCACGACCTCCTGAACCTCTTTCAGAAGTGGCTCCCTGGTGTCAAAGTCTTTAGTAAAGCCGTTAAAGTGGCTGCAGAAAACATTTATGCTTGAACTTATAGTCATTGAGCAAATGTTGTTTGCATAGTGTAATTTTTGTGAGACCATAAAAATGAGATAAATGAGATAATAAATGAGACCATACCTTTCATCATGCAATCTCTGTCTCTCACTGGGTACGAGTCAGATCAGGCTGAAGAGGGAGGATAGTTGGAAAACTGTCTGTAGGAGCTTTAACTTGTCAGATTTACATGATGTGTCTTTTTAGCTAGCTTAGGTAGCTAGTCACTTGCCAGAATTGGCCTGGAAATTCACCATAATTCAGATATGATGTGGAGGTGTGGCAGCACTGGTGGTACTGGAAGGTGAATTAAGAGAGTAAAAGAGAAAAACGCAATTTAAATATGCAAGATTATTTTCACTGTTTGGCAATTACATGTATTGCGTAACTGATAACATTTGACAAGTGAGTCACCCACCACTAAAAAATAAATGGTAGAAAAAGAACAGAAAAGAAGACTAACCATGACTAACCATGAAAATGGAAGAGCAACCTGATCATGGTGACATGCATTTCATTTGGTTGCTTGTTAATGGCAACGAAGAAAACAGCAGATGATGCTTCATTGAGGGAGACAGGAATAAATAACCTCATCTGTGAACATTTCTGCCTAAGTCATGTCACACAGATTTCATCAGCAATGGTGGCTGATTGCACTTGGGACCTCAACTCGAATGGCACTCATGTACTTCATGTACTTCATTAAAGTAAATATTTTGTCTTCATTGTTTTAGCTAAAAGATCTCTAGCATTAGAAACTCTGTACTAATAGAGCACATGTTGAGCACCAGTGTGACACCCAAGCAGAAGGTGAATGTCTGTACTAGTTTAAACACCAGTGCTACATGCACTGGTTCACATGCACACACACATTAAGCTGTGTAGTTTGTTTGCCCTGTGGTATCCATAGAGACCTCAGGCTTGTGCCAGAGGGTTTCCAGTTCAAATCCGTACCTTTCTTAGAGGGATGAAAGCGCTCTGCCCACCTGCAGCACAGTGCTTTAGTTATCATTTTAATTTCCAACAGCTTGAGTGGAAGCTGTGCAGTGGTTGCAAAGTGTTTGTATGCATGTGTGTTGCCAACACAATTTTAATAAAATGCTTCCTAAAACACTGTTGTGATTTCATTGAGCTCTCTCTGTCATTCTCCACTTTCCACTCGATGCCCTCAGTTCTGTGCCCGTCACCTTTCTCCTCCTTGCAAAACTGTCGCTCATTCCCTCATTAAACCACCTGTTGCTCATCAATCCCCAATATGTGTGTGTGTTTGTGTGTGTGCACACATACTGTATATAAAAGAGCTGCTCTGTCTATGTGACATCATATGATGACTTATAAACAGCTCACCAATATAAAGGACATTTTGTGTTATGTTTATGCATTTGGGTAAGTTGCCTAGGAGACAGAAGTTTCCGACACGGCTTCTCCGTGTGGGTTTCAACATGCATCTTCATTGTCTCTTTAGCATGTATATTTTAGAGTCTTTATCTCCTAGGTTATGGAGTTTCTTTCTTTCCATCAATGTTTTTGCTATGTTTTTTATCCACTTCACAGGTGATTGGCCTATAAGGTTCACAAAGCCTTGTTTGTCAGCTTTACCTGCTTCCACCTCTCACAACGAGGACATAGGGATGAATGAAACAATTCATCACTGAATAGAAAAATGGAATGCAAAAGCCTAAGTAAAGTAAGTCTTTGCATTTTATGCTTTCCAAGTGTCACATAACACTGTACTCAATTTTGCATGTGCATTGACGGTTAGGCAACCTTTGCCAAAAGATCTTCGTGATCACGGTAACAATCGTCAGGTAACCTTCATCATCATGGTAACAATTCAAAAACATAGGTCACAGTTTGGCTAAATTTAAATGGTAAATGGACTCTATTTATATAGTGCTTTCCTTGTCTTTCAACTACTCAAAGCACTCTTACAACACAAGTCAGTGTTCACTTATTCACACACTAAGGACATCTCTACAAAAGCCCACCTGCTCATCAGGAACTCGTACACACATTCCCACAACAGTGGCACAGCCACTGGTAGCAATTTGGGGTTCAGTACCTTGCCCAAGGACACTTAAACATGTAGACCAGAGGAGCCACGGATCAAACCACCACCCTTCTAACCGGTGGACAACCAGCTTTCCCTGCTGAGCCACTGCCACCCTCAGCCTGGGTCAATTGCTGAGGAAATAGCTATTCTTGCCACTATACTCAGGTGAGATCATGGTTTGGGTTAAAATATTTGAAGTAACATTAAATAAATGAGTTAAAACAAGTCCACGTTGACATTTTGTTTCATAAAAGACGTTACCGCTAGTCGACTTGGTGAGAGTCCTGTGTTTGTTTGGCAAATCTACCCACCCCTGCCTTCTACACATGGACTAACCATTTACTACATCACCCGATGCTTTGTTTTTTTATCAATGACATTTGCATGCAATATGTTATGTAAAGAGGTTCATGCAGAATGCATTAAAAGTCATGCTAAACTATACAAAATGACATAAGACACTGCTGTGTAATACATGTTGATTTCATGTAGCTGGTTTCACTAGTTGAGCTTTAAGGCAGCAGAACACATTTGTTTTGCCTCAAGAGCCCAAATTACAGTCAGGAACGCATACGCCAACCACCTTAATGAACCTAAATGAGTGTGTCAAAAAAATTGAAATGAAGCAACTCTGCTCCTCTTCCCTGACAAATGAGTTACATTTCGGTTACTGTCCTTTAATATATTAAAACAAGTTGGGCCACACACCTTTGGCCTTCAGTGAATGTATTTAACGCTTGCATGGTTAATTGAAGCCGTGCCAAGCATCTTTTAGAGCAATCTTACAACAGACTTACAATGTTTCACATCACATATGAGGAGCTGAGGTTTGTTATAATGAGGATCTTTTTTATTTGCAACCTCCTCTTTTGTGTTCATCACTCTTTATCTGAGCTGAATGCCAAGTCTGAGACAATCATCACAGCATGATGCAACAGAAAACTCCAATTTCCCTCTATTTTTTTTCTGCTTTCCCCTTTCCTATCCTAAAATCACCATCCCCCTTCCAAGTAACCATATTTCTGTGACCAGCAGTTGTTAGTAGAACGAAAAACTTATGTTTATCAGTCCGTCTGTGAGAGACAACTGAATATTAAGTATATATAACAGCTTTATACTGCATATACAACATCTTCCTCTTCTTTCTGACTGGCTGTGCACTGCAGTAGAAGGTCTCCGGGGTGTTAAGGTCCACACAGGGAGTTATTCCCACAGCAGTACTGCAGAGCGAGCTGTCACTGGCTTTGCAAACAGGAGGCTCAGAGGCTAAACGTCTGTTCCTGCCAAGGGAACAAGGAGGCAGAGGAGAAAAACGATGGATGGGAGCAAACGGCACATCACTGCTTCCATTTCAACCCACAGTATGTAATTTCTGCTGCTAGAGGTCTCTCAATCAAAGCAATGAAAACAGAAACGTATGATGATGTTTGAAGTAGCGTGGGATCATGGGATTTGTGTATTTCATTGTTTAACTACTGCAGTTGCAGAGGAAAATCTGTCTGACTGACTCAGGCAGAAATGTTCACAGATGAAGTAATGTATTTAAGTTTTATTTATGTTATGTTTAGTCACGTTTGCCGACTTCTTTCCTCATTTTCTGACTAGTGTTACCCCGGAAGCTACCAACAGGCAACAAAGTGAAAAAAAAAACATTATCTTAATTTAATTTATGTATATCTTTGGGTTTTAACATTGATGAAAACATTTGGGATAATGTAACAAAGATAAACATGGTTATAGACAATTTTAGACATTTTTATGTGTAAATATTAAATATTGGACATTAATGTTCCAAGAAAAAATTGATCTTGTCAACTGTTTGCTTTGAAAAGAGACTGAAACCGATTCTTTATATGTAAGACATTCCTGCATTTGTCTTTTACCTTCCCTGTATTAATACTGTATACAGAGCCTTTGTAGACCTCCATCTTCAGTGCATAATTGCAATTGCCATCTTCCTAGCATTGATTCATAATTCCATTAGTACTTTTGGTGATTATTTTTTGCCACCTAATAGTTTCAATGTTTTGTCTTTCTCAGGCTGTGTGTTAGTTTAGTGCTATTCCTGTAAAGTCAAAGGTTTGCGGTAATTTTTTCTTTTAATCAAGCTAAAGAACAATGTTATTCCAATTTCACTACCTGGGCCTCCATAGGTGGTTTTTGCAGGATTTGCAGTGTGTGTCGTAGCTGCGTACAGAAACAATACCATTGTTGATTTGGGTTAAACAAAGCCACAGAATTGTTACTGTAAGTAACAGCTATTATGAAGGTGCTGTATCCACAATAATGTGTAATTCTTTCACGATTAGGAAGTGGTCTGTGCTGTGAATCTCAACTCCAAGACTGAAGAGCAGCACCCAGTGGCCACCTGCAAAACTCTCTGCTCCACCAAAGCTTCACAGGGGTCTCCACATTTTTGCAACAGTGTACCTGACGGCCAAATCACAGTGCACGATCCCATCTGTCAAGCTAGAGTGATGGTTAAAAGATGCATAATTGTATAAGTGAGATTAGTTTCAAAGTGTGATCATCCTAACGCCAGCCCTTGCAAAACCATCTGTGTCCTCATGTGTTCATGATTTAGTCATACTGGAATCTTTTTTTGCTCGTTCTTTGGTTTGCCAGCTATTTTCATCACTACCCCTCTGACGCAACAGCGCAGCATCCGTCTCATCAGTTATTACCATCAGAACTAACACATGAATCAAAATCGATGCAGTCGAATTCCTCACTTTGATCTATTATTTCTCACCTTAAGTCGAGCTCACATTACTTAAGATCATTTATGCATGTTGTGCGTGACTAGAATCTTAATTTATTTGGCTTAAAGTGGTGTGTAAAAGATCCAGCTGCCAGACTTTTTGTATCTGCAAATGTAAATGACCTTGGAATAACAGTAGATCAAACAGAGGGGAAAAATCACAATGAAGTGCAGAAAGCTTTTAACAGTTTGCTGACAGTGGAGACTAAGGATCTAATAAATGTTTACAATAAATAATTAGACATTACAAAAATGGTGTTGCAGATGAGCCCAAAACAAAAAAGAGGAAAGACGGCGTGGAAAAAAAAGACTGTTAGCCTATAGCAAACAACATTTCACATTTGAAGAAAAACTCAAATTGGAGCTGTCTCTGAACTCTCAGAAATGTAGAAGTAGAGTTTATAAAAAGGGACATTTTTAAGTTTAGATTTTGTTTCCAACATTTTGAATCCCACAGAGTATCATTTCATTCTCGACAGACAGAATGAAGGTCAAAACAACATTGCTGACATTACTGTTGCCAGTATGAATACTAAAAAATTAACAAATAGAAGACAGTTCTGAAAACAGTTTTCTTTCAGTGCAAGTGTATCAATGATCCCCCCAGTGTTTTATAAGATAGGTTTGTATTTAGAAAATCAAAAACAAGTTCAACGTTTAAGCTGTTTCCCCTGCAGTGGCAGCACAGTTGTTTGACATCATCACAGTGTTTGAATCTTTGACATTGCTTTTGTTCTATTTTTTTTTCTGTAACTGTCTTTCAAGAAATTATTATTATACAGCAGACATATTGCATATTTTTATCTTTACATATCTCCTCTTCTTATGTCATACCAATTTGCTTTTACTTTTCTCTTTTTTATCTTTCACTTTACCTTTTTTTAATCAAGATTTATTTTTTTCAACGAAAAAATATTTTACCTTTCTTAAACTCACAACACAGTTAAGATTTTATTGCACTGAGAAAGAGGAATAAAATCTGCTTTGGGGATATTTTTTTTATTATTCCTTCTTTCTATCTGCTTGCATTTTACTTTTGCCTCTCCTTCTTTCTTTCTGACCCTCCAACCATGAAGAAACCTCGAAGCCTCCCCCTCTCTCAAGCACAGTGGAAGCCATCTGACACGCTCCATTACGTTGTGCTTGTTCCAATTAAAGCTGACACCATTTGCTGTCAAGACTATGGTGACGCCCTGCAGAAGGGTAACCCACCCCTGCAACACCCACTGCCCAGGGGCTTCAAGTGTTTCTGGATGTATATTATGTTGTTACAAGAAGCTGTACTGTCAGAGGGAGATCCACAGGCATTCCAACCAATTTATCCGACATCAAGATGCAGGACTGAACATTTGGTGCAGGATTCAAGGGATTGAGAGCTCACAGAAACTTGCTTCAGAAAAAAACAAACATGGAGATGGTCTGTTGACGTCAGCTGGTTGCACTCGTGATTAGTGTTTTTGCACATGAGAAACAAAAAAACAAGGACTAAATTGTGGAGGAGTCATCATGGCTTACACATTTTGCTAAAGCACACAGTCTGATGAAGACTAGTGTTGCTCGAAACATCATTTCTTTGGGGCATTAAACATCTTGAATTTGGAGCCCTGCAGTGTGAGAGCAGTTTATTAGTTTATTCAACATTCTTAACATCTCATTCTAACTTACACATTTGAGGACACTAACAGTTATGGCAGTAGAGGAAACTGTCACAAGTTTTAGCTGTTCAGACCCAATACAAAGCACGTTCCCTTGAAATGACTGTGATTAACTTGTGACTAGTTGATCTAGCCGCAGTGCTCTGCTGAAGTCATGCACACAAATTGTTGAAAGTTACCTTAGAGCATTGGCCAGAGACATTTCATCACTTTGACTATTTTCTGGTCAAGCTGGGGGAAAACTAATGTGTAGTTTTGAAGCAGAAGTTTGGTCAAGAGGAATCTGTTTGACTCTTAAAGCAATGAGGCAGAGCAAAAGCTCATCAGCAGCTTTTGGCTTAAAATACAAAAAGCCTGAGACACTCAGCCTCTGTGTTCAATCCAAGCCCATCATATAAACAGCTGACCAGATTTTAAGTTATGTGTTGTTCTTGGCAATCACGCTTTATCACCTGTGTCAACTAGACTTTAACTGTATTTTCTGACGCTTTTGACGAAGCTACTGTTAGAAAACCAATCCGTGATGACTATGTTCATAATTTGCTTCGACTGGAACTTTTCTCTGAACGTCTCATCAAGCAGAGTAATGTTAATGTACAGATCAGGGGACTGTAGCGCCCCCATGAAAACTATCTGTTCGGTACTCAAAGCAATGAGGCTGAGAGAAAGTTAATCAGAAGGCCCCTCCTTTAATGAAATGACCCCGAGTAAAGTTGTGGAGAAGCTCAATATGCTTCCTCTGCAGCGGGCTGCAGTCTACCAACCACCCAGAACCAATCTGAGGCTTATGACGGCAGCAGGGGAGAAGATACATTAGGCCTCCCTCCAGTGGGTAATGAATGGAACTAATAGGAATAGGCAATCCTGGTCCACACCACTAATATATGTAGAAAAATACTAGATGCAGCTCTGTTATTTGTTCCCAAAGCTGCTGTGATGCCAGTTTTAAACTCCACTCTAGTGTTGAGTTGATCTTTGTAGAATCTGAGTAACTGAGAGTTAATTGACGGTGTTACCAACAGTTTTAATATGTTTTTAAAAACATTTGTGCCTTAAGACATAAGAATATGCAAAGGTAAATAATGTCTGTGATGAATAAGAATCTTTTTAGCTTCAATAGCAGTGTGGTTGTGGGGATGATGGTGTTATTCTGTTGCTTCAATGCTGCGTGAATATCTCAACATATCTCAGATGATTGGTGCCAAATTTGGTGCAGATGTCACTTTATCTCAGGAGAAGTGTTCACTGACTTTAATGATTCCTGACTTTTTATTAAATGCCGAAGTTAAGTTGACATTTGTTGTTTTGAGTTAGGTTTATGGACAGCTAAATAAAATGATAAATAATGTTGTTGCAGATGTTGGTGTTCCTGAGAGAATATATCGTTAGAACTTTTCACCTCTCATCATCCATCATCATCATCATCATCAGGCCAAAATTTTGATCTGCCAATACTTTGGTTTATGATTACACACATGCAAAACTAATGACCTTCCTAACAGCATCAACTGCAATTTGTTTTAGTGCTAATCGTCAAGTATACAAGCATGCTGCCTGCCAACGGTGACATTATACTTATTACACATCAGCCTGTTAACAATTGTGTTTCCACACTGCAGAGATCTTGTTCCATAATTTGTTTCTAACAGTGTAGGAGTCCCTGTGATGTCTACCCCTTCTTGGATTTTATCTGATCTGTCATGAAGCCTTTTTTTCCCAAATACAGATTGTTAAGAAAAAAAGAGAACAAGAAATTACAAGTTACAATCTTATGGCACTGATTAATGGCTGTATAATATAAGCTAAAAAAAAAAAAAAGATGGAGTAAAGTGGATGTAAAGATGTTTCAAGTGATTGGTTAAGTCTGGATTTGATTTTTTAGTTTAAACTACAATATTAATATATCAGCATGTTAAAAACACTCTCATCACCATTACATTTACATTACTATGTATGGTATTTGTCTTTAATTTAAAGTGACACGACATTGCTGAAGCTGCCATTAGCTGGACATTTAAACATCTTATCTTATCAAATAGAACTATAAGTGCACATGTATTATAAATGTTCTACCTATGCATGATGAAAGATACAGTACTTCTTTTTAGTAAAATTATTGTAGCAGACTCGTCAGATATCCCTCCAAAAGCTAATTATTCCCATTCAGCTCAGAGATGCAGATCTGAAACTGACCCCAACCTCTGACTTTCCTGGAGGCTGGTTAGGAATGTGGGCGTATAAGATTAATATCCAACACTGATCAATAAACTCACATTACTCTAATTTAATGGAGCCCAAAGGACTGTGCCCGACCACAACAACTGAGAAATGAGGTCCACATTGCAGAGTTGGCCATAAGTGATGGAATCCATTCTAATTCTAATCATTATTTTAAATCTTTAAACTGAATGTGATTTTTTCATAATTTAATACCTTTGAATTAATTAACATAAGCTTAATCCTATGATGGGTTCTACCATTTCAATATCAAAATAAACAATTAATGGTTTGATTTATTGTGACACATTAATAAGTCCCATTTGAAACCTGTTTCTAATTTGTGTAACTATTCAAGGCAAGATTAAATTTTCCGAATATTTCCTCCAATGTTATAATGCGAAATTCAACTGCATAATATAAACCTACTTCTGAGAGATTTCTTTTCTCAGGCTTTGGCTCCATGTCAGAGTGATGTAACAGGTCTGTATGTCACGCAACTCGATTTCCATTTTTTCTGAAGGCTTATAAAAGGGAATATAGAAGTGTCAGTGACCATTTGTTCAGATATTTATGGTCCAGGTGACTCAGCCTTTGACAAAAATAGCCATGAAGCTCTTATAATAATCTGTGTGCAACCATGGGCTTTGCAAAAAACAAAGTGCACAATGATAACCATTGATCCCAGAAAAGTGAAAGACAGAAAAGTTACCGCTATACCCAACTTAAATCTCAGTCCTACAGAATCGTCACCGACAAAATCTCTGTTCTTAAAGTCCACCTGTAAAGAAAAATGTCCTTTTAAATGTGCATTTAATCCTTTTAAAATGCATCCCTAATCATATTGGTCACTTATTTAACATTATTATCCAAAAGAATTACAAAAAATCTGTTTCTTTGTCTTTTTAAGGTCAAAATGCAATCACATTTATCACCTTGCCCAGAGCAATTTCAACTAATAGTATCATCGCTGGTCAGCACGGGCCAAAGGCTCAAACACATACAGCTTTACTGAGAAGGCAACATTTTCTTCCTCACTCTCTTCATCCCCCTCGACCTCCTGCTAATCCTGCCCCACTAACAGGGATGATGAAGGAGACAAGTGGTCCTCCATGACAGAAAGAGGGCTAACATTAGCCTCCCACTCTGCATCTTACCTTATATTGACAACTTTGTTATATGTCCAATAAACCTTTAAACTTTTAAAGTAAAATCAGACCATACTACTACACACTTCCTGTGTGTTCACCTTTCATGTCTGTCAGCAAATTTTAATGTTGATATTTCATTTTTAATATGTACCAGAAAAAAATTAGAATTGCAGTAACTGAAAAATCATGATGTAAGTCTCCATGATAAGCAGTACAATGAGGAGTTTGGCTTACTGTTGTAAAACACAGATCTTGTGTCTCATTTTTTAATCTTCTGAAATACTTTGTTTTCGCCACTGTGAAAGGACAGTTGTTAGGTGACTAAAGTAAATATTCTCCTTCTTTAACACTGAATGATGTCAGTTTTACTTTGTTTGGTGGTCAGCGACATGGACTGACTGCTCTCCCAGAAAATCCTTCATACCATATTTAATGCTCTGGGAAACCTTAAAGAGGAGCTCATCGCTAAAACATGGGTAGCATCCTGAAGGCAGGAGCCTGAGCTCTGAATAATGCTTGGCCAAGGTCTCCATCAAAACCTTTTCCCTGGTTTCCGTCTGGTTTGAATTTAAGTGAGTCTGCAGAGAAACATCTACTCCTGAAAACATTTGGAACTTACATTTACAGGCAGGTGAAGGTGTGTGTGCACGTGTTTGCATCTGCAATGTGCCTGTGTGTATTCACATGTTTGTAAGTATACCTGCAGGCACATGTGAGTCGGTGTGTTACTACTGTATGTACAGTGGGTGCAATTACATGTCCCTTTGCTGGTCAGTGGACTATAGATAAAGGTCCCATCGCTTGTATCTGTCCCCAGAACGAAGGAACAGGAAACTGACAGCTGATGAGACGTCCTCTTTTTCAATTCACAGCACTGCCACAAAGAGGTCCCTTGGCTCACTTTCTGCTGACTTGCGACTTCTCTGAGCAGTGAAGGAGAGCACAAAGTTTCTGCCGTCCTTCTCCTCCTCAAACTCCCCGGCTGCCGCCCTCCATTTTCTCACACATGCAAAGTCACTGAGCTTTATGGTGTAATTTGTGTCTGCCACAATCATTGCCTTTTAACCTGTTAAGCAGACAAATGGGTCATGGGAGGTGGCACTTATGATAATGTCTACAACCAAGGACACAAACTGGAGTGTATCCCCATTGCTGCTTATTTGCAGTTTCTCCATAATACCCTGTGGAGATATAACTGAAGCTTATAATGCAGGAATTGAGCTGAGAAGAAGATATACTGGAAAGATCACAAATATAGAGCTTACTCGTTCAGTTTTCTAACATATAATCAAATCAGAAGTAGAGGCACTCCCATCAAAATTGAAAGTAATGGGCATTTAAATGTCTAATTTGGCATTTGAAGTGAACAGAGCACTGATAACATCCTAACAATTAGCTCCAAGAAAGAACTAATACACAAAGCAGCAGAAGAGTGAGACTGAAGTGAATGAATGTCGAGCAGAGTGTCAGTCTGAAAAACCATTCCTGCATCTTTTACAGACACAGAGACATAATCCTGCCCTAAGGGATGTCAGTCCTTCAGTAATGCATCGCCGTTTATGAAAACATTCTCAATCATTCCCTTGTTTTTTCCATCACTGCACAAACCCTCACTTGACATCTGAAACTGAGTACAGGGATCAGCATAATGCAAACACTTATGAGGAAAATAATGATCCAAACAGCAAAAAGAGATCCCCACTGAGGGGAGAATTACAACTCAGCATCACAAGTACATGCTGATCGAGCTCTCGCTCTCCACCACATTACAGCTCTCACCTCGCAACAGGAGAGTCACTTGAAATATGAATTGGCTCCAGTGATGTTCTCTTTATTTAGCCAATGGCAAAAACATTACAAGAGATTTAATAGTTTATTGAGTGTTGCTATCTTCCCATAAAATATGAGAATGGAACAAGAAAAACATCTGACTAAAAGTTTAAATAACCTTTGGAGTTGCACAACTACAAAGAGATAAGTAGTGACAAATAAATGATGCACTGACATATTGGAATAAAAGCAGGAAGAAGATACTCCATGATAAGCATGAACAATTTCTATATGGTTATTATCTTTGCCAGGTGTCAATGAGGGGACAGTAAGTTTGTATTTAGTTGTGTATCTGCATTTATCCATACGTCTGTGTGTATCAAAAGCCTGTTTTATTGACAGATATGTTTTATACAGCAGCGCTGACCTCGGACTACTATTGGCAGTTTGGAGTCAGTTTCAGGTTAAAAGCTATGCTTACACAGTAGTTTGTTGCAGACCACGTTAAACGTTTGTTCTCATCTTCTCATCTGTGCTCAGATTATCCATGTTTTTGTGAGTATCTGGAAATGTGAGCTTGAGAACACTATGTATTTCTGTTTGCGTGTGTGTTCGGGTGAGTAGCGTGTCTGTGTGTGTTTGTGTGTGTGTGTGTCCATGTAAAGCACTTTGTTCTACAAGTCCTGTATGAAGCATCTGCAGATTTGTTCAACACTATGTTATGATCCACTAAAGTTAGACTAGAAACATGAATAAATCCCCAAATGTTATTTTTACTGCCATCTTGTAAGGAAACTGGGATGGACAATTAAGAGAGGTTCAACACATCTTTTTTCTGGAATAAAGAGGGAGGTTGGAGGGATTTTCATGCTGTGTAATGTGTAACCACAAAATAAAAATAGTTTAAACTGACAAATCTGTGGTCCAGTTTATTGTGTCCTTATTAAGCTCATACAATTAGGCAAACACTGAACACTCAGAAGAAAAATCATTACACTATTCTATGCATCTTAAAGAGAACTAAGACTATACTGTACAAAAACATTATAACAACTTTGCATACATCAACATATTAGAGAATCTCGGCTGGTTGCATTGGGCAGTTGTTGTGACATTAGTAGGTTCTTTTCCAGCTGTTACTTCAGATATTTCACCTTCCTCTTGTTAAGCCAGACACACATCTGCACTACTCTAGAGCGCTTCTCTTTTTTAAATTGCTTTTCAGCTCCACCTTATCAGCAGCGCAAAATGGAATAGCACAGTGTGTTTCCAAAACTACAGCAGGCCAATTGTTTGTATTGTTGGAAATGTGATTTAACAACATGCGATTTCCTAACCTTACCCACAACAATGGAAATTGCTATAAAATGTGTGTGTGTGTGTGTGTGTGTGTGTGTGTGTGTGTGTGTGTGTGTGTGTGTGTGTGTGTGTGTGTGTGTG
>JAQLOL010000020.1:12300916-12313394 GCA_029783665.1 Naso thynnoides | reverse complement strand
TGTGTGTGTGTGTGTGTGTGTGTGTGTGTGTGTGTGTGTGTGTGTGTGTGTGTGTGTGTGTGTGTGTGTGTGACCGCAAGAGAGCAGATGAGCAGCAGCTCTTGGAGCCTTTCAATATGGGCACTTCCAAGAAATGTTTCCTGGCCACAGCCCTGCATAAAACATGGACATCCATCCAGATATAGGATGGCAAAGAAGGGTGGAGTAGAAGTGGGCAAAATAAAGCTTTGTTGCTAACAGAAGCGGCTAGCTGTCACTCAAAGTGGCCCCACCCTAACCTCAATTTGAAATACCGTTAAGCTGTAGGCCTAATTATATAAAAGATTATCAAATATGTTCAATTGCTCTAACTTTTACTGTTTGAATATAAACTCCGTGGAGATTGATTACTGTCCGTAGCCTGCCTTAAGTGGCCATTTGAGGAACTACAGTTTTTTCCTTTGGCTTAATTTTTTAACTGCAGATGTTGCACCTCGAACTCAACTCAGTGGTTTGCAATTCACTTAACGTGGCTTTGAAATTCAGATTGACAAACGCACAAGCAAAACTAAGACAAAGATATTTATCTGTTGGTTATGGTGCTAAAGAATTAAAATCAAAATTGTGAAAAAGTGCAGTATAATTCATGATAGAATGATAAAATTCAAATAATATCCGATTGTCTGTAAGTATTCAGTGGTTATGGATTTGTAATTTTGTAAGGTAAAAACTTGCAGGACTTAAATGTATTGACATGCAGATGCATGCTGCCTCTCTCACCTTCAAAACTTACAAAACTTATTATGACAAGTGAACCAAGCACAATCCTATTTTGCTGTTTCTCCGCTATGATTTTAAGCTCAACGTCTGGAGTCGACCAGCCACTGTGTCAAACAGATAAAACATGACCGTTTCCTGTTTTGCTTACAACCATCCCAGAGGGCGTGTAAAAGCCCGGCTGGTGGAAAATGTGGCGGTGATGTAGTGTCGAGGCTGATTATTCACAGTCACACTTCACCGCCTCCCCTCACTAAGTGAGAGTGATCACATCGATACCACATCCTCCAGGTTGTCGATGTGCTCCTCTTCTCCCAAACTTTGCATGTCAAGTGGAACATGGTTAAAAAATACTGTCCATTTGAACATGTAGGAATAAATGGATTTATTAAGCAGCTTGTTAATTAATCCAGAAATGTGCGAAGAAAGACATGGGTCACAAATTAGTGAAACAGTTTCTCAAATGAGAGGCTGAGTCAAGTCTGAAGTGTTTCACAAGTATGTCCATTTGAAGAGAATCCCGCGCAGATTCATTTTATCATACTTAATAAATGTTATATAGGAAAATACTTGTGCAGAAAGCAATGAAGGAGACAATACCATCCCACTTATTAGCAAAATGACATCTGACAACTCAGAATACAAATACTATTTAAAGCAGCTCAAGATATAACTTGTCCTTTAACATAGCTGTGAGATTTTCTAAAGTGGAGTCAGGAGATTAAGAGAGCATTTGATTAATAAATGGTTACTGTCCTTCCAATTGAATAAAGTCTAATTAGATATTATTTGCTTAAGTCACTCTTTTTTGTTCCATATTCTGTAGAAACTGTAGTGTTCTCTAGTCAAAGATCTTTGATATTATTTGTTCAAAATCCTAAAACTTATAGCACAGATCCTATGGAAGCCGTTCTGAGACCAACACAGCTTGTAGTGTTTGATTCTGTGATTCACAGCACCTTTGGCTAGAAGTCATTCTCACTCTCCTGTGTCACAGCCTCGGGGAAGGTTTTAAAAAACAAACTTTGCTCCAGCAGAAATGCCATAGTGTCTCACCAGTATTTTAAGATGTAGGTCACTATTGACAAGTCAGACTCAAGTCTGAAGTCGATAAAGATGCTGCATGTCGAGCGTGAAGTTGATTTACTCCAGACTTCAGTGCAAAGAAAGTAAGAGGCACAAATTCAAGTGTCCGTAGGGAAGCTCTTCATGAATTTTTAATGCCATACAGCAATAAAAAAGGTTGAGTGAACATGTTTCTTTAATTCTTGCAGTCTTTCTGCAGCTGACCACTGACATGAGAATGGAAGTTCTGAATAGAAACAAGTAAATGTGTCTGCATGGAGATGAGAAACGGAGGGTCACAGAGGTCATGGCGTGCAACTCTCTAATACATCATAACAATGCACTGGTACTGCATGAGTTACATGCTGAATATCTGTCTGAACTTTCCTTCACAGGTGGGTTCAGTGCAACTGAGGTTTATAAAAGCAAAAATCAAAGCAGTTGAATTTTGCAAGCTGCCAAAAATGCAACAATGCAACATTTTGTCAAACAAGTCTTTTGTCAGGCAAACATTCATGTATGCAAAAAGCTACAGAATATAAAAACAGAAACCGTTATTGACTCTACATATAATAAACATATAATTTCACAAAGAAAATTACTGTTATCATATGCAGAACCTTTGTAATCATATTTCCTACATCTTTTTACATCTTAACTTAACACACTTATTTTATAAATGTGATGGTAATTTTTGTAAAGAACAAGAACTCACAACCAAGAGTGTCCTTTAGGAGTTTAATACATGCACTTGCAAGCAGGCCCCTCAACCAACAGCATGGATTGCTGCAGGCTGAGAGAGCAAAGCTGGCTTCCTTTGTGGTCAGTCTTATAGCCAGCAGCCAGCTAGCACAGCTAGCAACTAGCACAGCTGTGTGACATAAATCTGACATGGTGCTGTTCATATGAGAACTCGGGTTAGGGTTAGGGTTAGGGTTTCAGTCTTAGGGCATGGACCATTTGGTGACCACTTAGACAGTAAGACTGAGGTCAGCTACACAAAATGAAACAGAAGATGATAAGATAATGGATTTTTCCAGCACAATAAAGATGAGTCAAATATATTCAGTGTTGGTATTTGATGTGACAACAATTAAACCTAAAATCAGTATAAAGTGAAACCGTCCCCTTAATGTCTCCACACATCATTTGTGTACAGGCAGGAAACTGTGTCCCAACCGAAGTAGCTTCACTGGCATCGCTGAACACTCCTTGTTCTTTGGCTTCTCGGTGGGGGAAGAAAGAGTAACTTAATTACTCATCATGTCTTCCAGGGACTTAATGACCCTAGTGACAAGTTACACAAGTTACCAAAAGTTGTCAAAAGTCAAACTTTAATAATTCAGTGCAACATTTTGTGTGAAAGAAACAGCCCTTTTATGTTACAGGTCCCTGTCTGAACTGGTCCCAGTGTGGCTCCTACATCAGATTGTCTTCAGCTGCCGTTGTAAACCAGTGGAGCACAAACGATGCTCTTAGTGCTGAGATGTTTTCAATGACAAAAAAGCCAGTCCCTGCTACTGTGTCGCTCCCAGCAGACAGAGACGAGAACAAACCTGTGGTGACACGGACACATTTAGCACCAGGTAAAATGAGGACGATACCGACATCATGCCGCATCAGCTGGGGAAGCCATTATTGGTGTTTGCTTGTTATGTGTCTCTGTGTTTCTCATCCCGCGGCTGTAATGTCCTCAACTGCTCCTGAATAAGTGTGTGTGGGTGTGTGTGCTTTTTTAATTTCTTTTGTAAAATCTAAATGTCTGTCTGCCTCATTGTCCTCACACAGGCACAAAGATACGGGGAAGGAACATTTTTATCCGTTTTTATTTTTGCTGCCCTGCAGAACTGTTTGTTTCTGAGGACTAATCCAGTGTAAAGGTGGTTTTGCTTTTTTCAACATTTCTTTTGTTTACACTGTGTCATACTGTTTCAAAATGATCATCTTAAACTGAAGCAAATATGAATTTCAATTATTTTTGGATAGTAAAAGGTAAACAAAAATCTTAGTAGGTGATAGCTGATGTGTCTGTAAGCATTGTTCTTACAAGGTAAGCTTGGCCAGATATTATCTTTCTACTGATTTCTTTTATAATTTTATATGACTTTATTACTTAACAGATATTAATGCCAACAGTATTTTAGATTTTTCAGACTTCATAGAAATGTGGCATCTGAGAAAATAAAAAGACTATTTCAAAAAGATGATGGTTTGGAGTATGAGACAAGGAATGTGGTTTTAAGTGCAGGTTCCAGATTTGTCATTGAAGTTGCACAAATGGAATCAAAAAGGTAATTTCTCCTTGTTCTGAGACATCCATTTTGATCCTTTTATTAATAAAACAGAACATTGTGAATTGTTATATGAGTGAAATCTAAATCAACAGGGCATTTATCTGGGTTTGTAGTGGTTTGCCTGAGCTGCATCTTTCTTTCCCACTCCATGTCAGTCCGACAAAAAGGGGGGAAAAATCAAAAGTAGGTCATCAATATGCAAGGACATCATCACATTAACACCCACTTAGAGAAAGTGAGAGAGCCTGAGAGTTTCATCAGAGGGAGGAGGAATGATTAAAAGGCATGTTAGAGTGTGTGCAGGTGGAGTTACTGTACCAAGAGGAGAGATTACTAAAAAAAATTAAAAATCTGAATTTAAAGGCACTACAGTGCTCCTTCCTTATTTTTGTATGTATAAAGCAGAGCTCACACTACAGTAACAGACTTGACTCAAAATTGCTGTTGACTGCGGAGTCCAGCTGACCTGTGACACTCGCAGTGTGAGAGTGACAGCAGCCGGCAGCACCTGCGCAGGCAGGTCAGGTCCATTTTAGCAGTGACAGAGTTTGGTACTTGAATATGTCTGGCTGAAGTTAAACCATAATGATGTTTATTAAATTACAAATATCAAAGTGATTTAGAAAACAAGTTGAGATTTGGAAAAAAGAGAGCAGTTTTCCACTCTGAATTTTGATCTCTAACTTTGATTAACCATCTGCCTCTGTTCTTTAATTTAACCGAATTGTTAATTTATAATAACAAGATATTGTCCCTGTGTGCCTGCTGTACTCGGCAGAGAGAACTTTGTGGCTTAAGGCAGCAAAATGGCAAGAGAAAACCTCTTCACTTTAACCCCCCTGAAAAACTTTGCTGCGGATGGGCTCATTAGTGTCTCGGCAAACTCGTGGGACAAATTGTCCAGATAAGTCGATCCCCAATGCTGAGGAGAGGCGCCGTGAAGCATCACCAGATATTTTAAAAGGCTCCCGTCTCATCCGGGTGAGTGCCTCGACAAATAGGGAGGAGAGGAACGACAGGGGAAGAGATGGAGGTGAAGACAGAGGTGGCAGAGGAGGGGGAACCAGCCGGGCGGAATGGAAACCCTGTCGAAGGTTAATGAGCAGAAAGATAATGTTTTAGCTCCAAATACGACCCTGTCACTATCTGAAACCCTGGCTGGAAGGATTATGGAAGGAGTAGGGAGTCAAGACTGTGAAATATATGAATACATACGTGTGTGTCTGTGTGTGTTTGGGGATGAATGCTTTGTGCATGGAACCGTTAAAGCATCTTGTATGTTCACCTGCAGGTTCTTTAAAAACAACTTCAGAACCTTAAAACACATCAACCATGAAGCCTTATTGTTTTTACGCAATTTCTCTCTTTAAATTGCAGTCAGACTGAATAAACGTAGAATAAAGAAGGTATTGCTGATAAGTTTTCACCTATCAGAGACATAAATCCTGCAGCTTCACCAAAAGATGTGACTGAGAATAACCAGCACTGTCAGATTTATTTTATGTTTTACTACATTTCTGCGCTTCCAGTTAGCCGCAGTAAATTCTATCAACAGGCTTGTGCACTCAGAGATTACCAGAAAGCAATGATACAACATGCCTGCCATATTTTGTTTTCAGCGCACCTGCCGTAGCAAACACACAGTCAGATATCGTGTTGATAAACATTTATTCTGCTGTTGTCCTTTGTCTTACACTGTTGATTTGTCATTTCAGAGCTTTCATTAGCTTTGTTCAGTCAGAATCGGAGGCTTTGCAGCTGCGACACAAATCTCAGCTACTTCTGCTTTATCATGCTGATGCACTGGAGAATTATCTGTGTGCAAATAAAATAGTGGAGACAGAAAAAATAGAGATGGCTGAAAAAGATTGTTGCAGTTTTGTGAATTAGTTGGCAAACTGATAACTCCCTCTAATTAAACCCCTCTGTAAGAACATTATATATATTTCATTTCTGGATTATTATTACTAATTAATTATTGGTAATCCACTTAATTTTCTTTGAAGGATTTGTTTTGTTGCTCCTCATTTACTGTGAAAGACATGCAAGAACATCATCCAAAATACTTCTTATTTTCTGAAACACAAGCTCTGACTAACCAAATAAATGTTGCCTGATTTGTTTGTTTTCTACTTAGGTCGTGTATGTGTGTGGAAAATGTATCATTGAAAGCTTTATTATTGATCCCTTTGTAATGAACCCTTTGTGAAAAAAAAGAAAGAAAGAAAAGAAAAAAAAAAGAGAAAATATCTGAGTTTTTTTTTTTCACTGATGATGGTGCCTCCAAGTTATTTGCATTAGTATTGTATCAGCCAAAAGGTGCACTGGTATTTTCAGGACAGGGTTCATGTTGACCTGCATCACAAAAGGAAAAAGAAAGAGAGATTTTAAAAAAAGACTTTAAAAAGATAACACCAAGCTATTCCTTTGTGCTTAGCATAGACTGCAGAGAGCTTGCAGGGCCAGTGAGGGGAACATAAACACATGGTTTACATCCACAAAGTCTGTGGTTACCATGGGTTACTAGCCTGGCAGGGCCAAGTAGTCTACTTTTAGCGTTGCACATGATTTGTTAGTAAGGTTGTTCCTTAACTCAAGTTAACTGGTCTGAGTTGGGATGCTAATATTGGTTGGCAAAAAACAGGCTTAAAACAAACTTTACCAGTATTTACATAGACTGCCCGGTACTTTTAACAGACAACAAAATTAAATGCACTGTTGCTTTGAATCTTTATTCAAAAGTTTTTTGGGCATGATCTGTGTTGGAGGCATTTTAGATCATGTATGAAAGTTGACAATTTTCATGTGTAAAATATATGGAAATGTTGCATATTAGGCCTACATTTAATTGAAAAAGAACGACTGACTCGTAGGAGCATTTTTGTGCAATGCTGTGCAAACAGAAATAAAACAGAATGTGATTATTTCTCTTTCTTTTGACATTAACTCGGTTGAGTAAAATATAATTATAGCAAATGTACACAGTGCCATGGATACACATTGCTATGCATGTTTTCCCTTCTTTCCCTGCTTCATTATCGATTTTACTTTAATTTATCAGTTTACACAGTGAAGCTGCATTGAAAACCATAAACTCATTAGAAAAGTAATTTACTGAGAAAATAAATCATATTTTTCTTTAAGCTTCCATACAATCTGATTTCTTTTTGGAACCAGTGGAGCTGCACTGTGGGCCATTGGAAAGCAAACAGGTCAAAGGCACTTCCTCATTTGTTTCACTTTTCAAACCTGATGGTTACCTCCCCTTCTTTTATACAGTCTGTGGGGTTTAGACCCAAATAGAAATGCTTACATTAGGCTTTCTGAAAGTAACAGGTGATAGCAGAAAACAGAGAGCCAGCAATTTGAACAGCAAGTTATTTTTGCCAACCAATTTCTGCAGTCTGCAGAGCAACAAGCCTCCAACTTCATGAAACACTGATCCTCCAGAGACAGAAACAGGAGGCAGAGAGAAAGCCAGCAGAGGAGGAATAACAGAAAGAATTGATCATGTGCTCAGGGGGAGTCGGAGGTTTGGCTGTATGGAAACACAACTGAAAATGAGAGGATGGAAAATTGGACAATCAAACGCACACACAAACAGAAAGCAGACAATTTCAGAGGGCTGTACAGACGTCTAATCGATTTCACTTCCCTCATTCTCAGCTCAAGCAGCACACATACACACCACACACACACACACATACACACAGACACACACTGGGAATGACAGCAGGGTACATTATGAATACTGTAATTGGAGGAAACATCTCAGATGGCTTCAGCATGTTAATGCTGAATAATCACACCCTCATTTTTCTCTCTCTATCACTCACTCTCTCTCTAACACACACACACACACACATTTTCTCCGATGCTCGATTTATTGATGGAATGAAAATCAAGACCACTAAAGGAACAAATTAGAGGGTTGGAAAAGGAATGCTTCTCCTTCAGGCAAGACTTCAATTACAATGGAGAGCGGTCTTTGGCAAAGAAAAAAAAAGATACAAATAAATAATCATAATAATAATTCAAAAATATATACAATAAAAACTGTCTGGTGGATTTGCTGTTCGCCTCTACCCAAGAATCAATTTGTCATATTCAGGGACGTACGTATATGAGAAGCAATCTATTTCACACTCTGAAAGAATTACTTATTTCCAATTTTCCTTGTTGACATTTGAGCCGCAGGGGTAGGGGCATTGTTTGTTTGTGTGTGTGTGTGTGTGTGTGTGTGTGTGTGTGTGTGTGTGTGTGTTTGTGTGTGCTTGTGTGTGTGTGTGTGTGTGTGTGTGTGTGTGTGTGTGCATAGCTGCAGCGTTAAGAACTTCACCTCCTTTCACAAATGCTTCTCTTCTTCTATTTCCATCTTTTCTTTTTTCTCTTCCACTTACTGTCTCTGAGATTCATCAACATGCTGTCTTGAACGCACACTCTCTGCCTTCAGCAACATTAAACACTGCAGAAAATTACACACAAACTCTGCATGCCAACAGAAATGTTTTAATATTTTCAATATAAATGCTCTTTTTTTTTACCCACCAGAGCAAGATGCTTGTCTTCAGCTGCAGCAACAACATCATACAGCAAACACAAAAGCACATTAATTAAAACATTCACATGCACACAAGCACAGATTTAGCTGATTTTATTGCTGTAGAAATACAATATTATTTATGAGTGGGGTTTTTGGCCTTTTTATTAGACTCAAAAGCTATTTCATTTCTGCTACAATATTATGTTCACGTTTGCTGTTTTCTGGGTCATGTTGTTATATTCATCCTGCTGGTGTCATTTTCAGTTGACACATAAGCTACAGTAGTGGTTGATGAGAGTTATTGATGTTTGCCACCAAAATTTAATAAATAAGCAGATTAGAGCTGCAAGTAACAATTATATTCATGATAAAGTAATCTACTGATTACTAGAATAACTGAATATTTGGTTTATAAAATGACTGAAAAAAAACAGGTTTCCACAAGCATGACATCTTCCTAGAACCAGTGTAAACAGTGTAAATATCCTACAATGAATGCTTTGTTTTAAGACTAGAATAGGAAAATTTAGTAAAACGAGTGAAAAGCAAGTACATATTCAAATTTAAGCTGCTGAAATCAGAACATGTTGCATTTGTTCTCAAAATGATCATTCAAGTATCAAAATACCTGCGAGGCAACAAACTGATTAATCGACTCATCAGTGCAGCTCTGAAGCAGTGTTATTCCTGCAAGTCAGCTTGCTGTAACATCTGTAGCTGAGTTTATCTCGTCCATACTTGTCGCCATTTTGTGGCTCTGACAGAGGAAACTGACTTTCCTATTCAGAATCCCACCCTGATTGGTTCTGATTGGCTCATTTAAAAAAAAAAATAGCTCAGCACTGCACCAGACAGATATTTATTCTCAGGAAAAAATAAATTAAAATGAAGAGAGGTGTGGGTAGGTACTGAAGCATCCCCTGAAAATATTTATACTTTCTGACCTCTAGCTGTTTAACTTAACACCTTGCCGCATTGATTTTCAGGTGAACTCACGAACCACCTGACATAAGTCAGTACGTTTACATGCACAGTTAAGTCAAGTTACAGTTACAGCTCAGTTAGGCAATTTAATTGTAACACTGTCCTTGTCCCACCTACTGAAGCACTGATGGAGAATCAATATGTCAGATTTCGCTTCGGTAGTCTGACATATTGGCTGCTGTTGGACCTTCTTCCTGTTGACCCATTCCACGTCAAAGAATAAAAACATGGATAACTTTACAGCACTTTGCATTTCGTACATATCCATGCTTCACTTTTGCTACAAATTAGATGCACGCTACCCCTCATGCCTATCATAGTCTTGTCTTCTTCCCAGCTTTGTTCTCCAAATTTATGCTGTTCAACTTCCAGGTCAAAGACTGCCACGGGGACTGTCGATCATGAGCAGAACGCTCAGTTAGACGATTGAGACGCATACACATAAAAGTAAATTAAACTTCAAACGCATTATTAAAGTGTGTTGGTCCAGCCTCAAGAAATTCGACTTGGTACAATTTCAGTCTGACTGCATGTATTTTAAAAGCAGTTTTAGTGGTCCTAACACAATAAACCAGCATTTTCTAACATGTAAACGCCGAGCATTGCGTGTGGTTACAGGTGCAAGAAAGCACACTTTTGACCACACACAGCAGTGATGTTAGTATAACAGGCTTGAAACTTTCAAGCAGAGAGGCCAGTAAAATTTAATTTAAATTCATAGTGAAAACCTGTTATTTCCATGGTCTAAAAAATAACTAACCAGGCTTTTTAGTCACATGCTGTCAAAACGCTCAGTGTCATTTCTTGCAACCTTTTCACTTAGACACCATGCAGCCACTTAACTCTGATGACTTTCTTTGACATTCACTCATGTTCCTCACATATTCTCCTCCTATACTCTCTTTCCCTCACACATACTCTCCCTCCCTCCCTCTGCTTGGCTGCACCACCAACTGGGGTCAATTAATCATCAAATACTATTTGCATATTTACAGCGGGGCTAAGCTAAGCTGATTACTAGTCCAATAGCCGCTGATTCAACGGGGCTTATGCTGCGAAATAATGTGATGAGGATTTGGGGAAAACAGCTTTGGAGCAATCTGATTGGCTCTCATCCCTGAAAGCCTAAATAACAGAGGAGTGCAACAACAGTGATCTACACCTTTCTGTCATCTAAACCCCCACATTTGCAGAAATTGATTTGTCCTCTCTCCTTGAATGTTCTCTCGTCTCTCGCCTGTGCTCTCTGTCAGTCTGCGTGCCAGGATCATGAACAAACACATGCTCAGGTTTAAAGACATCGCTGTGCTGGTCAATTCTCGAGTCATGTAACAAGTACGTGGACATCGAAATGCAGTCATGTCATATATTTTGGTGTGAGGGTTTTCCAGGTCCACTTTGTTTCTTTTCAAATTAGATGTAATTTGATCAGAGGTGGCATCAAAATATCCCGGCAACATGTTTCAAACAAGTCAGGACAGAGACAACAGAAGACTGCCAAAGGCTCATGTCTGACAATAAGTAAACAGGACAGGCATTGCTCAGCCTCCGTCCTGAATGGAGTGCACCATGGTAGCAACTTGGTAATCACTGCTTTAGCATCTATTTTGCTATAAAAAAAAACAAAAAACGGTAAGCCAGAAGTCCACCGAGCAACAAGCTTCCAACTGCGTGAGACACTGATCCTCCACAGACAGAAGAACAGAGAAGAAGGAGGATCCTCTTATTAATCAGAATGTCGCCAACTGGACTCATGTTCTGTGGCAGAGGATCATCTGGATTACTTTGCAACATAAACGATGTATTTTCAATCAAATAATTGCCTCTACAATAAAACTTGTCGCTGTGAAATCCTATCGGAGCAAAACGAAATCCTGCAGTGGAACAGATTTTTTTGTTATCTTTAGATCGTTGTTAGAAATTTGACGTTACGGCAGCAATTATTTTACAACAGGCATACATTTGAAATGTCATCACAAACCTCCTGCACTTTTACATAAACTAAAAATAGCCCTGGTCTGCAAATCACAGCAATTAGTTCAAAATAAAAATATGCCAAGTTTTTGACGGGATTTTCACCACATTTCTATACATAAATTTGTATCTGTAGAGAGAAAATCCTCATGACTGACTTTTCAACCTTATCACAAAACACATTTCTATTAGCTAAACATGCTAGTATGTTTATGATAAACCTTTACTTAAACATAATCAGATTAAATGTAAATTAGAATTTCACACGATACTGATCTAACATATTTGTGTGTATATCAGGTCAAATTGGTGATGAAGTTCTAATTTTCTCACTAGTGAGTCACCTGTTATCACTCGGGATAAAATGTGCACATGAGAAGTTTACAATATTCTACTGACACATTCCTGTACATGTAACAGCAAAGCAGCAAAGTGCATATGGTCATAATTTATATGAGGCTCCTGTATGAACTAGATGTCGCTTTTCTCATTAGCCTCCCACCTCTGTCCCCTTCTGCCTCTCATCGTCTTTACTCACCTTTGTAGCCCTCAAACCAACTCCTCCTTTCTGATTTCACGCAGCCTTCTCCCTCTTTCCCTGCTTCATAAAAAGGGGCGGGGAGACAGAGGGGTATTACGCTGGGATTAGGTCTCAGCCAGCTTTAATTCCAACTCCTGAAATGAGATCCACACTGCAGCCAAAGAGAAGACAGCTCACACACACATTCACACACATAAATACGCTTACACACATTCAATTCAAGAACCTACTGTCCTCTGTCTGTATCTATTCTTAAATGTGGGTGTAGATAAACAAATAAAATGTGCTTAGCATTTTATTTTGTATCTAGAAATGTTATTT
>JAQLOL010000020.1:12283100-12300192 GCA_029783665.1 Naso thynnoides | reverse complement strand
ATCTAGAAATGTTATTTTCACATCAGAATACCTCAGTCAAACTGTGAACTGTTGAGGTTAAGGTGGTCTTTTCAACAATTTTATCAAGAAGTGAACACTCTTTTTCCATATTGTTTTGTAACATTTGCATAATATTTTAAAGTACATTTACAGCCTGTACAAAACTAGGACTGGAGGATCAACAATGCTTTAGACTAAAAACTGCCTGCAGCAAGCATGTGTGGACTTGTATAACATTGGTTCTAAATACATAAATATCTATACAATGTCAGAGAATGGTCTGTATTCTTAGACAAAAATTTAAAACAAGATTAATACAACAGTTGTTGACTATGAGATTAAATTATCATATATGAAGGCTTAAAATTTTGAAGTGCAAAGTTTACTTTTTTAAAGATCAATATCTCATTTAATTCAATTATTAGAGGTTCAAACTACTTATCTCACAACCATTTCTGTATGAGTAAGTGAATGTTTGTGTGTGTGTGTGTGTGTGTGTGTGTGTGTGTGTGGGTGTGTGTGTGTGTGTATGAGAGAGAGAAAGGGTGTGGATGTGTTAACACAATGTTATCATGTGTCAACATGTGGACTTTCACTGCCCCCTAGTGGCAACATGTGGACAAAGAGTTGACCAGTAACATGAAATGAGGGGTGGCAATGTGTGTGTGTCTGTGTGTGTGTGTTTGAGTCTGTGTGAGAATGAGTGATGAGTGAGAAAGATGGAGCGAGATCAATTCAGACCGAGAAGCACAGACGGAGTGTCCTTAACAAACAGAGTGAAAAAAATGACAGAAAAGGGAGGAAGGTTCAGAGGAGCGACTCAGGCACTGCCACACTTGAAACAGTCTGCAAACATTCCCTTCAACTCTCACTCATTGACAAGTTCAAGACTTTTTTTTCCCTTGTGACTGAAATCGTGGGTCCTCGGTGAGATTGACCTGCTGTTGCTGTTGGAGAAATATTGATCGATTGCATCCTTGTTTATATAGCCATGTGGTAAAAGAAAACAACCACCACCAACAGCAGCGACCATGATGCACTGGTGACAATATCTATCCATCTTTCTGTCCATCTATCTATCTCTCTATCTAGACAGACAGACAGACAGACAGGCAGTTTGCTCACTCGCTCACTCTTGGAAATACCGTTCTGAGGTCTGCCATCTTGCTTTTTGGTGCCAGGGTGGAGCTGGGGAGAATACATGCTGTTACCAGTGGCTGTGTGATGTGTTGTTGTCACTCAAAGGGGCCACGCCCTTAATTATGCATATATGAATTATATGAAAATTCACCCCAGTACAGTTGTTAAGAACAGGGTCGACCTATAGAAACTTAAACCATGTTTTCTTCCAAGCTGCAAATATACTTATTTCTGCTGTAAAGTCCATTTTAATGTGTCGCTCTATGGGGATGACTCGCTTTTAGGAGCCAGCCTCAAGTGGCCATTTGAGGGTTTCTACAGTTTTTGGCACTTTCTCATTGGCTTCATTTTTCAGCCCCAGAGATTATCACTTGATACACAGCAGTGTTGATGACCCTTTAACTTTGAGAGGCAGAGAAGCAAACACACACATGCAATATTGAATCTGTCATTCCTTTCTCTGGTTGTTTGTGTTTAGGGCGGTGTGACATGGGTTAGGAAGCATTATTCACAGGTGTTGATTGATGATAGCAGGTGCAAACACTATGTTTATAGATAGATGAAGCAAGTGTCAATAAAACATTGTACTGATGTCAGAAAAAAGGACAAAAGAGAGTTTTTTAGTGTTTACAGCAATTACACATACATGTTAGCAAGTGTCCACTTGATTAATGTGTGTTCATTAAACAGTGCATTCTGCCTGAGACAAGCATGATCAAAAGTATCCTACAAATCAGTCTCACCTGATATCAATCATCTCTATAGATATGAGTTTATTATTAAGAATAACTGAACAAGGAAAGCTCCTAAAACCACTCACTTGTGGTTTAGAAAAAGAAGAAGTCAGTTGGGATGCCTTTCAGTGGCCTTTCATTGGCTGCTTTAATTTATTAATTACAAAGCATAATTAAAAATATGGCAGAGAAGGAATTAAAACTGCACACTGCATTACTATATGAATCTGTGCTGACTCCAGGACAGAAATATAACAATCATGTATTATTTCACACTCTATCATCATTTATTTTTGCACAAGGTTGCAAATTAACTAATTTGCACGTTTCCACTGAGAATTGTTTTTTGCAAGACGCGTGCGCTCAGGTAAATGATATTTAATCTGTGTGAAACCAGCTGAATCTCAACACTGTAATGATGAACTGAAACCGTAATTTATCAAAGATAAAGTCGTTAAAACTGCTCACTTAATTAAACATTCCTCCCTGACCGTCCACACATTATAGAAGTCAAATCCTGCAGCAGGCAATGGAGAGCTACTGTGGGACATGTTGACGAAGATGAAGATTCGGCATTGGCAGTTGTGTCTGTCGAGTTTTGGACCGGCTTGTCTCTCCACTGGGGCTTCCTGCCATCACTCCTTGTCAAGCCGTTTGTCGCAGTGGTGCAGCAGCCTGATTAGGTGCTGAGGTTGCCAGGTTTAGTCGTAAGGTGCAGAGCAGAGAACAAAGCCAACAGACAACCTCCACTTACTGAGCCAAGAAGCAGCTACAGCTCTGGAGCTTCCATGTTGGCAGGCAAGGAAACAAGACAACTTTTTTTTTCTTGTGATTCTTTCTTTTTTAAAAGCAGTGTTATCTGGTTAGATGTCACTGTGGAAAGCTCTCAAACATATGTGTAGAAAGAGGCATGTATCTGGTTACGTAGTTTAGCCTACCCACCTGTGGGGCTTACACTTACATAAACCTCAGTACAGCCACAGTGTACCAGTCTTTCTAGACATCTCTACACCAGTGCTATAAACCAGGAGTACCAAAACGTTTTCATGCCAACATCCCAAAATAACAGCTCAGAGTTGAAACCCTCCTTTTGCAAGATGTCTTTTAATAGCCTATTGAAAATGCTGCTGCAAATGTTTAAAAAAAAAAGGCAGTGTTTGGTGATAAATGTATGCTTTATGAATGCTGCCTTATGTTGTTTTTACTTGGCTACAAATTCTTCTGATTATTTTGTACTTGTACTTTTGCCAGCTGGACTGTTGAGAGACTTGTTAGGTCATTTTCTTTTGAAGGACGTGTCCATTTTTGTGGTTAGCTTGTCAGTTGCTAGACCTAGCCAGGTCTGACTGACAGCTCATGATGTGATGAATGATGTTTTGACTGGCAGGCCATATCAAAGATGGATGTGCAAATACAACTGATTTATTATTATCCTATTATTATCATGTGTATTTATAATATTTAGCCATGTCATTTTTCACAATGATTTTCTTAGAATATGTTAGCATTGTCTTTAGCCAACTGGCTGAGGCCCCCTTAAAAACCAGTGCCGTGAACAACTTGCATCAGGTCTTTTTTAACACTGGAAAATATCTGCTTGTTGATTTGTTTACTTAATGCAGGAAGAAAGTTGATTAGTGAGATATTGTGACATAGTGGATGGAAATTGTTCAGTTTTCTAAGTGTGAGATGCCTAAATCAGGTCAGAGTTTAAAAGAGGAAGACATAAAGGTGAATGGGAGAAAATATGAGAATTTTAATTCCCGACTGATCTTTTGCTACATTTAAAACTTTTTTTGATTTGTAATTCCTTCTTAAAGTTGCACATTTTCCAATCAAAACCAGTTTAACAAAGTTGCATTTTGGGGGCTTGTGAGAACTGAATTTCTCCATGGGCAAGATTTCTTTCTTGATATAAAACTATCAAAGTAACTGCGATAGTGAGCAAAAATTCAGCAAATCTTTTCGGCACTAATGACTAACTTTAAACAGCAGAATCTTCAATGAGAAACAGCAGCAACATTAAGCTCCTTTGTTCTTTCACATGGCAGGCTTTGTCAGGTTTAGGTTTGGGTTTTGAGCCGGATGTTAAATAACATTTTCATTAGAGCAGAGAGTACAAGAACTGTGAGGGTGTTTCAAATGGTAAGCAGGGAGTCTAAAGTTGTAATGATCATGTTGTTTTGGAACCTAAAAAGCAATTTAAAAAAATTAAGAAATAATTAAATAAAATAAAAAATAAGAAAGAAAAGGAGTCATCTTATTGCTGGTGCCATTAAATCCATGCACAGGACTACAAAGACATTTTCAAGAAAAAATAGAAGTAAAATAACACTACAGTGACAGCAGGTCCCTCCCAATTTAGCCGCTTCCACCTGATTCTTTTTTCAGCTAGAATGTAAAAGATGAAACCAAAAGTTCTCCAGAGGCTGCCAATTACTTATTTTTAAACAGAGAAAATTACATAAAATAAAACTTTCCACAGGCTGAATTAGTTAAAGTATAATGTTAAAAGTTACAGTTACATACGGTTTAAAAATCATTTGTCACATTGGAGTTATTTTCATTGATGCAGGTTGACTTGTCTTTCATTTGTCCCATTCACAGTTTAGGCTGTAGCTGTCCATTAGGTCTTTCCCTTTTTTCTTTTTTTTTTCTTTTAAAAAAAATATCAATAAGTGACAAAATGTCTGAAAACAGACAAGATTAAACCATGGCAATTTCTCAGAACCTAAGACAGCGTGTTTGAAATGAATTTGTTTTCTCCAAAATCCACAGATATTCAATTTACAGTAATGTAAAATAAAAAGTTCTTGCATTTTAGAAATGGGAACTTGAGAATGTTGCTATTTCCACTTGCTAAATAATAATAATGACAAACCAATTCAAAAAATCTATGAAGTTTTCTTATGACTGACTAGTTGAGTAGCCTAAACAAAAACAACATATTATTATCTCAGCATTGATCTAAATTTCAACCTGTGAATCCAACTTATACAGGCTAGATAGTTACTTGATAGAAAACGTCTTTGAATAAAAAACGTGTTGACGTCAGTGCAGAGCTCTATCTATCAACAGGCCTTCTTGTTTCTGTTGTTTTGTCTTTACATTGGCTGTACTAACAGGCCAAACTTTTTTATTTTTTGTTATTCCCCCTCTGCCATTACACCTAAAAATACTTCAACCATTTTTAAGTAAGCCTAACAAGTATGTATTCATCTTACAAGGCCAAATGAAAGTAGCTGCTCTTGTCTGTGGTTTAAAAAAAATAAATAAAAAAGACGACACAAATCATGATTCAGATGCTGCATTACTCTCAGCCTTTAGGTCAAAAGATAAGATCCAACATTCTCTCATGAATCAGTTACACTTTGCTTTCTCCTGTGGAAAACTGTATAGATTTTAAATCTTTCTCTTCTGATTCTTAATATTGATTTTTGCACCAAAAAAAAAAAGTTATACAAATTTTCTGCATATCTGCTATTTTTGCCACCTGCTCTTCAATACCTGTGCAGGCAGGAGACTGGGTAGGACACTGAGCGGCTGAATAGCACAAACTGAGTTCTGAGGTGAGAATTAACCAGATAAGAGGAGGGTGGGACAACAACTGACCTCCACCTCCATGAGAGAGTGTCGTTGGCACAGGAGTAGAAACAAACTTTTAAAGAAATCCAACACAAACTGCACCAGAGAAGACCAGTGAAACACTGTTTTACAGTCTGATGTTGTGTTTAGTTGTTGTTGTTGTTGTTTTTCCATTTCAGACAGTATTTCTCTTGAGTACAGTCGGCCTATGTATTAATTCTAAATCTTACACCTGTTAACGTACCATTTGACATTCTGTGCTGGGTAAAAACTGCTTTGCTGCATGTGTGCTCAAGCTGAACACCTCGTTTTTCTCACATCAAAATTTGACTGTAATTGCAATGTTTCAGACACCCAAGGTTAAAGAAAAAAACCCTTTGTGATCGAGGAGCACGTGCGACAAAAGAAGTCCTTCCTTGCAGACTGATGGCCTCCCTCTCTTGTGTGCACGGCCCTCTGCAGCAGACGACAAGCAGTGTCCTGCTCTGCAGCTCAGAGGGACGACCAGCCAATTACATCTCTTCCCTTCTTAAGTCCATTAATCACCTCATTACAAAGGCCTCCTTTCCCTTAAAGGAGAGTCCTGTCCTGTCCTGCTACATCGCTTTATCACATTAGTGCTTCATTAGGAATTATGTCCTAGCATCTTGGTTTTAATTATGTGAACGCCTGGCTCCATTCGTAAAATAGCTGTTTGGTGACACGCAGCAGGAGCAGCCACCACTCCAGGGGGCTGGGGGGGGGGGGCTGTGACAGTTTGTCGAAGTAATGAATTTACTGATAAAGGAATAGAGGCACAGTTTCAAACAATTGTGGCTTTTTGGGAAGTTTGGACTGACAGTCACAAATAAAGGCAGATGAGAGGTGTGTTTACCCCACTGATGCAAGGTCAAAAGCTGAAAGCTGATGCACAAGGCAAAAGTTTTATTTGCAGACATTAACTGTTGTGATACTGTCAGCAGGATACAAGGGCTGATGCAAAGAGGATGTTCATGGCTCCCTCACATGCTTATTTTATACAGGGAAGATAAAAGCTGTTATCCACAGGGAAGATAATGAGGCAGCTGCAAGTACATTAAGTCCTTCGACATTACTCCTGCCAAACTTTGTTCAGAAACTGGCTCGCTGTGGTTTAGTGCAGCAGAAAAGCCTCGTAAGCAGCACAGTTAAACTGAAAAATATTTCTCCATTCATACTGTACATTACAGGTTATGTCAGAGAGAGCACTAAGCTCCCTTGGAAATGACTGAAAAAAAGCATTGGAAGTTGGTAATGAAGGTTTGGTTACAGGAAGTCTTTATAGATCTTTGCCAGACAACCAAAATCCCAAAATGTCTCCAAACGCTGTTTAATAATCACACAGATGTTATTATTTTGTGTTGTGTTTGTGTTTTCACAGGTCAGCTGAGGTCAGTGAGAATGTCCCTGCAGCTGGCTTGGGAGCAAGTCCAGTGCGCTGTGTGGGGACTGTCCCATGGAGACCAATGAGGACGGTGTTTTGCTAATGTGTGTCTACACGAAAGAAAGAACAACAGACAGACAGAAAGACAAAATAGAAATTTTGAGAATGTATTTAAGAAGTTTGGTCTATTTTGTTAAATTAGCTTGTAGAGGGAACAAAATCTTTTTAGTATTAGAAATCACCCTTCTGGGAATGGTGATTTTTAAGCTTCTCTACTTTTGACAGGCAGGAGAGAGATTAAAATATAAAAAGCAGAAATGGTACAAAATTTAACTTATTTATAACGTCCTCTTAAGACTTTTTTTTGTAATTTCTTTTTTCTTTTTTGAAAAATCCATTATTGAATTTATTTGAAAAAAAGCAAAGTGGTAATGGAGGGCAGAGGATGACAGCCTCCTCTTTAAAGTGCCCATTTCAAACTACTTTTATACATATCACTTTAAAAAAATACATTTTATTTTGGACCTTTCAAAATAATAATGAAGACTAATCAGACTAATTTAGTTCCCCTTTCTTGTATTTGCTTCCTCAAATGGAACTATTTTTTTTTTATTCCTGATTGTTGAATTTAATTCTTTCTTTTCTGTTTTTAATTTTGTTTCTTTGTAATGTGTTTATTCATGTAACAGAAATTGAAACTCTCTGTAAAGGCTGTCTATTTTTCAAAGCATGACTAATGAGGAACTGGTTATTGTCGTCTAAAGACAAGTGAAGATGTCTAGATTCCCGCAGAGAATATGACTACAGAGTCACTTGAAATTGAAGTTCCTTCACATACAGACGGATTGCGCAGTCCAGTCTTACATGCATAAAATGTAAATTTTTGCAGGATTCCTTATTTGAAAAGGTAAAAAATAACTTTATTGTTTTCATGTGAGGTGTTAGATGAAAACCTCACACTGAGGCTGCAAAGTGTTTGTTCCTTTCAATTTCACTGAGCAGGAACAATGAAAGTTGTCTCACTGAAGGGGGCTGAAGTTGGTGTCTGATGTGATAACGATGGGGTTGACACAGGAAGAGACAGGGAGGCATCGCTCATGAGGACATCTAAGCACAGTGAGAGCTGATTTTTCCCAGGGTGCACTTCTGTCAGATGTTTTAAGGTGGGACAGCCAATCAGATATGGTGCAGGTTGATGTCTCCATTTTGCAGCTCCCACGCTGCCGGCTAATCATCTGTTGCATCAGTGCTGCAGATGTAGCTCTCTGCACAGACCGATGCACACAGCCTCTTTGATAACAGCTGGAGTAAATCAATTCATGTATGGATTGCATGTTTCGTTTGGCAAAAATGAGGTCTGCTTCTTGAATGAGTTGTCATATATATATATATATATATATAGTGAATAATGAATTTGACAATGGCTGTTGAATTATGTAAATAAGTGTTGTAAATTCTCTTATTGTATGTACAATACTACATTTGAAGTAAGCTGCATGCTGTAAAAATGACAGTTGTCCTTGTCTTGATTTGTTTCTTTTGTTGAGCTTTTTGAGTATCAGATTAACATGAGCCGACCAAAATAATAGAACCTCTGTTTGTGGATAAAAACTGTTGTTGTAAAACTGAATGTAAATGTGTAGAACCGACCAATGTATGTATGTATAAATGCAGCACAAAGCAAAGTCTTTTTTTTTTTTTAAATCATACACATTCTTTCTTGTCAAACATGATGCCTGTATTACCCACAATGCAATAGGACCGCCAACAGTTCACTTGAGGATCTGGACACTGAGCAGCATCTAATCTGGTAATAATGTAAACTCTTTTCTTTCAAACTCCAAACACCCACATTGACGTTACAGAGGCTCCCTTTGGAGCAACAAAAGGCTTTATACATTTTTTTTAACTTTTGCAGTAGTTCTTCCCAAGACCTGTGGAAAGTCTTTGACGTGTGAAATCAAATTCCCTTAATTCCCTCGAAATGGCAGTTTGTGTGCACATTCTTATAACCTAAAAAACTAATTCATCCAAATAACTCGTGTCAAGTTGTTATAACAGTTATAACTGAGGTCGTCAATTCAGTGGCAGAGAGAGCTTCAGCTAAAAGGACAAGTAAACAGAAATAGAAATGATCTTAACATTGTTGTCAACAAAGGTCACAATTAGAGAAAAAATATGAAATTTGAAAAAAAAAAGAGAGAGAGAGACATAAAACAAAACCATGACCTAACATTTGCACATGACGGGTTGCATCCAAACAGAAAGGAGGAAACTGCTCTCATTGTGAAACTCATGCTGAAGTCCTGAACATCAACACAGAACTAATGTGCTTGAACGTCACCTGGAGCTGACCTAAGTTCAAGCAATCCACCAACTCAACTGTCACTTTCTACCGGATGTTCTCCGTCAAACACTGTCCCAGCTCCTGTTGTTTCCCATGACAACAATATGTCAAACACTTTTTAAACACGTGATTTTGCACGTTGTCGCATCTGCTCGCCATTTTCACAAGAATCCACAGAACCTTGTAAAAATGACCTTGACCAATTCGCTTCCTGCTCACCCCAAACTGGTCCCCATTAGCACTTCTGAATGTTAGACCCCTCACTTGTGAGTGTTTTTATATTAACAATTCAAATTCACAACATGATCTTAACTTTTTTTTTAATCAAATGTTGGCTCTCTTCTACAGCATCTGCTATATAGTATATTCACCTCCTCTAAATTATACTTTCCTGTACACATGGTAAAAGGAAGAGTATTTTCTAATAACTTCAGTTGCTTCAAAACTTGCTTTAAAGACTTTTGAAGTTTTGGTTATGAAAGCTCTGCAGTCTGTAATAAACTATCTATGGACTCCCTATAAACTCAAGTCCAGCCTTTTATTTGACTGTTCTGATGTCATGTCAGTTGTTCTTACCAGTTATGACAGGATTACTTTACTTTGCATTTTAATTTTCATGTCAGTCACAGTACTGATTCAGAGGCAACTGAATATTTTGATGTTCTTTTAATACTGATGATCTACTGCATGGTTTTAATACTAAATTGAGATCTTCTTGTGATACAGCCCACTAATTACCTTGGAGAACTGCTGTTATTTGTCAACCAAACAAAAACTGTCAAAAGACAGTACAGGACAAGTAAATTAAATGTTCACTTTGACAGTTTTACTACCAAAATGACAATAAATCTGTCAAAAAGTCTTAGTTGTGTGTTCTGACCAGTGATTGTTATGATTTAGTCCATAAATCAGAGCTTTTTTATCAGTGTCAAGTGCATGTGTAGCTCATTTGCATTATCATCATACAGTCACAACCTGTACAGTTACAGCTGGGGTAAACAACGTTTGGAAATCAAGCTAGCTGTAGCATGAGACTCCTTAGGAAGCAACAATGCCACAGCCTATCCTCCCTGTTTATGCTGTGGCTGCCGTTTTATTTTGTTTGTTGTTGCTCTCTCTCTTTTAGGGCCAGTTTGCACCAGAGATTCACGACAAAACAAAACGGTTGCAGGGAAAGTTGCAGGGGAGTAGACTGGTCTTTCTCAGCTGCACTCAAGCTGGCTGACGGTGTTGGCTGCAGACACTGTTGTCGTCAGAGGCCAGTTTTAGAACGTATGGCATGTCACTTGTTTCGAAAGCCAGTTCATGGCAACGTCATCAGCTGGTAAGAAGAGCAGCATAGCGCAGTCAATAGGAACATGCGCTCCCAGAAATGAACATGATTAACCAAAATTCCTGTCATAGTCTGAATACAGAGCCAAGGAGAGATGCAAAGGCTAGTGTTCTTTCAGAACAGATGAAAAATGCTGAAGGTTATTGTGGAATTTTTAAATGATAACAGCAAAAATAAACCGTCTTCCCCTGCTTTAAGTCAAGCTTTGGCTATAGCTTGATTAGGCAATTTAGTTGGACTACTGTCCCTGTCACAATATGCAAGAACCCGGGGAGCATCAAGTTATTGACAGAAGTATGTTCTACTTCGCTCACGGTAGGTGCTGATCTGCCTCCGCAGCTGGCTGCTATTGGACCTTTTTTCCAGCTGACCTTTTATGTCACATACCAAACAAGTGAAAAGTAAGTTAGGAGATGGCAAGGGGTTTCCATGTCGAACAATGAAAACAGATCAGTCCCCAATTAATCAAATAATATAGTGTTGTTGTTTTTTGTTGTGTTGTTTTTTTTTTTTACTACAAGAAAGTGATTCTTGTTAACGGAACAAATACGTTTTCACGTATCGATTCCATGGTTGTTTATGTTGACCCGAAGAGCCTTGATGGCACACAAAAACATACACCTCACACATACACCATTTTCCCTGTGACACTGATTCAATTCAGTTTTATTCAAATGAAAGTTGGTGCCGCAGGTGCGGCGAGCAAGGAGGATAATTAGCGGCATTAAAGTGTTCCCTCTCCTCCTGCATCTTAGCTTTTTTAATTATGGGAAAGAAATCTCTCTGTTTTTTCTCTCTCTCTCTCACACTGACAAACACTCAAGTACAAAAACACACAAACACAGCCATGCAGGTACCCACAACAACAAAGGGGATAAAAAAGAAAATAACACAAGGGCAAACATAAATACACAGAAATGCAGATGGACAGCAGGCTACACACAAGCACGATATTCAACACTTCAGGGATCATTATCATGACTGAGCAACAACAGCACACCATTTTCAGAGAAGTTGCATGAATCATGATCACAAGTCAATTCCAATTTCTATTTTGTGGGGAAAACTTTTTGTTTCTCTTCAGATTCCACACCTCAAAGACAGTGACTGCTGATGGATTCTGCATCTTAGACTTGCACTTTTTTGCTAATTCCTTTTTGATTGCCTGATCTGCTTCACCCTGCTTATTTTGGTGTACTTGATATACTTGTCAGGCTGGACAGGACAGTGAACATAATTAAACATTGTATGCTCTCTCACAGCAATTCACCTCTATAAACAGGTTTTAGATTGTTGATCACATTCTTATATAAGTTTCAAAGCTTCTTGCCATGAGTATTTAGTGTAAACTGGCCTTTAAAGGTTATGGTGTTTGTGGGTTTGGAAGTTGGCTCCATCACAATCTGTCAACACTATAATGTTTCTAGGATTCCAGTTGTCTCTGTTTCAAACAGACTGAGGGCTGCACAGTAATGTGCATGAGGGAGGTGCAAGCACCAACTTTGGTAAGTATTCCAAGTTGCATTGCTTGATCATCACCTGCACGCATTTTAATGACCACTAGTGTGTGTGTGTGTGTGTGCAATTTCCTGACTCCTAGGCAGAAGCAGCACTGTGACAAAGTCTGCAAGGATCTCCATCAACAGCCACGATGACCCAAACTTAATGTCGAGGATTGTGAACAAGGACAAGAGTTGTGTCTCTGGCTAAATCCAGAGACCAAACAGCAGGGGTCATGTCATTCTTGTGTTTTTGTCTTGTGTCAGCTGTTAAAAATAAGACAGACTAAGACCAAAGATGTTTGACTTGTGACGTCAGTATATGTCTTGGCCTCATCCCCGCATGCAGAACCTGTTGCTGACAGTACATTCTCTACATGCAGATGTAAAGAAACCATCAGATCCATGGCAATGGTGATACTTTTTAAAAGCACTCTATTTTTCTATACAAATCGTCTAAAGCACACTTTTAAAAAAAAAATCTGTTTTTGTCATATATTCCTGTCTGACACCATATTGTCTGCATCTTCTTCTGTCTTTCTACGCCACCTTCCATAGCCTCCTCCCTCTTTCTGTCTTCTGTTGGCAACTCCCTGATTTCTTAACTTGTGGCAACAGAACTCGTGGTGGATAATAACTTTTGGCTTTGCAGTCATGTGCCTCCTGGCCTCCTTCCTGGGTGCACTGAGATGTTCCAGTCTTGCTTAACACTCAACGCGACAGACCGCAACAGAAAATAGCAGTAATTAAACAGATGGAAAACAAAAGTAACATCGTGCAGCATTATGAATCGAAGTTTTTATCTGGAGGTGAGTCACTTTTATCAATAGGATTTTGCTTTATAACCTTTGATATTATTTATCAACAAAAAATTAAAGCCAGTATGAACAAGAATGAAAGGATAGAAAGATGGATAGAAAACACAACCAAAACCCACAACATGCCATCTTTAGACCCAAACCTGCTTACCGAGACTTTTACCGTATTCTGAATTTCTCCTAACAAGTACCTTATTTATTTATTTATCTAATTGTGTGCGTGTGTGTGTGTTGTGTGTGTGTGTGTTTTTAGATGTAAAACTAGCTTCTGATTTAAAGCCCTTTCAACCTTAAGCTATTATATATAAGGAGATAATTTACTAATAAAAACAGTAATTGATACAATGTAGATATGCACCAAAATCTGTTTTTTTGTATTTATCAAGCTAAACAACAGATTCATTCACTTCAGCTGTGCTGATTACCTGTAGTAACAGTAATCAAAAGTATCAAGCACTGAAAGCATTTGATCATTTCATTATCTCACTCATCATTTTGGGAGGAACTGGTGTGTTGTTCACGTGACCTTTTGTTTTAATTTCTTGCAGCTGTATATAGCTGCTTTTTTTTTTTTTTTAATCAAATTCTTCTCTGTCGTAGGCCGACCAACCATAGTGGGGGGAAAATAAAGCAGGTGGAAATTCTTGCTTAAAGACCTTTAGGAACTGACAGCTAAGGGGAATTAACATTGAGAATTCACATTAAGTTAGCTTATTTACCTTTATGACAACACAAGACAATAATTACTACAGTAATTAAAAAAATAAAATTAATATATTAATTGCAAGTAAGTGATATATTTTAAACTTTTGGACATCATGTAACTGTTAAGTCACATTATAAATTCTGTTTCAAAAGCCGGAGATGTTGTGGATTTCAATGATAGGTGATAATAAACATAATCACATAGATGAATGAATTTTCTCCCAGAAACTGCACAGACAAGTCTGTGCACTTAGTCAAACAAAAATTATCCAAAAGTGCATTTGAATCAAACTCATTTCAGAGGCAGCTGCAGAGCAGACGCGGGAACATTATGCTGTGACTGGCCTGCAAAGTAAAAATGATGAGCATCTTTGGTTTGCGAGCTTTGCATTGAAGACTTTCACAAAAAAATAAATAACAGCAGCAAGGCTGGACTCTCCTGCATGAAAATCTCACTCTTCACATGTAATTAAAAAACTTCTGGCAAAGGAATGAATCAAAGGCTCCCAGTAGCACTGATAACCCTGGCGTGGCAACAACCAAGGGCTCTAACAGTCTGCTAATGGGGCCGTTAAAAGGCCCTTTAATGTGTTTTCTCCTGTAAATGATCAAAACTCCCTTTCAGTAACCTCAATAATGATCTTTATCAGGGAGTGAAAGAGAAAATGTTCACAAAGGATGAAAGAAAAAAACACCACAGGCAACGGCACTTGGATGGGCTAAAGGCTAATTGTGTCGAAAATGAGATTTTAAGCGGCTGAGTTAGCAGAGGGTGCAATGCACGGCAGCTGAGAAATGGAATGAAAAATGGTGGGGAAATAAGCGCAGGTCACGTACAGATAAGCATGCCAGCTCTCTGAGAGTCTGACTCTGTGTTTGTGCAGCTCTTTAAACCACACAAGACGCCGTCTGGTGATTAATTAGGCTGACGCAGAAGAGCAAACCCTGTCATTAGTTAGCGTATTCCTCTTTCATTTGAGTCATTTAGACACTATTCTCCAGAGCAGTTTACAGTGAGTCACAGAATAAAATTGAATTCGAAGATCAGCTATTAGAAATCAGTGCAGCTTGACAAAAGGTGGAGCAAATTCCTTGTAATGGTTGTGAATGGTTGGGCTGTTTTGGTATCAGTTTTCACTACATTATTATAGTGGCCTAAAGAATTCACAAAAATGTCTCTTAAATTTCACCTTGGCAAAGGAATTACATTCAAACTAAGGACATGGAGTTTTATGGGTGGTGGGAACCAACACCACTAGTCTCGCTTGGCTAGACCTCTTTCCACACTACGTTAAAGCTGTGCCAGCACTGGAGAAAGGTTTGGCTCAACCTTTTACCATTCTGGAATTGGGGAAAAAACACCCTGCCTTGCTTGTTTTTCTTCAAGCCAATCACAATCGTCTTGGGCAGTGCTAGGCAAAAGATGCACCAACGATGCCCTTGCAAATACTCTTGGGTGGAAACTGCAATTGCTAACACTTGCTCTTATGGCTGGATCACTGTTTGCACTTCATTCAAAGCAATCCCCCAAAATTTTGCTTTCTAAACATGTCAACATGTGCAGGGTAGCTCTCCATCGATCTTCGCCCACAAATGCTCCTTGAGATCCGTACTTACCAGCAGCTACTTAATTGTCTGTGTCGAGATCTTGCCAGAAGTACACTGCAGCCACTCCCACTGACTGCAGAGTGTTCACCTGGTCCTCCATTATCATAACCAAAAGGTGACATGACCAAAACCATGTTATTTTCACACCATGCGTCTTTGTTTACCCTTGCTGGCTGATGGCAGACAACAGGCCATGCTTGACTTATGAAACTTTTCCCATAACCGGTGGGCAAACATGCAAGAGTGTCCTTGTTAGACAGCAAATGTTCTAAACACAATCTTTGTATTTTTTTTTACAGCTATCCACCAAAAGAACCAGGCAGGCCTGCCTTATCATGATTCAAATTCATCTAAACTTGCCTTTTTTTTTCCTTTTTTTTTTTTTGCATGTAGATTGCTCACTTGAATGTGACTATTGTGTTGACGGGGAATTTGAAAAGACGCAAATAGCCGAAAGGGAGGAGAATGTCAACTGAAACAGTCAAGCAATGTGAGGCTTACACCCAACTGTGACTCAGACTATGCAGCTATGAACTATGACAAAGCAAGAAAGAAAAAAAAATCATTTTTATGATCAACATGATATCACGGTTACCGCAGGTATACAATGACATCTGTGAAGGGTAAAGAAGTGCAAGAAAATGAAATATTCCACTGGACAGAACATTTTTAGTGCAAGCAGAGAACTTACGAGTGAAGGAAATGTAAGAGCTCCTCACACAGAATCTCCAGGTTTCTCGTGAACAGAAGGAGTAATGTGACATATTTAAATGATGGAAGGAGAGAAAGAAGATGGGCTCAAGACGTGGAGAACAGTGTTTATCGCACATGTACCGGACTAAATATGATGTAGCATCACCAGCTGTGCACTCAGCTCTGTCATCCTGTGTAGTCGGCATGCAAATATGGGCTGATGAATGTATCTGGTTTGGTTTAAAGGGAACAAAGCGAAAGACTAAAAAAAAAACAAAAAAAAAAACAGGAGGCTGCGGTCGCTCGAAGACTAATGGGCCGATTAAGAGCTTCAAGGGGGCGGCCATTTATTTGTTGTGTGTGACTGGATGAAGATTCACTTCATTAATAAGGCCCAGCACTTACCAACATTGTGTTTTTCCCCCCTCTCACTTTCCAACAGGCCTCTCTCCTTTTCAGTTAATTGTGTCTGGAGTAAGAGAAAACAAATGAGGACAAAAGAGAAGCAAAAAAGCCGCATCACCACATCAGGACAAAGTTTCTTTCCTTTTTTAAACCACTTTTCTGACAGTGAGCACACAACACATACACTGGCAATGAATCTATGGGGAATAACATGTGAGGTGGAGCAACATGCATATCGATTACTGTCAGTTGTCTGAGAATCACTAAAAGCCGACTGCTCACTTTGTGACAACTTGTGGTGCATTTCCTGTAAAAAGCCAAACTACCTGTCAGAATCCATCAACATCTTTTGTTTACAACCCTTTTAGTGGTGTGTACAGGGGTTATTTGCAAAGAAACAAGTGTGCAATGCAGCTAATATGACAACATAAAAACAATCTACAGAGGAACTATAAAAGATAAACGTGCAGGCACGATTAAAAAAACATTTCACTTTGCTACAGATATACTCCTCCTCAGATAATAAAGTGTAAGACAATAAAATGTTCCAAGAAAAGTGAAACAGGCACAGCAGCAGTTTTGTTTCCTCTTGTTTTCTAAGTGTATATTTAGAAAGACATGCTTTTTATTCATTGTTTGAAAAATATAAATATGAGTAGAAAATACTTTTTTTGTTTGTTTGTTCAATTGTTTTTCTTATACTTGTCTCACTAAAAGATATTATTTGTTATGGCTTGAACAGTCTCCAGCTGGGGGGGGGGGGGGGGGGGGGGGGGGGGGGGGGGGGGGGGGGGGGGGGGGGGGGGGGGGGGGGGGGGGGGGG
>JAQLOL010000020.1:12260879-12272594 GCA_029783665.1 Naso thynnoides | reverse complement strand
TGGAGGAAATGTTTTTGTCCATTAATACAGCACTAAGTAGAATCCAACTCCATTAGCTTACTTCCTATGGGCTCAGCTTCCACTGGCCCGGTAACAATAATGGTGGAGTTGATTTTTTAATACAGGGGTCCGGGACCATCCTCCTGAGGGAAATGTGACTGGAGGAGGGCTTCCATGTAGGAAACATAGCCGCTGCTTGGCATGTAGCTGTCGGACATGTGCTGCGGGGGAGGGGACACGGCGGACAAGAGAGGGTCTGAGTTCAATGTTGACTGAAAAGGGGTCGACTGCGGAGTCAGCACATGGTCTGAGGTTGAGGTCGACTGTGAAGCTAGCACGGGGTCCGATGCCAGGGTTAACTCCGTTGGAGCGTGAGTGAAGGCCACACTCGTGTCCATTGGGGTCTCAGTGTCCATCTGATTCCCATTGATCAGGGTGGGGGCATCCTGTGGGGCTGAGGTGGGCTGGGGCAGAGGCTGTGAGGTCAGTGGTGTACTAATACTGGGATGTTCTGCTGCTGCTGGTGCTGCTACTGGGGCTGTAGTTGGCGAAAAGCTGGGCTGACTGGTTGTCTCCATGGGGCTTCCAGCAGGTGGGGCTGAATCTGAGGGCAGGCAGCGACGTTTGGCTGCTTGAGCTTCATCTGCTGAGGTAACCTCCTCCTGTGTTACAGGTATGGCCTGAAAACAGACAGTGCCACGCTCAGCCACAAACTCTTGAAAACACCATTGTGTCTGAAATCAGTCTTTTATTTACTATACATTGCACTACGTTTACTGATCACCATTCTGTGTCAAATGCAAAGTGTAAAAATATATCCAAAATATATTGGTCTAAAATATTGTCAGTATCCATGGTATTTATGCTACTTTCTGCTAACTTTGATTTTATTGTTTCTGTCTGTAAAACACTTCACACCATTAGGTAATTATTCATTTTAACCTTTCCACTTTGTGACAACAATCGATCAGAAACACTGGTGAGTATTGGGGAAAAATGACCTGAAAAAATAAGAACGAGGGCAATTGATCAGAGTTTTGTTCCTTGTGATGTTTGCCTGCAGCCAATTTGATCAAAAATTAGTTTTTTGATGTAATAGTTTAATACAGGGCCCGACCAATAAAGGATATTTGGCGCTGATGTTGATAACAATATTACGGAGTAAGAAAATTCTGATACATTGGCCGATAATGTTCTGAATGTGGTTACCAAATACGTGTGAGAAAAACATGTAATGGAGGCAGGATATTAACAAACTTTATTCCAAACATCATGGCACCAAACAGTAAACACTTCACTTAGTGCCAATTAAATAAGGGAATGCCCTCTACTGGACAAAGTATGTGATTACACCCTTTTAAATCACTAGTCCAAGTATTTTTTTCTGCCTTAAAAAAACAGTTTTAATATTGCCACATATCTAAAACCTAATATGCAGATGCTGATATATTTGCCATAGGCCAGTTATCGGCCAACAATATCGGTAAACTGTAAATGGTCCGCCCTAATTTAATATTTACAAGAAAATATCGATTCAAACTCCCATGTTCATAACTCAGAAGAAGTAAGTAGCAATATTACAGAGATCGTCTTTGAGCTCGAGTCTCAAGTCACTGTGTGTGTGAGTCTCAAGGTCTCAAGTGCAGGTCCCTGTCTCTGCTGTATTATATTATTACGCTTTTCCAATAAGGTGAAGTCATCTTCAGTTTGACTTTATCAGTTACACAGTTAACACCAGCAGCATCTCTGTAGCTACTATATAGGATATGTCAGTCCTTTGTTATGATGTATATGTTTTCAGTACTTAACGCATTCAAGTCAGTTTGCAAGAGGGTCTACAAGGTTACAGCTGATTATCTGCTTAACTTAATCATCCGGTGTAGGAAGATTTATGAATATAATAAACAACACAGCCTCCTTTTGAGGCTAATATCAATAAAAAGCTTCTCTGGGATTTCATAAGTATTAACACATAAAATTTATTAAAACTATCAACCTACACATTCTGGCCCACACAGAGGCCTTTATTCTCTGTGGGTTTCAATATATTGTCTCTCTGCTGCACAAATGGTTGTTTAATCTGCAACTAAATCGGAGTAAGTTTACTGAACATTACAATCTTTCCCTTTCTTATCATTTGCGCCTGCAACCAGTTCTACAATCTAACTCGACAGTCCAGCAGAATATCTGTCAAACTAAAGTTCCTTCCTCCAATTTATTACAAGATTCAGATTCTTTAATGACCACACAGCAAGGCTGGTAAAAATCATTTTAAAGCATTGTAAAGCTTTTTCATAGTTGGTTCCATCACAACAAGTGTGAGTGGCCTATTGGATTCTGTATGACCTGGGTAGAAAGCAGGATTTCAGTCGTGCACTCACCAGCCTGGCTCGGACCCTCTTGGGCAGTTCCTGATCCAACTGATGGATCTCTGAGGGTTTTAGAAGTAGCTGACTCTGGTCCTGAAACTCCACCTGGGAAGACAGAATACAACTTCAGATGAATTAACTATCATTTTCAAATGGTTTGTCAAACATTATATCCAAACACACTCAACTAGGCAGGAAACCACAAAGAGACTGTTAGGAGATTTATTTACTGAAAAAAAAACCCTAAATATGTATTTTGTTGAAAAGATACTAGTTTTTAGAAGTTTAATCAATGCCTGGAGAGAAACTTGTAAACTTATTTATCATGACGTAAGTGCATCCGTTCCTACTAACATATTCAAAAAACATCACATGACCATTCTCGCCTGCCAGTCTTTGGCGTTCACTTCCTGCCCATAGATATATACAGGCTGATGTCTATTGCTTTCTTCCAGCAAAGGGTCACTAACAGAGGGTTTCTAAAACAATGGATTGGTGTGGATGCCAGGCAAAAACAAAGTATAAGCTATGCTTTTTAAAATGTAAACGTATTAGTGTTGATGTAGCCTTAGTGAGGGTAAATAAATAAGTTTGCCCAGAAAGTCACAGATGGGAACTCAGTCCACTGTATCAGCAGCCATGTGTTCTGGCAAAATGCCCTTGACCGCGGCACTGAACCCCAAAGCTGCTCGCTGACTGGATGAGAGCATCAGCTAAGTTCTAAGTATTGAAATGTAAAAAAAAAAAAAAGAAAAAGTCAGGGTTGTGGCCTTGACATAATAACCAGCTGGAGGCTTGTTTTTAATAATTCACTGTAACAGTGCTTGTCTCTAATGGGACACTCAGTTCTGCAGGCGCGGGGCACAGGGACATGAAGGGAGCTGAGAAAGATACAACACTGATTTACAGACAGGGTCCAATAGCTTGTATAGCTACTAATAATTAGAGTATGATGCAGTCTCCATAAACAGTATTACTGTTCTCTCTGTGTGCATGTGTGTATGTGTTCATGCAACCCCATTTTCCCCTCATCCACAGCTGTGCGCTGCCACTAGAAAGTGAAAGTGGTGAAACTGTCTGTCAGCTTATCCCTTTATTTCTTTAACATCTTTTTTTTTAACGTTAATGCTTTCATGTCCCCTGTAAACAGTCACACCCCTACCACAGTTAAAGAAGTTTATAAATGTTAGAAAAACTCTGGCAATAATGTATAACAGTCTTAAATATCTATCCTGTCATAATTCTATTGTATTAATTCGAGCTTAATCTCTCCTCTGTTAAGATGAATGCCTGCCTCTGACCCGGCCTGCCAGCTTGCCTCTGTGCGGCTGTGATGCTCCCTCTGGAGGTGGATCAGAGGCGGATCCAAACTTGACCACTTAGTCTGCCTCCCGGAACTTCATACAGATGGCAAGGCGGACAAAAGGTGCATTTAAATCACCTTAAAAAAGCTGTGTGAATGGGACTTGAGTGATTTTTAAGATGGCTTCCTTGACACCAGTCGCTAATTATCACCTTTATGTTTACATTTTCTACTTTGTAAGCACTCTGCATATTTTCCCTATAAACTCCCCCTGTACGCACCAGCGATGCTAAATCTCTCTACTTTGTGTTTTAATGCCACACTGTATTGAAATGTTCCACCATCCCACTTTTTCAAGCATCAATAAATAGCAGATTGGCGAACCAAACCAGAGGGTGGCAAAGAAATCAGGAAGAGCAACCTGTTACCAAAAGTTCTCAGGCTCAAACACTTCTAAGTCACAAGCTGTTTTTCCCTTCAGAAACTGGACATGATCTTTTACGGTTTGATTTAACTCGGAAAGGATTATACTTTTGCACACATTAAAATATATTTACCTATTAATTATGGGATTAACAAGTCTACACTGTGAAAAAAAGTCCTGCAGAAAAACAAAAACAAAAACAAAACAAAACTGTGTTGAGGTGACTTCCCAGCCCAAAACCGGAATCTCTAACCTCTAGTTCACTCTTCTAACACGTAACAGTTGCACTTTTCCTCACCTGGTACAACTTCTGAGTGTGCTGTTTGACAAAGGAAGCATTGAGGGCCTGACCCTCAGGCATGCCGACCACAAGTAACTCCCCTACCTCAGGGGGACCTTGGCGCAGGCAGTCATGACTCTGAATGAGGAGGTGAAGGAAGAGCAACAGGATGAAGACAAAGAGGACAAAGTTAGAGAGGAATAGAGGAAATTGAGGAGATGGAGAGAAGAATGACAGAAAAAATTAAGAGTTTTGCATGTTTCATTTTACTTAACACTATCTTTTAAAGCACAGAGAACTCCTGATTTGAAGAGCTTTAATCATACAGCTTTTGGGCAGGATTTTTCAAGGGTCTCTGATGCTTCAACACAATTCATCTGTTTCCAAGTATTTAGTAGGCAGCAGCAGAATAATTTAAAGTCCCCTGATTATCTGAAAAATGTGCTATTTATAGCATCAGATTGCTTCATTAAGTTTTTGCAAATTTTTCTGAACTGAAAATTTTATCCTTTGTTATTAGTTATATTAATTGCTAACAGATGGCAGTTGAAGGTACATTAGTCTTTATATTTTCATTTGCAAAGATGCTCCAGCAGCAAAAAAAAAGTGACAGTTGCTAGGATATTTCCTCCTGGCTTTTAAAAGGGAAATTAAATTTGTTGAAATTATCTCTATAAACTGTTCACATGTGGGTGTTTAACTGAGCTGTAAAAACACTCACTAATATATTTTCTGGGTGCAGGTTGTCACAGTATGAGCCATCATCAAAGTTGACCTCGTAGAATGTCTGCGTTGCCATGCCGATAATGCTGCAGTGGTAGTGCCAGCCGTCACTGTTTCGACCAATCACCTTCTGGCCCACGTTCAGGCCCGGTGGTCCTTTGGGAACTGTCCGAGGCTGGAGGGAGAAAAACACAGACAGAAACTGTTTGCTTAAGAGGGGATCAAACGTGATCAAACCACCTGTTATTCTGATGAAGAGGGGATGCTGTGTAAAGCTAAAACAAAGCTGACAATAATCATTTCCTTGTCCTTTTTGACACATGCTCGAATGAAAACAGGATAAAGACAATATATTTAATGTTCTACCTCAGCCACTTCAGTTGGAATTTTAAAGAAAAATAGTACATGCTTATCTGGATTTCATGCAGGCATTACATTTCAAACAAGTGGGGACAGGGACAACAAAAGACAAAGAAAATAAAAACACCTGCGTGGAACATTCCACAGGTTAACAGGTTCCTGAGCAGTGCGAGATTGAATCATGATTAGGTCTGAAAGGAGCATCACCGGCGCGCTCAGTTGTTCACAAGCAAGAATGGAGCAAGGTTCACCAATTAAACACACTGTATAAAGGATATTACTACATTGGCTCAGGAACACCTAAAAACCATTGTTGGTTAACAATTTGTTTGCAAATGCTTACATTCTACTGTTATTTTTGGTTTACATTGTCCAAACTTTTTCAGAAGAGGGACTCAGCCTTGCGTGAACACAAAACATGAGCAGTGATAACAAGAATTCAGATATAAAACAGAAATATCCATGTAGTGAGGGGCTTTAAAATACACTTAACTTTGTGTGTACTCTGTGAAAAGAACATTCTTGTGGCTTCTGAGTAATTTTCTTCTCAAGGGCTTCTACAGCCAGATGCTTGTTGTCTATCTTCACTTTCAAGAAGTTCAAAAAAGGTGCATTAAGTCAAACTAGTGACTCCTCAGCTCACTGACTTCTCTCAACAATTTTTACGCTTCTGCTGTTCGAACAAAAATCTCCTCCTCCTACTCCTGTCATATCTGAAATACTGAATGAGTATCTCCTCTGGTCCAAGTTTTATTTTTACAAAAGTGCAAATGCACTCACTATGCTCTTGATCAGCATTTACCTTTGAAGGACCCCTTTTATGCCTCTGGCAGGTGACCGACACCACATAGGGCCAGTCGGCTGGCATCATGACAACTCCGGCGATTTGTGCACAGGTGACATGGAATGAGGTGGCACATTTCTCGTGGGAGCACTGGATGCAGGCGCCGCGGTTCTGATTGGGGTTCTTGCCATAGCAGAATACACACTTCTACAATGGAAAAAGAAAAAATAACAAAAAAAAGGCCTTGGTTGGTGATTCGGGTTGAAGACAAACTCGACTTCAACTTCAATAACCTTATTTGTCCCCAGTGGGGCTATTTGTTGTGCAGGAGTGAGGAACATAAAAGCATTCAACGTAGAAATCACAAAACAAAAAACACAGAAGAACACGTAAACACACTGAACACAGGTTTAAACACATAAATACATCAGTACACGGATGGCAACAATAAATAACAATTTCCCTTGACCTCCCGGGCTCATTTTTAATTCTTTTATGGGTAGTCAAGGATCACAGGAAAGGCATGTTTTTTTTTCCAAAGGAAGTGCAAAGAAAGGTACTGGCTTGGACAAACACTGCTGTTTACAATTACAGATCCACCTCCAAAGCGTATTTCAGTGTTTCTGTGAACTTGCTGTCCCCTTGATAGTGATTTCATTCCTGTCACAAACGTCCTGACATGATCAGAAGTCCTACTGAGACTGTTGGTGTTGATAATATTTCTGAGGACAACGAGAGGCTTTTAAAAGAGCTGTGTCCAAAGCTATGATGTTAAACAAACTTCAAAAGTCTGTACGAAATGAGCCACAAAAGCTTTTACAATCGCTCAATATTATTTAAAGCACCAATCTCGTTTAAGTCCACCCTGTTACTCTGCTTTAGCTTTCACACTGGATAAAAAACCACTAAACCCACTTACAACTGTTTTTTTGTTTTTTTTGCAATGGGAATTGTTACAATTAGCAATCATTTACGGGTAAAATGATTATCGGCTGCCATGGGTTTCTGTCTGCTGCAGCTGAGATTCGCAGTGAGGTTAACTTGACACACAGGTGAACATGCTCAATTTCACACATTTTTTGTTTGAATTTTACTATTATCATTGCTTTCTACAGTCTGGAACAAGATGCAGAGCAAATTTATTCATCGTATGATGCACAATCCTGTCATAGGTTACAATACAGTGAATACAACAATGTATTTTTTCAGTCTTCGTTCAAGCATCTAGCATCGCTCAGTCTGCATTAAGTTTAAAAGAGAGAACTAAGTAAAAGATCAATAAAAGTAACTGCTGTGATTGCCATTACCATCGTAGTGGGCCTCCATGCTGTTTTTAACTGTATCTTTTTTCTGCAAATTCATGAAGTTGGAAATGAAACCCCAGAAAACTCCTACATTGTTAATGGGAGAGAAATCATTTGGCCATTTTAAGCTTGTGTACCTGCATTCAAAAAAATCATACGTAAAAGGAATTGTGCATCATCCTCAAAAACCACTCACTCTTCCAGTCTGGCACATACGCAAATTGCAGGACTTGTAGGGCATCTTTTGAAAGAGAGATGAGAGAGGAATCGGAAGTGTAACCATTTTCTCCTCTCAAACATTTAAGATTCTGCTTGTCACTCTCACAGGTTTCCACTCATTAAAAACAGGAAGGATGTGTTCAGTTTTGCACAAAACAGGTTTGTGCAGTCATCAGTCCAAGCAGTGCTGTGAGATTCTCTACCAGCCTTCACTGACGCATCGACACATTAAATTTGTAATAACAGGATCCTGGACCATTTTTTCCCCCATATCCCCTTTTTGTGATTTGCATCAATTGTTCAACTTGTACTCTTTCACAATCATTTACAGAATTTGCTTTTCTCACAACACACAACCTTCATCTTTGTTTTCATTTCAGTTTGAATCCTTTTCACCTCCATGTCTTCTCCCGTTTGTTTTCTAATTTTCCTTCCCTGGCCCGCATTGGATCCTTGATCCAGTTAGGATGGAACAAGAAAGGAAAATAACAGCATGAGCATGAATTTGGCCTGTCAAAGTCAGTTATGGTCTCAAGACACTTGGGTAGATGTGTTTCAGAAACATTATCTCCATTCAAAATCCTAATAAAAACTTAATGTATTAAAAAATCACCTGATAAGAAATAAATCTGATGAGAGAAAAGGGACATTATACACGTTTAACTCGTGACAACATGCTTTGATCTACCTGTTACCCAAACCGCTTTAACAGCTGTCGCATCTAGTGACTGGTATCTTTCTGTGTACTTGTTTTACTACAAGAATCTGTCGTGACACACCATGTCTTCCCAATCCCTCATGCTTTCTCTCTCATCCTTCCTTCTTGATCTTCCCTTTGATTAATCACACCACAAGCAACTGTAGTGCAGCCCACAGCCAATCAATAAAAAATAAAATTCTTTATTAAAGTGCCAATACTTCATTTCTGTACTGGTGTAGGAAAAAATGTACAACAGCTCTCGACAGAGTTGTGCTGTGTGATATTTGATGGTAGCCGGTTTGGTTTATGTTTACTTTTCCTGGGCTGAAATCACATGCAGTCCGTGACACAACTATTTAATGAGAAACATTACTTGTCCATTCGTTTGTTTCTATTTTCTTCCACCATGCTGCTGAATATGGATATTTAATCCCCAATTCAAAATCTGCAGCATTTTTAAAGAAATTTAGAAAAACTCTAATTCTTTTTTTTTTCAAAATTAGCAGCCTATCAGCTAGCTGTTTGTTGTTTGTTTGTTTTCATTCAGGGGTGTAAACGTCAAAATTAGAACAGTGGCAAAAAAACAACAAAATGATTGTTTTGATTTGTATGTTGTTGTATGGAACAGGAAAGGTAGGTGGAAAACTGAATTTATGATGATTTATTTAAGCTATTCACGTTTCCAAGCTTGAGGCTGTTTTCTAACAAGAACCGAAGTTGTAGCATCTCTTGGTACGAGATGCAACCTTTGGGATAGGAGCTTCACATGTTTTGAGGATATCTTTGCTTGAGAAATTCTGAAAAACTACTGCAAGGCAAAAGAGGCTTGAATGAAACCTGTCCTATCACCGACAACCAAATGTGTAAAAGACAGAGGGAAAAACAGACAATAGAATATGGTGCAATATAAACTGGTTTAAGGGTGCATGTTGACAGTTGATGAGCCAAATCATCTTAATTATTAAACCGCAGGGCTTCTTCTTATGGCCTTTTAAGAAGACACAAAGGAAACTTGCTTTGACAGCACTTGGATGCAAATGTCACCAGGCTTCTCTTTGATAGATTATTCAGAGGGAAGGGGAGAGCGAAATGATGTGATGTTATTTGTAGATTTGGGATAACGCACCGGCAAGCACTACAGTTGCCTGTGATCAGGTGAATGGAGAGGGAGCAGAGACTGGGAGGGAGGGATGGAACGAACGGAGGGAGGGAGAGTACAAGTTGTGTTCAAAGACGTGGCAGCAGAGGGAAAATTGCCTTCAGCCCATGGGAATGATTCAGTTCATCTGGGGCAGTCAGAAATGACAGCTGATTATTCAGCCATTCTCCTCTGCATGTAGGTTTTACCCTATGTCCTTCACTACTTGCAAAAACACGATCTATTTATCGGCCTGGGAGTGAGAGGGGGTAAGGGAGAAAGTGATGGATACAGAGGCATTGAGTAGAAAGACGGGAAATCACTTAGGTGTAAGAAAAAGGCCGCAGAAGCGAGATTATTAGATCAGGGAATAAGAGATTCAATACTGATGAGGCAGAACAAAAAAAAAACAAGACAGCTGCAGTAAGTAGGTTAAAAACTTGGTGGTCTTCTTTGAATCCCTGCCAAACTCACACTACACCATGATTACTCACCAGATTCTTGCGCGATTCTGGAATGGCACTGACGTCCACTGGCTCTCTCTCAATGGCATTAATGAAGCGAGCTTCAGCCACAGCGATGGCACAGATGACATGAACCCACCTGGTTCCAGAGAGGATGACATCATTAAAACTTCAGGCTTTTGAGGATCCAACACAGAGACAGGTTGATAATGTCACTTTATGTTGTGATCAGATGTCGCCAAATGGAGCAACACCTGTGAGCTAGTTCAGGCAGACAACTCGAGTGATTCATGTTTGTCTTACATCATACTCACAATCGCCATTCACATGCATCCTACCAATGCAGCGGTCTATTTAAGCTGCAGGATTTCCAGCATCTGACTCTGCTCTGTCATCGCTCGAGACATGTACCAGCACTGCGCTCAAACTTTCAATCCCTCCTCCACCCCAGCATTCACCTGCAAGCTCCAACATGGGGTTTTACGATTTACATCATCACTCCTCAGTTTCAATATATAATTTAAATTTGTGAGAAGTGATGTGGTCAGAGCTTAGGTGCCAAACTCAAACTATACTCTGCTGCAATAAACATTTCGAACCATTACAAAAGTGAGTTGTCTAACTGAACTGAGCGTTCAGAATTTCCTAAACTTTCTTTACAAACTTTGTTCCAACAGCAATCTGCAATCCAGACTGAATATGTTAGAAAGGATCGAATATCACATATATTTTATTCTAATCTCAGTGCGATGTAGTTTACTTTATTTGGAGCAACACCTCAACCACAATATACATTTTGCTTATACTGTATCTGCAGGTTTTTCCTCCAAGCTTCCAACTTTTTATGCAAGTATTTTAAGAAAAGCAATGTTCCAGAGAAATCCTATGGAACTAGAAATTCACAAAAATGAAAATGACATTTTCGTTTGAGTATTGTATTATTTGCTGACTGAGAAATGAAAATTTAATATGCTCATAGAGGTTTCTGTTATTTGTGATATTCTTAACAAATTTTGCACACTTCTGTAGCACAAAACTGCCACAATAAAATCCAAGGACATGCCACTGACCGTTTGTCTGTGGTAATCTTCAAAGCTCCTCCCCTCAAGTTACAGAGACAACACTCCTGAAAAACACAATGCAAGAGAGGATTACGTTTCGGCAGTGAGGCAATCAATGACATGACGACAATACCTCAAACAAATGTTTTTCTAGATGATAAATAACAAAGAAATTGAAATTGAGAGATGCGAGATAATGATTTGCATGATACAATATCAGCCTGATGCTGCAAAATTAGACGTAATTTTTATCGCAGACCATGATATTTTAACTGATAAAAATAGGAATAAAACCAAGCTGCTTTCATTGACTTGACATTCATTGACAGCTCAGCATGCTGTTGTCGCGCTCTGTCGATGCAAATCTACTGCGACTATAGAGCCACACTGTTTCAGTGGAGAAAAACAACATATCGTGCGTATGGACGTATTTCAAAATATCTGAAGTGTTGTTTGTTGTTGTGTAAACAGCTAGATATGGTTAGAGCTATGGAATATTAAATCATCCTTCGCATTTCATACCATCAGGAGTCCATAATACAGGTTATCATCTTCTTTTTAAAATACAAAAATTTTAAATTATTTA
>JAQLOL010000020.1:12244509-12257937 GCA_029783665.1 Naso thynnoides | reverse complement strand
TAAATTTTAACACCAAGCTAGCTTTAGTTTATTTAATATTTACAGGTTTATGTAACAGGTAAGAGCAGCTGCATGTCTACTCGGTAGCCGACCTGGCCCTTTAGCTGAATGGTATCCATTCTTTCCTCTGTTAACGGAAGTCCTGGGTTCATGTCCCAGTCCAGGCAGGGGTGCTGCACTAACCTTGTTCGGATGTTACGTTTCTATTGACAGGTGGATTGGCGTGATATAATTGGTTGAATTAAAAAATGATCCAACCAATAATGGCCCGAGTCGATGCTGACATCATGGACTCAGGAGTTGTGTTTCAAATGAAAGACAGAAGTGGCAGACGTTAATTTAAAAATACGAAATAATTCATTTTTGTTATTTTTTTGTCACACAATTTTAAATTTGACTAAAAAAGGAGCAGGGATATGGTCCAAAAGATTTGAAGATTTAGATTTGAAGATTTCATTTTTGAGCTCAGCTCGTCCTTAATATCATGCCTTTCAAAGCACCAAATTTGCTTGGTGACCAAAGACTTGCATTCGTTAGTTTAGAATGTGAAGAACTGAAAAATATCAGCTTTATGAGGCTGTTCAGTCAGAAAGTGCCAGTACACAAATAATTTCATCCTCGCAGTGCAGCGAAGGCCAAGTCGCTGTATGGAATATAGAGACAATCGTTTCTAGGATCTGTGCTGTATTGAGCCTTCTATAATTATTGAAATTACAGGCATTTTTATACATAGTTTCCCCATTTTCAGAGGCTCAATGCGCATCGTGCATAGGTTTGGAGTGGGCATAATGCTGTCTGTCGATGTGTGACTTAATTCTGTGCCACAGTAAATGAATCACTTCTCAGCGATTTGGTAAGTTTTTCAGGCGCGGCTAAATGATGGCGAAGCCCCTCTGATGTCAACGCAGCCTGCTTGAAGGTGGCACCAATTCACAGAAGATCCATCTTGATCACCACTCGGTGCAGTACAAGTGGTAATGGAAATGCAAATGAGCGTGGCACTATGTGACTCTGCGCAGCAAAAAAAGTGCCAGTGGAAAAGCTCCATAGCAATACTACTTCGCTGACACATATTGGCTCCTGCTACATTGCGTTGTTGTACCTTTGTGTAGGGACAGAAGAGTGAACAGACAGCACAGTGTGGAGGGAGTGCTGCCACTGCAGCGTTGAAGGCCTTCTCTGCCAGGAAGTTAGGTGATTGATTCTGCCACAGGTGCTCCTGTTTCTTCATGTCACTTTCCAGCGGCATGGGGGAGGACAGCTCTGCAGGTAAAAAGTGAAATGCATCAAAGACATACTGAAGTAAGTGACCTATACTGAGGAGATATTGAAAGTTTCAGAAGTTGCAATCATTTCACTCTGTTCTGCATGGGAAGCATTTTTGGAAAAGCACAAGGATCTTCTTATTAAGAGAGCCCTTGCCAAAAGACAAAAATAGCAAATTCTGTTCCAGACAATAACAACGCCACTCCTGATATAATTGGCTGATAAGCACAAATAGCACAGGCATCAACAATGTGTTGTTGTGGGTCTGGAATAAATTTAGCAGTGCAGCCCCTGAAGCTACTGATTCAGACTGTTTGTTAAACCTGGACAGAAGGCGGGAGGAACCCTTGACGAGTTTACCATTTAACTCTCTCTTTTCTCCCTCTAGCGGCTCTTTCTTTCTCCTTGTCTCCCGTCCACCCTTCTGAGGAAGGACAGGCCCTGAGTCCCGTCCCCTGCTACCAACTTAAAGTGACTTTGAAAGCAGGTAATTGGAGGCCATGATCCCTGGATCAATAAGTGTCAGTCAGAAAATGAAAAGAAAAAGAAAGACGGGAGGCGACTGAAAAGAGGCCCTCCAGTCTTGATTTCATTATTCCCAAAGGGAGCTTAAGTCTTGTTTGTTTTTCTTTCAACAGATCAATAATCAGAAAAAAAAAAAAAAATCTTCATTTTATGTGCCATGATGGAGCAGACAATGAGCGAGATGAATAACGTGGCGGACACCGGGTAAAAAACCACAGCGATAGATGAATAATCAGGGTACAACCAACATGGGTTTCTTGCAGATCATGTTCTTTTGTTAAGTTTAAACCTTTTGAGCCTATTTGGAAAAATGATACGTGAATGCTATAGGAGCGTGTTTTCAGTGATTTTAAAATGAGAGAATATTTTTAAAAAATACACTCAAAGTCACATAAATGTACAACGACAGATACACACCTTTGTCACTAGTCGGGTCTTGCTTTAAAATGGACAAAGGGGAACGCATTGGTGGCTTGCTCAGGGGGTGACGACGGCTCTTTTTTACCTCCGTTGGCATCTTCATCTTGGAGTAGCATGCCTAATAAAATACAGAAATGTTTCTTACCATCTTTTCCATTTCTTTTTACATCATTTGTTCACTCTTGTCCGTTTTGCGACATGCGCCGACAAAATTATTTCCTTAATATTAGTTCATTTGTTAAACACTATCAAATTAATCAATAATCTTTTTTTTTTTTTAGGATTTAATTTATATATTAGACTGATATCAGCAGCTGCTGACAAATTTTAGCTAATCTAATTATTCTAAATTACTTGAAAATGGAAATAATAACTTGTTAAATTCAAAAGGACAGGCGGACTTAAAAACTTAAAAAAAAAAAATCTAACCTGGGTGGGAGTCACATCTGGCTTGCTGTCAGCTGGGATGCTGCTCTGTCTTGGGATAAAAGGGTTCCCCACTTCTGGGTGGCTGAACATGGTGTTCTTTGAATTCTTCATGCCGGCTGTGGCAAACTGCTCAAATGCTTCCTCAAATCCTGTGATGGCATTGTGGGTAACTGGCATCTTCTTCAGCTTCTTTTGCTTCTTTTTCTCAACATCTTCTGTCAAGTTCTGTGGTTTGGCCTCCAGTTCTTGAACTGGCAAAGAGGAAAAGGGGAAAAATGAGAAAAAAAGGTTTGGAAATTAGAATGTTTATTAATCAAGTTGATCTGAATTTTTCTAAACTTAATGCAGCTTAATGCAAACAAAAACTGGTATTGATCATATCCACATTATTTCAGTCACTCTCGTGGATAAAATTATAATTCATATGAACCAAGAGCAGAATGATTGTATGCAATAAAAGCACAAGCACATTATCTGTCTTTCTATTTCTGTTGACTTTCAATCTTTTACTGCTTGCAAGCATGAGTCTCTCCTGAAAAGCGAGTCCCTGATTCTTCATTATATATACAGTGTGGCCAAGTCTAAATATGTTTCCTTTGTGACAAAATTATGTTAACAACTTGAGTTGAAGTATTACATTAAAACAAGTTCAATAGAGTGTTTGATATAGGCCATATTTAAATAAAAATGTGGATACACAAATCTTTGTTATTATGTTGTTAAGAGGTAATGAAATTCGAAGTTTCCTGTACACGTAAGAGTAGTGTGGCCCTGGACAGCAGCAGATTTCCATCCTTACATTCTGTTAACTGCATTTGTTATTACCAACCTATCAGTTGTTACAGAAAGGTAGCAGGGTGAAATGTATAGTCAATCCCGTGGAGTGAAGCCATGGGCCGGTGAAACAAGAAAATAAAAAGGTTGTTTAAAACATGTAAAGACTGTCAGAGAGAATTTACATCCATTCGATGGTGGGTGTAGACTTTTTCAGAACAGGTAAAAGGTATATTGCAACCTGCAATATGTGTGTATTTCTATTACTGCTGCATCAAAATGTGGTATGTTAAAGTCAGAACCAAATCACAATGTGCACATTCTATGTACACTTGAGATACTAGCTACTTTTATCGTCCTCACCCTTTACTGCTTGAGTCTCGGCTGCTTTGGCAGCAGCCTCTGCAGCCTCCTGCTCCTCACGCTCCATGGCTTCCAGGGTCATCATGGCCTCTTTGGCTAGGCGCTCCTCCCTCTCCTGCCTCCGCTGTGCCTCACGCTCCTCAACCTGTCGCTGGTATTCAGCGGCATTTAGCTCAATGCCTTCCTCCGCCAGCACCTTCACCTCCCCCAGCTTAAGACGACGGACCTGCTTCATCTTCTGCATGGCCCTGGAATGAAGCACGAAGAACGGTAAATAATTTAATTCATATACTAAGTTTTTAAAAAAATTAAAAATCAGAATTATACATTGCTTGCCAACAGGTGCCTCTGTATACGTCTGGTAAAGAAGCAAGAGACTGAGGAGAGATCGACAACATTGCATCTTATACTTGAATATCACTTTTATCCTCTTTCAACATGTTCCTGGTAAATGACTAGAATAAGCTTTCAGGCACTGCTTGCCATTTTCAAAGTTTTCACATGTAGCTACATTCAGCAACATTTACATCTTGCACCTTTTCACGCATGCCATGGCAATGCAGGGACAGATAAGCAGATGGCACTAATGCAAAACTTATGAAAGCCAACTACAATAAAGCTGAGATGAAAAGGAAGGAGATGGTGAGGCAAGGCTGGATGTGCGTGCATGCGGCTGAAAACCTACAATCTTATGTTCAGGAAGGTGGACAGGAATCTGTTTTTGTGTGGTGCTCTTGTAATGTATTAAAGTTGGCCAGACAAGAAATGATTTTTCCTGATATACTAACTACAAATAAGCCATGGATTTAGTGGAGATTTTTGATTGGTTCCCTTGCTCCAAGTCAAAGTGTCTTTGGTCAGAGAGACGTAACCCCTTACGTGTTCATCTGTGCAACGTTACTGCCTTCATTCACAACACAATCATACCGACATTTTCCCTGAAACAGTATCAGGCCTTGAAGTGAGAACTTGGGGGCACAGATAAATGTCTGCTCCCATTCACACATGACCTGCAGGAAATTTTCCTGAGCATTTCAGGGATATACTGCATGTATGAAAGGTTTTCGTTGGAAACTGGTGCATGTTTATAAGCAAGGTAAGAACACAGGTCACTGGACAAACGGACCACAGTGTCTCCTGGGGGGGGGGCTGTTTCACATTACACTATCTTTAAATATCTGTGCTTCTCTGCCTTGCTCAGTGCAAGCTAGGCTGTCCTCCTCTCCCCCGCCTTCACATGTTCACAGTGCTCACCTGGCAACAGTTGTCATGCAGTTGATATGCAAATTAGATTCTTTTACACAGATATATAGGGAGGCGTCTTATTTTCACACACAGAGAGATGATGATGATACAGTATGAGGATAAGAATTTCTTGTATCCTTTCACACTCTATCAATCCAAGTTTACAAACAGCTACTCTTAAGTTATAGTTTATTATGTTTTTGCAGCAATAATTACATTAGCTATTTACCACACCTTGACAAAGGAAAAAATACTTTAAAACCATTAAAATAATTAATGGGCAAACAAGTGTAACCTGATTATCAAACCTTCAGAATTTAGACTATTTATGTAGCGTCATGACTAACCTTCGCAGGAGGTTTGCTCGTTGGGTTACACGATGCTGCCTCCAACTCTCTAGTTCAGGGCTGCTGAGCTCAGTGGCCTTCAGGTGGTCCAACACGGCAATATCTTTGCCTTGCTTCCACAGCTCATAGCGATCCGGCTGCAGACAGCGCACAAAAACGTCCATGGAGATCTTCACCATGTCTTTACGACAGGTACACTGGAAAAGAACAAAATGAGAAGGATGAGAAGAGTGTGTGTGAGAGAATAAGTGCAGGTAGGGCGTGAAGCAAATTCTGCTGCACAGTAAACAAACCAGCTTAATGCTCCACAGTGGGAAAATTCTGCTATTTGTTTAAATGTGGACCAGGTGTGAGAGATGACACTTTTGGTTACACTTAACAGATGTCTGACAGAAAACTGCCATGAGTAATTACAAAAGAAGGTAACAGTCTGTGGCAATCTCATGAGGAACTGCAGAGAAAAAAAAAGCATGAAAGGTGGTTGAAAAATAACAGAGGATATTCACAGCAGAAATCACACTTAACAGAGAGGTAGTTCTTAAATATACATATATTTATTTGTATGACAAATGTATAAGGCACTCTGCCAATAAAATGTGGTTTCACTCTGTGTAATGAGAGAAATAAACATTATCCTCCAAATCTGCTTTTCTAATATAATACTTGCAAATAGCATTAATTACTCACCTGACTTAAGTTGATTTTTTAAGTAATTAAAGCTCCGATATGGAAGGAGAAACAATAACAGGGCTACATTAATGCAGACTGTGAATAGGACTAACAACTATATTTATTAATGAGTGAATTTTTAATTATGATCCTGTGTATACATATTACTGCAGTGTGAAATTAATTAGAGCACCGCGTGTACAAGCAGTTAAACAGGCTCAGGAGTAGGGTTGGGCATCGTTTGGATTTTAAAGATTCCGATTCCGATTCTCTATTTCGATTCCTGTTCTAAACGATTCTCGATTCCGATTCTTTGAGATGCAAGTCACAACTTATTTCACAGGAGAATCTTTTCATTTGAAAAACCCTTTACACGGGCCATTTTTATTTATTCACATTGCCAATTGACATGTCTTACACCAAGGGTGCCCACTGCCCAGCCCTAATGGGCAAAAACAAAAGAAAATACAGGAGCCTCCAATACTTCCATACATAAATATACCCATACATACCTGCACACATGCATGCATGAATGCATGCTCGGACACAAGCACGCATGCATCCACGCAGGCATACACACACACACACACACACACACAGAGGAATGCATACATACATGCTCGCACGCACGTATGCGTGCATGCATGCATGCATACGTACCCACACAGACTTCACACATACACCTTACCCTTGCTGCCAAAGTGAATAGGGTGTTACGTCGTTTCTCTGCTAGTTGCAGCAACGACTCAGCTGGCTGGCGTCGCTGGCTGGTTAATGTTAGCATCACTCTGCCAGCGTTCAACAACTATGAACAGATTTGAGTTTCGACACAGTTTAGCAATTGGTAGTCTATAACTTCAGCTAGTCTGTTAAGAATATAAGACAACCATAATTTTCATCTACCCGATCTGTTTGCAACATCCTTTTTCAAATTAAAATTTAGCCAGACTTTCGAGCGGCGTTTTTTGCCATCCATGTTGACACGAGCGACATTCTTCTTACTAGCGCGGAGGCTGAGCACGCCGGGCGGAGTAATAAAAACAAACTAGTGCGAGCGGAGTAAAACAAACAAACTAGTGCAGGCATTTAGGAACCGAAAAAAAGAATCGAAATTCAAACAGCTTCTTAACGATTCCAGAACCAGACGTTAGGAACCGTTAGGTTTTCGGTGCCCAACCCTACTATATAAGCAACACTTGCAGACATTTAGCACACACCGGAAATGGAGACCTCTGTGGTCTGAACATGTTTTGCTGAAATTTACCATAGACAGAAAAACATACATGTAGCTTAAAATGCAGCATTTGGATGTTCAGTAAGACCTGGGAGACATTTTTAAAAAATAAATTGGAAAGGAGAGTGCACAGACTTTGCAGAGAGGCCTCTGGAGACTCATCTGATCTCATATCCCTAGAAACTGGCCCACACTTGACCTTAACCAAACTGTGTATTGTAACACTTCACTGTCTGGATATTTGTTTTGTTCCACTCAATTGTCACATGGGGTTTTGTTTTTGTCTTGTTTTCCTTTTTCTTTGCTGTTAAATGTGTATTAACTACTTTTTCATCTTTATTATCTCCTTTGTTTGTACTGATTTAGTTTTACTATCTTTTTGTTCACTGCATCATGTGTAAAATATGGTGCCCTAATGTTTCCTTGCAATATGTCTGTACTTAAAACTAAAATGAATGATCTAAAGATATTTTAAGATATTATAAGGTTTGGATGACACATCACTCTTATCTCCAACTCTGTGAGCTTTAAGGACCCAATTGTAAAAGCATATCACACACATCAGACAGGCAATGACTGCACAGTGGAATGGCCAAGATTGATGCCCCGCATGGCCGTAAGTTTTCATGGAGAAAATTCACTTAGTAAGGTAGTTAGTAAAACAGAGCAGGTAATGTGGATTTGGCAAGTGTGGTAAAGTTTAGATGGTCCAGAATAAATGTGAGTTATAGCTGCATCCTGTAAGCACTCACACCTCAAGATAACTCCACAAACATGCAAAATGTCACAACAAGTCAGTGAATCATTCTGCTGACTTCAGAGAGGAGAAGCAGCAGAGCTGTTAAATGAAACCACAGCGCTGAATGTAAGAGAAAGTGGCAAGTACAGAAGCAAGAAGTCAGGGAAAAGGAAAAGAAGCAAAAAGCGGGAGATGAAAAAAACAAAGATGGGAAAGCAGGGAGAGATGAAAATATTTTCTTTTGTGCCTTGCTTGCTGTATTACATTCTGGCCCTATTATTTCCTGAGCTGTGCTGAGAGCCTTATGTTCAATTACTGAAAACACAACAGCTCACCCTCCCTAGCAAAACAATATCCAGCCTACATCTCATCTAGACACCACTTGACAGACTGAAACATTGAAATATGGCCTGTGTATGTGTGTGTGTGTGTGTGTGTGTGTGTGTGTGTGTGTGTAAGAGAAAGAAGGAGGGGAGGGAAGGGAGAGGGGCAGGTGAGCATGGAAACAGTTGGTTGTTAACTGTTATGAAACATCAATAAAAACAGCAATAACCCAACACAAATATTCATTTTCCAAAAAGATATAAGGGCTCATTTTTAATGAAACTATTAAGAGGTTGTGGAGATTGTTACACTCCTTAAGGGCCAAGATGAGTAACATTTTATTATTATTAGAAAAAACTTAATTAGAGGAGAGAAAGATTTGGAAATGCACAAGATCTGGGAAAACAAAAACTCACCCCAAGGCAGGCAATCAATGAGCCCTGAAGTATACTTGGGCTCCTAATGAAGCCAAACTGTTAGAGTCACAGAAAACCTTAAGCCTGGGGACTCTATGGATCAGTGGACTCAGTGGATGTGCCAAATACTAATAACAAAACACAGTTTTGGTCTGACCTGTGTGACTCCACCCACAGTGGTTGGAAAATTCTGACTATCCAAAATTCTTAATGCATACTTGAAAACACTAAACCTGATGAGGACAGAAATAACTAAATAGATAATTGTAAGTATGGGGAATGATTGGAGAGGTAAATAAATCTTTAAATGTGCAAAATCCAGAACACACTGCACAGCAGGGCTGTACATCCTCCAGCTGCTCATGTTGTTAAAACCTACTGTGAGATTAGACAAAAACTTATCTGAAGCTTTATATGCTTGTTTGTTTCACAAACGTTCTTAATTTGTTTTAAGAGATGCATGCTGGAGAAAAGATGCTCATCAAATTTAAAAAAAACAAAAAACCTTTAACTTTTTTCTTTCCCTTTCTTTATCTCCCAATACAAGCCCCATTGGACAACAGCGGCTAAACATGCACAACCGAAAAGTGAACTTAATTTAAAACAGGAGATCTGGAAATGTTAACAACTTAAGATCTGACTGTATAAACAGTATATATAGCACTGCAATGTAACCATCTGTTGTAAATATTAGTAATATTTCAGCTGTAATGAAACTGCTGCCACTTGTGTCACTGTGGCAAAAAGTCTCTGATATTTCATTTCCCCAGCTGAAGACCATCCTTCATTAGAATATTGCTGTAAGTGGCAGGATGGACGGGATATTTCAGAGCTTGCCTTTAATCCGAAGGGATTTGATGCATTCATCCTTCAGATAAGCTCATCAGTCGATTTTATAAGATGTAAATGAGCCTGAAACAAAACAAAACAACACTCCTTCAAAAAAAAAAGCAACTTCAGCAACATCAAGACACAATGGAACCTCTCTGCTTGTCATGGTAGTCTGCTACCTTAAATGCAAGTGGATTTATTAGGCTTAGTTTTCAGTAAGAATTTGAATGTAGAAATTTAACATTAAAATGCCTTAACATAGGATCTGTGATGCACTGGGGTTCAACATGGCAAAGCGTTCCCAGGGGCTGAAACCACACACCTCTAATGTGATAATGAAAATCTCTGAAAACTGCCTTTGTTGCATATGTGTGACATATTTACTTTGAGTGTGACAAACTGTCCTTGTAAACTCAGTGGACAAATGCTTGGGATTGTTTTCCACTGCTTGATTTGTGTTGCAAATAATCATGTTTTTGTGTCTGTTGACAAATTCCCCCCCCCCTCAAGGTCTTGTTTCCTACAAGAACAATCATACTCTTTTATCTGTTTAATAATGCAGTGTTCCTGCCGCGCAACTAAAATAATACATTTATTGTATTTGTTATCATAGACAACAAACGCACCAAAACAAAGTCTAATAAAAATTCTGTATGTCCAATCACAGCATGGTTGGACTCGCCAAAACAAGACATGTCTGCAAGCAAACATGAAAAAGATAAAGTGAGTTCTTTGCAATTCACTTTCAAGATGAAAAAGTACTGTGATTTAGTCGGGGAACTGGGAGGATGATTCCTGCTCCTCTCCCAGACAGAAAAATCACTGTGGAGGTCTACGGGAAAAGCAGCAAATTGTGACTGAGCACCCAACAAACGCAGAGAGCCTTTCATTGAGAATAGTACAAACTCAGAACACAGAAAGCTGTTAACATTCAGCAACATAATGGTGGAGCAGACATGACCATTTTCAGAAATTACTTGCAAAATCTTTTTTCTTTTTTTTTTTTTTTGCCATTTTTAGTGCTTCTCTGGCTCGTTGCTAAGCTATTCTCAACAAAACTTAGTAAATATTTGTATGTTAAGTGTGTAAATCAGTTTCACTATTAGTGAAATGGTATAAAAAGCCTTGAACTTTCTCAAGATGACGCTTTCTAAACACTGGATGACACTGTGCACTGATGACAATGATGACCAAATGAAAGAGTTTTCAAGGTTTTGTTTAAAATTAAAAAAGACATATTTCTCTGGAACCTGTTTGGAATTATAAGTAATGTGGACCAATATTGTAATGACACTTAATACGTGCTTTAAGAGATGTTCCCTATAAGAGTTAATTAGACTCAATATTCAAGTTCGGGCCTGGAACTTCATCATTTAAGAGGCAAGGCCACTTGGCCTTTGGTGCTGTCAATTTTTTGAGGCCATCAAATAAAGCAATGATCATAAATCGAAGGAAATGATGAATTTAACTTAAGGATTATGAGGATTCATTCATTTTTAAAATATAATAAATAACAGTGAAATAAATGAATAAAATGTTTTTACCATCACTTAACAACACTTTGTTGGATGAATGGCATGAGAAAAAAAATATACAATTTCATGGACCTGTTTATAAGACTTATTTCCATCTTTGGAGCAATTCCAAAGAAAATGCAATCTTCCTCATTCACACTTTTTCTAGTACTTACAGGTACAAAGTTTTGTAAAAAAAAAAAAAAAATCCAGTGTATCCTTACCTCCACGTTCGGTGTCCGATGCACACACTTCTTTTGAATGATCCACTTATTAAAGGGGGTGGTGTGGTCCGTTGTGGGAATAACACACACGTGGACACATGCACCTTAGAATAAGTGTCTGCCTAATTTAACCTCATCATATTTATACTTAGTAATACGTCTCCTTGAGGTATTACTGATCCTGATCCTAACAATACACCCTAACCATGGCACTTTAGCAAAACAGGATGTTTGGACCACATACACAGCCATTAGGAATGATTGCAAAACTGTGGACTGGTTCAAAAATGAGATATTTCACAAAATACAGGATGTTCTGTTTGGCAACCCATCTACTTTTTACCCAAACACAGGGTTTGAAGATCAACAACAGGCTGTGTGAGTGAACCAAACACACTTTAGGGATATATCACATATATATAGGAAACTGTCTCAATTTACAAACACTAACACCATGCAACATTTGAGTCACATCTGGCAGGAAGAATTAGAAATATAGCTTTCAAAAAGGCAATGGGAAGAGGAACTTGGTCTGATTCAGTCCACATCTGTGTCTGCCAGACACAGCCTTAAACAATTTAAGGTGGTACACGGATTACACTGGTGTCAACAAAAACTTAATGGAACATTCCCAAATATAGACCCTTCATATTAACACTGTGGGCTTGAACCAGCATCGCTGCCACACGTGTTTTGGAGCTTCCCTAGAGTATCAAACTACTGGAGAAATATTTCTGTTACTCTATCTAAGGTATAAAATAGGAATGTGAATTTAGACCTTCACAGTTTTATTCAGGGTTACAGACTTACAGGATTATTAAAAATAGGTCTGAGAGGAATGTGACCACTTCTGTTGGTCTCTTGGCACGCAGACTAATACTGCAGAACTGGAAGCAGGCGACACCCCCAACTCATGCTAACTGGATGAGAGGTTATGACACACTTAGATCTTGGAAGAAAAAAAAAAGAGGGCATATTCTACAACATATGGTCATCTTTTATAAATTACTTTAATCAGGCCAGAAACTGAGACATTTGGAATTAGGAAAACATTTGTACTCTAGGCTTACACTTACTCTTTAATCATATTGATAATGCTTGTTGACAGAAGCAAAATTTGGACTGACTCTCTGTAACTATGCTGGTTATTGCGGCCACGACTGTTGTGGCTGCTGTGAAATTCCTGACCTCAAATTATCTGACTAAGATGCTGAACTTCTGGATTACAAAATAAGAAAACAAAATTGGTTTGTACCAAATGCTTAGTCAGAAAAGTTGAAGATAAGGTTAATTAAGACTGCAAAGTCTGAAATAACAGAAGTCTAATTATATGCATACAGAGTGCGGGAGGATTCCTGACAGTTGGCCTGCTTTGACTGCAGGTGTCTTCACTTTGCCTGCAGGTGTGTGTTCGCTTAATAAGTCAGACAGATGGGTCAGCAGTTGGAGAGCTTATATTTCAGAAGACTGAGACATGAGGCACGCCCAAGCTCATTCTTTCCTCCTCTCTGTCGTATGCTGGCAGTCCCCAAACTATGACAAATTCCATCCTGAACCCCATCGTTCACTGTTCTGTTTGGCGCTGACAAAATAAAGCTTGGTTGGGCGAAGGCGGGAGAGGGAGGGGAGACAGCCAAACAAGTTAACAGATGACTGCTTGGGTCAAAGAAAAGAAACATGGGGGGAGTCAAGTTAAAGACCAGGAGAGAATGAGAGTCTGCATTGCTGCCAAGCAAGTGGCTGCTGTAGGCAAGCTTATAAACTACAACTGTATAAAACGCAAACTATTTAAATGAAATTCAAGTGGAAATAAAATCATTCCATAATTTCTCATAGTACATACATTCCCATCATCCTCTTAATTGGAATGAGATTTGATAAAAGGCAGAGATACATGAAGTTTTTTAGGTTGTGTGCCATTTTTGGCAGTCACATTCACTGAGGAGGAATTCACCCTGAAAGGGTTAAGGGAATAATCCGGCAAAAAATGATCCCAGGGTCTTTTTCTGAATGGGCACTCATCAAATAGGCCCTCCAGAGAGTTTTTTTCGCTCATCGACCTGTATCGGGTTTGACCGGAGCAAAGTTACAGCCCAAAAACAGCTAAC
>JAQLOL010000020.1:12189210-12226485 GCA_029783665.1 Naso thynnoides | reverse complement strand
AAATTTGTGACAAACCTCACAAGCATGTGAAGTTTGGTTCATATTGAACATGAGTTACTGAAGTTATTAAGGTTTCGATGTTCCCAGCCAGACTTTCAAAATGGCGGTCCCGTCACGCCCACACCGTAACTCCGATTCAAACAATTTTATTAACTTTTCATGTCACAGGTCTGAAGAGTGTCCACACCAGATTTCATGACATTCTGATGAAATTTGTAGGAGGAGTTTGTTAAAATGCGGCGCATGTCAAATTTTGGTCATTTCCTGTCGCCAGGAGGTGGCGCTATGAGTCTGACTGAATTTCAGCAAATGAATGGCTTCAGGACGGGACTCTTATCAAACATGTAAAGTTTCATGCAGATTGGAAAATGTACAGTAGAGTTATAAGCGTTTGATTTTTCTTGGCGAAACGCTCAAAATGGCGGCCCAGCCACGCCCACACCGTAACTCCAAAACGAACAATTTTAATAACTTTTGATTACAAAGGGGTGAAGAGCACACCCAGCGATTTTCATGAGAATCGGATAGAATCCCTAGGAGGAGTTCGTTAAATTCCGATGCCTGAAATCGCCAAAAATGGCCTTATTTTGAAACTTCAACAGGAAATAGCGGGCTTCCTGTTGATCTGACAAAAAAGTCCAAGTGCGCCAATCTGATCGTCTTGGCATGCTCTACATGCCTACCAAATTTCATCTTCCTCAGTCAAACCACTGTTTTTTCATGAATTTTTTAAGATTTCTACAGGGCGCTGTGGAGCTGTTAGGCCCCGCCCACTTAGGAAACCAATAAAATACGTAAATTTTCACCACGTCTGATTTTTGTGCCAAGTTTCATGAGTTTTCAAGTATGTTGAAGTCCCCAAAAAGGCAATTCATTTATCTAGGTTAATAATAATAATAATTCCTTGAATTACAATAGGTCCTCGCACGGGCCCTAATAACTTTTCTGTCATTCAAACTTTCCAGCGCCGTCTCTTTCACTCACTCATGATCACAGCTTGCGTAGGGGTTGGCGGCACAGCAGTGACGGACATCATTATATTTTGCTGCAAATAAGTCGGGTGACTCCCAGAATTTACGCGCCAAACCTACCCATATTTGGCATGTGGCCAGTGTTAATTTCAGACCCAACTAGATGGATTTCAGCAGACTATTTGACTGGCGAAATTTAAATATGCCAGACTTCAAGGGATTTTTCTGGTCCAACACTGGTAATTATCAGATAATGTAAGCTCAGGTCAAGCGCAATCACATATCGCAAAATATTATTGCAAAGAAAAAGGAAACTTCAGATGGTGAATCGATCATTTGGATTGGAAACATAATACAACATGCTCTTAGTGGCTCAAATAAGAAAATTTTGAACAAAGTATCGACAGCTTGCTGCTTCTGAAATGCAAACCTACAGCAGGAACCTGGGAACTGTGAAATATGTATTTGGCATTGAGTAGTGATGATTAATACCCAATAGAAACCTCCCACCCTCCAGCCCTGGTCTGTCATGAGTGCTTTGGACTGAATCACCAACATGAATCGATTGAGAACCCTCTGGTGTCCAGCACAGAGCTGTAGAAAAAGCAGGAAGAGGGAAAGGTAGAACACGTGTCACAGGGATGTGAGCTTCAAGAGGAAGATGATGTCCTGCCTACTCTTCTTTAATGATCCCTTTTTTAGTGTGCATATCTGTGCCACTGTACCTGTGTGCATGTTTGTGTGAGAGGAACAAGAGGCCTGTTTCTTCATAACACTACCCCTGCTGCATGCTACTGGTAAGGCTTTGATCTCCTGGGTCAACCAATCATGATGAGTTTAAGCAGCATTACCTATGCAGCATGTAATTGCAACAGAATTTACTGTTCAACTAAAAAGTAGTCTAAAGTTGTACATTTGGTAAATAAACAAACACTACCCAGCACCAATTTTTAAACCAGTGCCAAGCTTGAAATTACCATCGACTGGACTGAGGCTGTGACGACGGCTTTAAAATAACAAAACAAAACAAACATGGTCACTTACCAAGACTTGGACTGCCCAAAGTGAAGGTAGTTGATGCTGTAGAGGTCCATGTCCTCAGTGTGCCAGGCAAATGTGGTCTTCCACATGCCAAAGTAGAGGTAGGGAGTGTTAACGCCTTCGATGACAATGCCACACTCCTGCTCAACCATATCCAGCAGTGTGTTGAGGCGGCCAATGTTCCACTCTTGAACATCCTGAGAGGAGACAACAGGCACTGTAGGATCTGCATGTACAGTGTTGTCTGCACAATGACCACCTGAGGGTGCTGTAGTCAAACAAAAGTGCACTGATCTTTGAGCTGGTTACCTCACATCTCATTAACAGAGTTGAGTATGAAAATAACACAATGTGGTGCAGAAACCTTTTCTGAATATGAAAATCCAAAAAGGTTTTTAACAGGTATTGACATAGATATAAAAAAGGTGCATTGACACTGAAAACAGGTAAAACATATAATGGCAAAAGTCCCTTTTTCTGGCTCCAAATCACTGAATAAAAAGTAATAATAAGTATCCAGCACAATAAGCAGGGTTAGCAAATCAACACTGACTAGTAAGCACCTACAAACGCAATCCTCACCTCATCATAAATGGAGCCACTGACATCTGCACCATAAATGGGTGACACAAATGTCAGGTTTTTCCAGTACTTCCTCTCTAGGTCGTCAAAGTCTTTGTGCCGCGGTGTGCAGTACCTGAAAACAGCACAGAACCAGTCATATTATAGGCAGTGAGCAGGGAGATAGCCTTTTAACTACACCCCAGTGCTAAGAATACAGCATGAGCAGTTTAACAGTGTCCTGCCTGTATACCTTAACATAGTATGTATACTGATTGAAAACAGACAAATGAGAGCCAAAGGACCACATAGATTAATACATCATGGCAGAAAGTGCTATTTCAGAACAACTTATACATGATGAGATTCTCAATTTATGCTGCAGAAAAAGCACTAGCACTGATGCTTTTATAAAGGGAAAAAAAATTCCATAAGCCTTAACCTCTTCACAGAGGAAAGGAACATGAATACACAAATGTACTTTTTTATACAAATTTTTTTTATTATCAGTGAAAGCATTTTACATGCCCATCCTTGACAAAATCCTCAAAATATACAGGTGTGATTATGGACTTCGTTCAACTTTATTTAAACTTTTTATGACCACTAGAGGGCAGAAATGGCGCTGCAAAACAAACCTACAGCAACAATGTTGTAAATGTACAATGCAGAGGGAAGTATTTAATTCTCTTTAATTTTTTTGCTTCAGCTTTAATTTAGTATTTAAAGGTTGTTGGTTTTTTATATTAACAGAAAGTTTATGCCAATCAGAAAATCTTTTCTAAGGCAATGCTGTCCTTAAATGGAAATCTATTGAAATCAGTAAAAGCTGTTAAGTTAAATAGTAATAGTACAAATATTAACATAACTCTGTTACAGCGGTGTAACGGTACAGATAAGTCCCAGTTCCATTCACACTTCGGTTAAGACATCATGGTTTCGTAATAAAATTTCACCATAGCATTACTCAATACGTTTACATGACTTTAGAGAAAACTGATTTATTGTTAGTCAAGCTAAAACGGAACTTTTAAAATTCATGTAAACATGTTAGTCGGTCTAAAATCTTAACACATGCAGACAATGCCAGTGGGAGTCAAATTACTCCCTACACATATACACCTCAACTGGACTTAGACTGGCCTTAGCGATCTGAGTATGACCCATAGTCCCTGTGGTGATCTTTTATTCTGAACCCAGAACGCATAAATTTGTAAATGAAAGCCAGGAAGAATTCCATAAGCAGAAGGGGTAGAGGGCATTGAAACTGTAGCAAAAGTAAAACGCAGCTATGAAGTGTACAGCACTGTAAAGTTTTCACCATTTGACATGGATTCCGCTAGCGGCTTGCTAACTTGTGTGTAGCTTGTTTGGCTAACTGGAAGAAAGTCCAACAGCAATCGGGTTAAAAGGGCATATCGCCGCCTATTGTAGCAGAGTCGGACGATGAATCGATTCTCCCGTGGTGCTTGCATACTGAGACAGGGACAGTGGTCCAATTAGATGGCCTGATCGAGCTGTAACAGTAGCTGAACTTAACTGTGCATGTAAACATACTGACTGTTCTTTTTCTTCATCCTTGTTTTTGCTCCCTGGTAAGTGATTTAGTAAAACACAACGATCTGCACAGGGTGTGTTATTTTGAAGATTGACCGTATTCACTGCCATGTCTGTGACTTCCTGGGTGCAGCTTGACACATCTAGCCTCTCCCTCGTTGTGGCTTAAGTCCATGATTTCTGCACTACAACTAAATAAATTGTAGTGAGCCTCACACAACATCCACGAAAAGACTCGTATCACTACTTAAGTTTAATCCACGCACTTTGGAGAGTCAAAAGAAGCCTCATAATTACAATATTTAAAAGAAGGAGGCGGATCTACTATGTTAACTAAATCAGCATGTGCTAAACTTGCTAAAGGCTTGCAGTTGCTTAAGGTTTCCAGGTGGAACTCGTTCATCAGTCTTAATACATTATATTGTGTATAATTATTACATGGCTTTGCTGAACACTCGATTCTTATTAGTAAATAACAGCATTCTAAGGTCTGTAACTTCTGTATAACAAACATTGCTACAAATAACAGACCGTTGTTAGGGACGCTGTTTGGACCCGGCTCATCCTAGCGCTACAAAGGTTTACGTCCTGTCATATCAGTCCAAGGAAAGAAGTCCAGTGTCTGTGTGTCTATCATCCATTCACTGTGCTTTGAGAAAAGGTGAAGCAACAGACTGAGGATGGCTTGTTTTCAGTGCATTAACATACTCAATGTCACAGTTTCAGGCACGTCCGTTGGTTTGGGAGTTTATTCTGTTGTAAGAGTAGTGTGGCTCCTTTAAGAGAGTGTGGTTAAATGAAGGTAAGAGACTGGTGAGTTGTTTGTGTGTGTGTGTGTGTGTGTGTGTGTATGAAGCGATTGGAAGGGCGCTGACAGTTAGCAGTCAGTTTAGCAGTTAACTTGTTGTTTGTTAAACTGTGCCAACTTAAGTTGTTGGTAAAATAAGACAGCAGCTTCTCAAGACCAAGGTGAAGTCTCCTGTGTCCTGTATGACTACTGCTGGTAAAGTGAAGCAGAAACTTCAGGCCTGTTTCCCAACCATGGTCCAGATCCAAAACAGCAAACCCATAACATTAACACTACGTTGCTATGCAGGTAGTTCCAACCATAAAATTGAACGGACTACTCTTTAAACAGAAGACATAACATCATGTTTATATCAATAAAATAATATTTAAATTAATATTGTGTGTGTTGTGTGTGTTTTGTGCATTGATATCATTTAGGCTGATGCAAGCCTGTCCAGGGTCTTTTTGCAATAGTGACCAGCTCACTCGACATTATCCCTTACATGTACCATGTATTCTCCATACCATTCTGCACATCTGAATCGTCACATGTATACCGTACAGTTCCGTAAAAAAATTGATGTATTGTTACACCCCTATTCAGCTAAAACTCAAGCACATGACAACTTTGTTCTGTTCTCCTGGAGGAATTTTATGCCAATCACAGATGCAAATGACATGAACACGGACGTGGACGTAAACCATTTGCTGGAGTGTGAAGGATTTGAGTAATTAAAAATTCTTTAAAAGATGGGGTAAGAGGAATAATTGCATTGTCAGCAGTTTTATTAAGGTGGACTACATGTGAGAACATAAATCTCACCAAACACTGCTTGGGACGACAAAAGCAACACAGAAACTTTAAACCATCAGTTCAATCCCTCTTCAACACATGGCTGATCATTTCTGGAAACATAAAACAGCAACTACATTAATAAATGAGGCATCTAGACTGGGAACTTACTTTTTGCTATTGGCCAGTTTGCGGTACTCGCCCACAGTCATAGACTTCTTCTGTATATTGTACTGAGTGAACAGCCCTGACTGTCCTGTCACCACCTGCATGATGGGAGCTGGAATCACCATGTCCTCAATAGTGTCATAGGACCTCCGTGGCTTCCAGCCCGCTGGAGGAATTACCTGGTCAAGGGCACAGATTGTTAGCGTTTGTGTTTACATTTGATAAGATTGCACTTCCAAATGTAAGGTTTAATCTTCAGATCACATGCAGCTTTAGTATATCTTTATACTTGACCTGAACATTATCAACAGCCCATCCAAATCGGTCTGTTTGTTATCTAACTATTTAAGTCAAGGGTATACAGTCTGAATAATGAATTCTATGATATTCAGTTACAACTAAATATGCAAGTAAACGTTACTTAAAAAACCTAATGTAAAATGTCAAGCATTTGCTAATTCCAGTTACTTAAGTATCAAACGTATGCTTACTTTTTATTTTTATCGTTACAAATACAAAGTTTATGATAGTTTGGGGGTTTTGGTCATTAATGAAATAAAATATGGAGTTACAAGACCATACCGTATGCTACATATTTGTCATTATTCTGTGACGGTAACAACAATAATCGAGAGTGTGGGAGTATTCATATGTATATGTAATGTCCTTACTTTTGCCAGGCCAGCGCGGTGAGCTCCCTGACTCTCCATGTAGACAATGTATTTAGCAAAGTCTTTGAATTCCTCCATTGTGGGCCGGAAGGTCATGATCTTGCAGCTTGGGTTCTTGGCGCTGACCGGCGGCGTTGGTGGCAGCAGAGGGGGCAGCTCAGAACCTGGAACAAGGCTTGGGGCCGTGTTTGGATCCGTAGGCTGAGCCGGAGTGAGATCTGGGGCAGCATTTTCTTCTGATTTCACAGCTGTTTCAGGTGTTTCAGCTTTTATTGACTCTTGGGTCGGAATCTTGTCTTGGGCTGCGTCAAAGCTGAGAGCAGGTGGGGAGGCCGGGGAAGTGTCAGGGGGTGAGGCTGGGGCAGGATGAGAAGCCGGCACTGTGTCCATAGGCGTGTCGGTGGCCATTGGGTCTTTTTAAGGTAGCAGGTAAACCTGGATGAGAGAGAGCATGGGTAAGCAGAGCACATTCACTCTATTTCAGCTTTCAAACTAAATTGGGAGAGGCTGCAAGGTGGAAAAACACTATGCAAAAGTTTAGTAGATTGAGTTTCTACAAATAATTTAAGGAGTGCAGAGTACTGCTCTAAATTGTCCCAATCCAACTGTTTCCACTTGACATGGTTGGCTTTTTAAGAGCCAACCAAGCAAAGGGAGAAAGCCAGCAGTAGAACAAAAAGTGCTAGTACAAAGAAAAAGAAGCTCATAAAAACAAAGCAGCTATGTTGCTATTTTTATTTCTTTTTGACAATTGGACAATAGCATTATTGTAAAGATGAAACAATTTGTCAATTAGAAAAAGGACATTTTTTTTACAAGAATTATAATAATATAGAAACATTTCTATGTTGTGCCAAGTTAAATAAACAGAATTTCAAATATTCAGAGACAGGACAACTCCTGCTATCCCTGCATGAAAGCAATCATGTTGGTACTACAGTCAAACAGTATTTCCAGGGCACACAAACTTGCTTGGGGTTCAGTCCAATCAAATCACACCTCACTTGTAAACAGTTTCCCAGAGCCAATCAAAAGCACTACTTTTACACCTACACCCAAGGGTAAATCTCAAATGACGATGTAACATTTCAACTACTTTTTGGAAGCAGTCATGAATTTCTACTTAAATTCTAATATTTACTGACAGACTTTGTCCCCTGTATGACTAATTCATTTTTTCCTTTGCTCAGTGAGAGCGAAACAAAGCTACATGATTTAAAGGAGGCTGCTGCTGCTCCTAATGGTAACTATGGCTCTGACATTAACTGTCACCATTTGACAGCAAACAAAAAAATATAGATGACATACTTTAAAGCTATTAAAAAAAATAAAACAAAAAAAGCTCCCGAAAGTGTGGAGTAATAACAGAAGCAACCGTTTAAACCGAAAAACAGTCCACTGTAACTCAATACTCTTAACTAACGTTGGCTAGGTTCAAGCTAGCTACTTTTATATCTGCATTTTTAAAAACTGAATTCTTAAGTGGCATGGGTTTGAGGATGATGTTTGAGCAAATCCATACTGATAGCTTGGCGCCACAAGCCCCTGATGTTTACTTTTCTTGGCTAAAAATACATATTTGCTAACAATTCAAACAGCAAATAAATTATAAATACAATGCACTGAACCAAAAAATCTAATGAAATATTACAATAAATGTGACATAGTTGGGATCTTTTTTTGAAATGCCTTCATCAGTTTCTACATGGTGTTGATAGGTCTTTGTTCTGCAAAAATTCAACATGATGCAAGTAAACTCATAATCGGTAATCTTGTCTTTCTTAAGTATTGTGTTTTCCCAGACATGTAAGGAATCGGTAATATCTGTCATACTTCTTCCCTGAGAGCACAGGGAGCTTCAGTTTAATTCAAATATTGTGTTAACATTTTGTCACCACCACAGAAACAATCAGCAACTGCTTAAATATAACTAGTTTTGTTTCAGCTTCAAATTATCCTAAAAGTCTAAATACTTCCTATCATTTTCTCCAGCCTGTGTCTTCTTTTCATACCATGCTACTTAGTCTCACTTTTCATATTTTGTAATCTATACTTTTAAAAGACATCTTTACATCACCTGTCCTCAGCGTTTGCATTTCATGCAACAGTAACCATTTGTGCAGAACACAGTGCACTGTAAAAAGCTAAACAGATCAAAAAAAGCTTTTATGCAAAGAATTTGCAAGTTAGTCATTGGCAATCATTTCAGCCCTAAGATTATTCAACTGTATGACCCACCACCATGTAACAACAGGAACACGAGCCTAAACAAGCTTAAATGTCCGTTCAAAAATTATTTGCTCAGTCTGCAATGTGCTTTTTACAGTACACACGTTGTGCATAAAAACTACACTGTATCCTCAAAATTGCATTATTTTTTTCCTACTTCCTTGCTTCCTGACCATAATAAAACTCCTAATTTAGGGCCCTATGAAACCCCTTTTAACTGTAAATTTAATGATGCTAACAACATTGACTAATAAGTGCTGTAAACAAACATAATAAATACCAGGTTATAATAAGCCTTTCATTGCTTTAAGTAAAAACAAAATACATGACTGCAAACATAATGTCTGTCCCTGTGGACAGACATTATGTCGGTCCCTGTCCCTAGTGCACCAAATATCCCCCCCCGCAACAGGCACCCAAATGAACCAATGTTGTTCGGCCCGCCGGAGCCTTCTCAAACAGCTCCTTTGACTGGTCAAAAGGGTTCTGTGCTGAGCCCAGCACCCGCCCCCTTGCTCTACAAGTGCACAAATTATTTCTGCTCCACACATAGCGATATATTTGGTGCAAAAGTCATTTATGTATCTGTGAGTTAACAGCATTTGTGACTCACACTGGCAGATTCAAGCACTTGTACTTATTGACTTGTATTTGTACTAGAAAAGTAACCATGGAAAAAAATATTTGTGAGTAAAATATCCTACATGTTTTCAACTCTGACTGAACAAATTCACATACTGATTTGTAGAGGTAGAAAATTTTGTCCATTACCTTAAAATCATTTGATACGGGTGTGTAGATGTGTTTTGCCCCACATTTGCTGCAAACATTGTAGCAAAAGTGTGAACATATGAGTTTCATAATCTGTAACTTGTGGAATAGAATTTGTGCACCTGTGATTAAGAATTTGAGAAGGTGTAACTGTAGTTTTGTGTTTGCAACACAAGTGTGTGTTTGCACAAGTTTGCAACTCCTAAAGCATTTTTCTCTGTGACTTCAAATTTGCTGATACACGTGTAACTATTTTCTACAACTACAAAATCCACTGTCACACGTGCTCACCTGTTTTACACTAAATTTACCTCCATAGAATTTGCCAGCGGGCCAACAAGGTAAGAGTATGTATAATAATACTGTGTTTATCGGTATTGATATCGATTATCTGCCAAATGAGGTGTAAAACGTTGGCATATCGGATATCGTAAAAAAAATCCAATATCATGCATTCCTTTAAAAAAAAAAAAAGGTATAATAGTTGTATAATTGTGGTGCCAAAAGGTGCAGCAAAAAAATTTGGGTGTACCAAAATTATGCACTGGCACATCTAAATGAAAATATTAGGCGCACCAGTGCAACCAATGTAAAAAGTTAGGCTGGAGTCCTGTGTTAGCTGAGCCATTCTTGCTTACGCTATTACTGCTTTGTACACTGAACCATGTTGGAAACCTCTAGTGCTTACACGCAATGAATCCTGGTACATGTAGGCACTGCAAAAACAGCTATGTGAGCAGGACAACTCGGAAAACTCAGTTTTCTCTGTCAATATTGCTTCAATTGACTACAGTTACAATCAGCATTGATTGGACATCCATATGAACAGTGGTGGATTTTCCCCTTAAGCATTGTCTTGCTTTGAAAATCAGACTTACATTTTTTCATGTGTGTAATGCTCATTTGTCGTATCTTGATATATATTAAAAAGGAAAAATATTCTTATTAATATCATTCTAATGATTTCAACCACATTATCCAGCTCTGTATGTATGGCAACACTGGATAAGTTTTCTCCAACAATTATTATTACTACTTAATTCTTATTATTATTATTATTTTAAAATTAAACAAAGCGCAGCTTTTGTCAGCAGGGAAAATAAAGTGTATTTTCAGCAGAGCACATAGCCGTGCAATGTTACTTTGAAAGATTGATTAATTCAAGAGAAAAATACAATGCAATACTCATTTATGTTTGTATTTTGTCACTACCATCAAACAATCAGTTAATGATAAACTGTCTATTTAGCAAAAAAAAGGGTGACAAGGAATTATCTGATTGAAGATCAACTAAAAGACACTGGCACAGTAAACCACACAGTCAAAACAGCAATCAATATTTTCCCAATTACTGTCCCCATCGGAAATAAATGATCTACCTTTAGTGTTTGACCAAAGTTAACAACAACATAGATAAGTATAATTAAGACATATTGATTTATGGAAGAGTTTAGCCTAGAATTGACATGTCAGAAAATAATTTGTTGTACACACATTTTGGACATGTCAAATGCTGCTTCTGGCTTAAATAAATAAAATATATACACACACACACACACAATCGCAATAAATTAAAACGGCATCCCCAAATATGGAGGATCAAAAAAAAAAAAATCACTTTGCATGTAGCACACACCCTGTAGAGAAGGAAGCAGGCTGTGATCACAACATGACATAGTTCATCCAAACAGCTGAACGAACAGTTAAAAGTTAGTAATGTTTAACCGCATTTAAGATGCAACATCCTTTTTAAAATTTAAAATAAAGATAAAAGAATTGTTAAAAAAAAATTTTAAAAATAAGAAGAATTAATCCAACTCCAACACAAAATCGTTTTCTGCTCAGAGACAGAGAGAGACATGTCTTCCAAAGATAACTGGCTGCTCAAACACCGACCCGAGTTAACAATCAACGGCTAGCTTTACTTTAATAATTTGCTAACAGTCACACACCCAAAATTTAGCATTAAGGTTATCTGTCATGCAACAACCCTGTTTGTAACCAGGATTGACCTATGCAGGCGACTGGAGGGCCACATGACCCCCAGCTGTCTAACCACAACAAAAAGGGGCCTACACAGCCCCTTTAACTCCATCTGGGCCTGAAACTTGTTTCACAACTGCAGCAGGCGACCCTCGTCTTAAATGCTAATGCTAATATTTATTAACCGTATTCATCCCCCCTATGGCTAATTCATTCTTCCCCTTGCTCGGTGACAGTGAAACGAAGCTGCACGGTTTAATATGAACTGCTTCAGGCTGCGGCTACTGCTGTAGGGTGACGATGGCTCTGCACAACTGACATTAACTGTTAGCATTAGACAGCGAACAAAATACGTTCGTTAACGTTAGCTTAAAAAAAGCCAACGTTGGATAAGAAGTGGAACCACCAAAAGAAAACCCAAAGCTACCAAAGGCGTACTAATACGCAAACGCAACCGTTTAAACTGAACCACAGTCCTGTGTAACTCAACGTTTGGATAATCTTTGCTAACGTTGGCTAGCTTCGAGCTAGCTACTTCCATATCTGCATTTTGAAAAAAACAAAACACTGCGACGACAGACACCATACACCATTAACGCACGGGAATGCGGCCTTAGTAATAAAATCAAATAAACTCCACTCGGGAAATATTACCTCCTGCAGCGAAGCACCTTCCTTTCTCTGTCTTATTCAATCGATTTGGTTTCGTTTTGACAAAATTCCCTTGATCGATTTTCTTCTAGCATTAGCTAGCGAAGGCTATTTGGAGTCATGCCCACCTCAGAAGTCGCCCGGTGCGATTGGTTGGATCGCCCGGGTGATAGAATTCTTCGTCAGAAACTCACTCATATGATTGGTTTGTTCAGTTATGGACACACAAGTCAGCCAATGAAAATACGCGCTGCGTTCACTACTACTACTACTACTCGTCCCGTATGCCTGTAGTTACTCGATGTATACGCCTCACACGTAGACACTGCAGGCTTGCTAATTGCAGTTATGGCCATTGAACCATGAGAATAAGCTAATACCTCAGTTACAGGTAAACATGTTTTAACCAGTATTTTTACGGTCCATGTACGTCTCCGTTATCTCTTAGGTCCTTAACATCGTGCTGTATAAAACTGTGCCTTGTTTACGTTAGTGTTTTTAAGAAATGTGGAAGTTAATTTCGGTTTTGAAGCAGTGTAAAATTGTCTTTATTTTTGTTGAAGGTAAACAGGCACAACCAGTTGGTTAGGTAATAAAAAGGTCACTGCTAAAACCTTTAAGACAGAAGTAGAATTTTAATATTCATTAAGAGTCAGTTTTCATCAATACAAAAGACCCCCCCCTTTAAAGATGAAAAGAAAAATAAACAAATACCCATTTTCACCTTTTATTGAATAACACTGAAAATGTATTGACAAATATTTGCACCAAACATGTGCAAGCAATTCTAAAACTACATATCAAAACTAAACTGGACTAAAAAAAAATTATACAATTTCTGAAAATATACATTTCCCAGTCTATGCAAATATCTCCATTAAAAGTCAAAATGCTGGCATGAGGATGAATACTGTCACACACTGCTGTTGAAATTCAACACCAAATATTCATAAAAAGACAAAAGCAATGGCAGAGGTAACAAAAACAAGTCATATAATTTAGCTTGATTCATCATCAAATTTCAGGAGCAGGGTGTGGAATATCCTTAATGTTTCAACTTAATGCCAACATTTTTTGTTGTTCTGTTTCTTAAAATTGAGGCCAATTATTACAAGTGACCAAAGGAGACAAATCTGACTGAACTCCCCCCCACCCCCACCCCCCAAAAAAGAGATGGCAGTAATCGATTATTTAAAAAAAAAATCATAAAAATGAAAAAGTACAAATTTTAATTTTTAGAAAAAATACAAAGTTTCTAAACTGACATCAAATTAGGCTTGGGTGTCAGGGACAATGTCTAAAGAGCTAGATAGAATGGGAGTTCTACATTACACTCTTGGTTAAGCACTTGTTTCTTTGGACTTTATCAAAGTAAACCTTTTCAAAACAGGGGATATCCAAATCTATGCCACAGAATATAATGACTTTGTGTTAATTTTCAAGGTTACGCCAAATTCATAGCAGTGATCAAACAGACTAACAAAACAAACTTCATATACAAATATAAAAGTACTGTGTGAAAATATTTGAAGAACCAAAACACAAGTTAAAAAAGCCAACCACATTTGATGACACTGCTCCCTGAGCAAGACACCTCCTCTCAGACTGCTGGTTTAGCTTGTGCTTGTATGTTAGGTCTTATCTACAGTTTACTCAGCATCTTAAGTTTCAAAACATCTTATTTCTCAAAAGAAATGTCATTATAATGCAATTTCAATCTGATCACGTCAGGAAAAACTGTGTTACATACTTAAGTGTGTAAGACAATATCATTTTGTAGTTTATTTTCCTCTACTTTGTCAATTGATTTGATATTGGGGGACATTTGTAAAGTACAGTGCAGAGGAGACATAACCAAACCTTGGAGGTCAGAAGGGAATGTAAACCACCAAATGTATGATCAAATTTTTTCCAAGAAATTGCATCAAAATGACAAACAACCACAGTCAAACTAACGGCAGACTGGCTTAGATCCAGATTCTAATGACAGCAAAGTACAAAAGAATCTTCAAACAAGTTGGGGAAATGGCTAAGCCACTTCTGACTTAATGTTCTGTTAACGAGTGCTAAACATGGAGGGATTTAGTCAAAAGTAACACTTTACGTAGGGATAATATTAACATTAGTTAATGGAACAAAACAAAAAGCTGGGAGTAAAAATACGGTTCAAGGTATTAACGGGGTAATGGTAAAGTTAAAAGGAATTTTCAATTTATATTTAACTACACATACTGGCAGATCCGAGGTGAAAAATTGTATCATTGAAGTCCCAAAAAATTGTAGTTTTTATAATCATAAAAATATATTAAGAGAAACTGATTCTTTATTGCCTCTACTGAAAATTCCCCTTACAGTTTACATCGTGTTTTCGAGGGCTTAGAAGGCAGAACCAATGATCATCGCCCATTGCTGTACCCTGGGAAAAACTGATTTAGGATGTCTTGCAGGGATTTGTTGATGGCCATGGAGTAGTTTTTGCCCAGGTCATGCCTACAGGCCGGGCAGGTGTACACCTCTGCTTTGAAGGAGCGCTGAAGGCATTCCTGGAGTGAAACAACGAGAAAAATCATTTTTCAACTGAAGATTCATTTTGTCTTGACCTTTTTTACTTTTACTCCGAGTGCCAATATATTTAAGATAATCATTCTAACATCACCACTAATGCATCGCATAGAGTAAAAGACTTCTTGTACATGATAAATCAGTCACTGAAAACATCCTTCTGATGTTTAAGAGGAACATTTAAGTAATTGCTTACAATAGATTTCTATTTAAAGAACAACATTGCAATATTTTCCCTGCTCCCTGTATTCTACATAGAAAAACATACCTACAGGCTCATCAATTAAATGTTATGTACTGTGACAGTAGTGTACCGATGGAGTCTAGTTATCTTTGCACTTGCTACTGAGTTACAAATTCATCAACTTTCCATAGCTCAGTGTCACACTTCTGAGACAGTTTCTTACCCTGCAGACGTTGTGTTGGCACTCTGTGGTGATGGGCTGATAGACCACTTCTTGGCAGCAAATGCAGAGGAAAACTTCTTCAACTTTGCTCAAGAATTTCTGCAGAAAAACATTGAACATGAAAACACATTACAAACTAGAGGTTTAAAGCTCGGTAGCTGAGGGGTCAGTAAATTCTCAGTAGCAGAGAGAAACATAGCTTTGTGCTACTAAGACTGAGAATTCAAGTACCAGAAACTAGCTCTGAGAGCCCCACAATGTGTCAAACAAACCAACTTTTCATTCATACCAACTTTTTATAGTGAATCAGTGCATCCCCTCTAAGCACAAATGTGTTGTAAATAGAACTTTGTATGCAAGTATAATACTGCTGAGATTTCTTGTAACATGGTATTTCTTCATTTCCACTGTATAAAGTCCTGGAAATGTCCTTCTCACTCCAAATGGCACTGACTATTTGCTTGTAGGAAAAAAATTTTGCTGTGGCTTCTTTTCAACTCTACCCCCCTTAATTATCACCACAAATTACCCACTAAATATCACAGAGTTGTTTAGACAGAGTTGTGGCAGTGGATTCATCTCGAACATAAGCTTAAGCTTCACCAAATTAACATCCATTCTCACCGGTCCAAGTGACAGTGACCCCATGGCTTCGTCCCACACTTTCTTGTTTGCCTCGTCTTTCTTGATCAGGTCTTTCTGCTCCCTGGTAAGCTTATACACTTCTACCTTTATTTTCTTAGGAGTCTTGGCAGGTGGGGTCTGGGAAGAATCTGGACATACAATAAACACAATTTTAATACACAAAGGACTTATAGAGTACATGGGTGGCTGATGATTATGCTTTCATATGTAAGATTCTGTGGTGACCGCAGCAAACTTTTCTAAACCATCTGTTAATTATTAGGTAAACATAATAAACGCCACACTCATATGCAAAACTTACCATTTCCCTGAGATTTTCTCTTTCTCTTTGCCTTGCTGGGTGTTTCAGCCTCTTCATCTACTTCATTTTTGTTCTCTTTCTCTTTCTGATAGCCAGCAGGATACTGGAACAAGAGAGTCAACAACTGAAGTTATAGTCATCGATGAGGACAGCCTACATGTCCATTAGCAGGTTTCAGACTTAAAAAAACTCAACACATTTACATTTGCCACCGCTCAATTAAAAATGTACACATGCTTGTACATAATTTAACTGAAATGCAGTGAAACAGTGCTAAAATAAACATGTTGGCATGTTAGTCTAAGGTTATACGTTTTTATTCATATATTGTTTTTTATCCTTTTTTTTTTTTTACATTTTGTGGAGCTCAGAATCTGCTTATGAAACACAGAAATTGTTTCCACTGAAATTCAGGGTGAAGGGTATGCACATTCAAAGAACCTCTACAGCTGCTGGTGAGGAAAGCAAACAGGAAGCAGGTGTCAGACAAGGATCAGCACACTGTATTAAAAGTTTTTAAAAAAGGTTCAATCAAGCGACATTTCAATCCAACAGATCTTTTGTCTGACTCCATTTTGTTTTTAATTATTTAACAATTTAATTTGCATTCTACACAAAACGAAAATGTATTGAAGTGTTAAAGATTTCATGTCAAATGAATAGGAAAGGGGAAATAAAATTCTCCGCAGCTAATCATCAGTCAAAACTGAAATAAAGTACCTTTACGTATGAACTGAAATCCTGTATTATGAATGACATTGGGAGCTAGGGCTGCACGATTTTGGAAAAAATAAATAAATAATTGCAATTATATGGATATTGCAATTGTAATGATTTCTGACATTAGAGGGAACAATAATTTTGCCTAATTACTCTCATTTAACTTATTATCGTGATTTTTGCAGTAATCTGCACAAACCAAATGTTTTCTTTGTAGAGTATGATGTGTAGTCCAGCACAACTCTGCAGCACCACAATATTTTAAATCAAGCTGTATTTTGAAACACACATTTCTCCTTGAACAAATGATGCACCCCCTGCTATTTAAAAATTACAGCAGTTCATATTGCAATTTCAGTTTCAGTTTAATTAACTGTACAGCCCTACTGGGAGCTGATCCCATCCTAAACAACTAAAACCAGGACTGGGACATTCTGTTTACAAATAACACCTCACTTTTTATAATATAGACTGAATGATCATCTTTACCTGCATTGTGAGACCGAGCTTCTTTATGCGTTCCTTGCCATCTCTGGTCCATGGTGCCGGCTCATCATCATCACGCTTCAGCAGATACCGCCAGACCAAGAAGCCAGACTTGCCTTTGTCTGGCCAGTATTTCACCACCTGAAAGAAGTCAATGACACAAAGTCAAACTGTTAACAAAGCTCAAGGTTACCAAAAAATAAACACAAGTTCTTTAAACTCAGTAGTGGATGGCAGTTCTGGGGACGCCAACCAATTCTTTTATTAATTTGCTTCAGCAGTTAAATTACTGATCAACATAATGGTTAGTAGGTCAATAGGCATAATTGTTCAGCCAGTTCGACAAATACAAAGCACATAAAGCACCCCGTTTAGTGTTTCTTTATACCTTATATATCCCGTCATATCGGTTTCCTTCCTCAGGGCAGTATTTGCTGTGCTTGCGACCTTTGCAGCTGCGTACAACTCGAACTGGCTTGCCTTCCTTCCAGTTCTTTGACTCCGCTCCATTTTTTTCATTTACAGGGACGTTGCAGTTAAGAGCCAGTGCCCTGGTGAGAACCAAACAAATTAGATATAGAAAACAAAACGTAGCATCAAATTGATAATTCAAAAACCCTATCAGTGAAAAGGCTGTTGCATCATACCGGTTCATGTGGGTAAGCGTCTGATCACATGATTGCTCCGCAGTCCTCTTGTTTCCAGAAAGATCTCTCCCTCCAGAACCAGTGTATGTGAACTCATTACCATCATCCTACAATGTAAGACACAGGACAAATATTACACATTGAAACTCTTAGGATTCATATTGCAATGGCATTCCTATCTTTGAAAACACAAAAAACGAGATGTTACTTGAATACATAATGAGCTGAAATACTGAAAGTCTGTTTGTGTTTCCAAAAAATAACATCTAATCTTGACCCTTCCTCCCAGGTTGACTGTATAGGAGAAGTTTGTTTTTTTTGCAAATTAAGCCTTGTAATAAGGATATTTAGGACCACATACAATGTTCTACAGCATTATTATGACAAACGGTGCAGTCATGGGAGCCGGAGCTCCTTGCTGACATCACAGCTCGCTGAAAACAACGGACGTGAAGGGGCATTTCAAGTGCTTGACAGTCCGTCGATAAAAGGTCTTTTTAAAAAAAATGAGACAATCAGCAAATGTTTAGTGGTGTCAACACAAAGTTGAACAGCTGCTAATAAGCCAGAAATGGCTGTTTGTTCCCTGAAACAGCTGAAACAGACATTTCCGGGTTAAAAGCTGCTGTTAAACTTTGTGTTTCAGTGTCTGAACTGTAGAGGACACCACTAGACATTTGGCTGTTGTCCCTTTTTAAAAAAAAAAACAAAAAAAAAAACGACCTTTTTGACGGACTGTCGAAGCACTTGAAATGCCCCTTCACGTCCATTATTTTCAGCTAGCAGTGACATCTGCAAGGAGCTCTAGCTCTCGCAACTGCACTATTCGTCATAATAATAGAACATTGTATATGATTACATACTTATTATAAGACTGAATGTGCAAAAAAAAAAACCAAACTTCTTCTTTAACAGAGAGCAGCGGGGTTTGAGCAAGCTAGGAAGTGAATGAAAAGAGGGCTGCGATAGACATTACTCTCTGAATGTTTCATTGCAGTTACACTCTAAATCACAAATAAACACACACACACCTCTGACAACCACACAACAAGGTGCCATAACAGCACCGTGCCAACTTAAAAAAAAAAAAAAAATCAAATTGCGATTATTTGAACTGATATTGCAGTTCACAATGAGATTTGTGATATTGGAGGGAATGATAACTTTTAAACAATTATTCTCATTTTCATTTAAAAAAAAGAAAAAAGAAAAAAATACTTTAATGAAAAATGCACTGTATTTCACATAGTGCTTTTCTAGTCTTTTGACTAGCATTCACCCATTCACACACTAACAGCAAGGTGGCTTCTCTACAAAGTGCCCAATAGCTCATCAGGAGTTCATACACACATTCACACATTATGCAGACCGGGTAGCAGGGGATCAAACCACCGACTTTCTGATTGATAGAAGACCTACTCGACTTCCTGAGCTACAGCTGCCCCATGAAAATGATTGTAATGTGATTTTTGCAGCATATGTATCAAATAGAGCTGTTTTTTTAAGTCTGTTTTTAAGTCTATATGATATAGGTCAGGACGAATCTGCAGCATTACAGTATTTGTATTAAAATGGTATATTGACATACACATTTCTCCTTCAACATAATTATGCCTACATATTGCAGTAGGCCATACTGCAATTTCAATTAGTACTGCCCTAGTTACTCAGATAAAATAGCTACATAAAGACACAGCGTACCACATCATCCTCGTAGCCTCCTGCCAGGACCAGAGAGTAGGCTCCATCATTGCTCCTGCCATGAATCCCAGCAACGTGTGGCCTGTGGACTCCAGATTCACTGACCTAGAAAAGCCAGTGAGTTCAAACATCATTGCTGGCCACTGGCGCAAATGACCACAACAACTGTTGTATCACTTAGGCACAGCATGTGTTGCAACATGTAGTAGGCAATATGAAAGTTCATTCAACAACATGATTCAACTCTCCAGTTTGCATGAACTGACCTGCACTCTGAATTTCCACAAGGAGCCAACAGGGACGCCGGGGATTGGACCATAGTGGTTGGACGGGACGATAGTGCACTGCTTGGTACGACCAACACAGGCCATTCCCTGAAATTGTTGGTGTTAAACATTAAGTTCAGTGCCACAGCTAAACGTCTATAAAGAAAACGATCGTTAAAGCTGTGGGCTCAAAATTATCTACTGAATCACTTAGGTATACCCTAAATGCCAAAGTGTTGAAATGTTGTTTAAATCAGAATTTTAAAAATCTGAACATGATAAATATGTATTTTGCAGATTCACTGTCAGGCAGCACGTTATCAGCACTCACCTTGCCCCAGTCCCTCTGGCTAGAGGAGCTGGCAGAAGCCATCTTAGCCTTCTTCTTGCTCTCCTTCAGCTTCTCTCCAGCTAACACAACCTCGCTGCTGTCGTTACGGCAACCTGGGCAGTACCTGAGATGGTATGAAATGACAGAAATTTCTGGTTAGGTTGATTTAAAGCATTTATCTATTCTGTTACAGAAATCTAGCAGCCAAATAGCTAAATAAAGTTGTAAAGTAAACAAAGTTATTGTCCCAAGTAGTTTACAGCTTCACAAACAGCTACATATGAAGCTTTGATCCCACTTTTGACTTTATGGGAGAAAACAAACACCACACACACACACACCAAAAAAACACCATACACACCACACACACCACACACACCACACACACCACACCTCTGTATAGCATGTATTTGAAATATCTCATTAAGACTACAGGTCACAATTGCCACAATTACAAGACTGTTCTTAATCATCAATAAATGACTGGTGATTTTTAAACTTCATATTCAAAGTCATCCATGTAACGAATGAGTGAAGTTCTGCATCTAATCCTACTGACCAGTCCTCGTCTTCTGGGATGGAGGTGAGTGGAGGGTTCAGACAGTAAGTGTGGTAGGCCATGTCGCATTCATCACACAGCAACTGTTTGTCAGGATCCTGCTTGATGCCACAAATATGGCAGTTACACCACTGACAGTTTTTTTTGGGGTCGTCCTTACAGCGTTTGCACTCAGGTCCATTTGATCCTAAAGAATAAAGATCAGGTTTCATATAATTGACATCTGTTCTAACACATACACTCACACACACACACACGAAAGATTCAAGGCCTTGATTAATCACAAGTCGGAAAGGGTTAGGTTCGTCAATGACGACCGATAACAAACACACATACACAGACAAAAAACAACAATAATAACTTAAAACCTACTTTTTAGCGGACTCTCTGCTCCAGCTGGGGTGTCACTTAAAGAACCAGGCTCCTCAATTTTGTAGATTTCGGTCAGGAACATGATCCGGCAGTCATTAAGAGAGTCACCGGCATCACTGCAAGCAAACAAGAAACTTGATATTAATAGAAAACACAGATGTGATCCAGTGTATTCTAAAATATTTTTAATGAATAGCTCTGAATCAAGCAGTCTGGCTGGTTATTAGCCATGCTATAATAACAGCAATGACATCTAATTCCTTTATACAGTTCTGTATTATTCTGCATGTAACCTTCTCCGGTTTGCTTTTGTCATATCTTGGCAACATGAACATGGAGGTTTGGCTGTTTTGAGATCAGCTTCCACCTCCATGTCGGCCTGACTATGCAGGAGTAGACTGAGCAGTAGAAATCTCCAAGAGATATTAGACTTTTTAGTTGTTTCTCAGCTGACATCCAGTTCAGCAGCACCACTGTGTTTTATACAAGTGGTTGTACTGAACACATGTCATTGTTTCATATATGAAATATACTCGATTGACTGATATACAAGCTATACAGTAGTAACTGGTACACTAGGCTAGGTTAAGCTAAAAGGGTGACAGCAGGTTAAATTAAGGCAATTGAACTACCAATTTATTAACAATTAATTAAGGACCAATTTATTTGTGAGAATAAAGGCTTACAAATGCTTAATTAACAGTTTAAGTCTAACATATTTCCAAACATAGCACCAGTTTCCTAAAAGCAATAGCTTACTTCAGGTCATAGAACATTGTGATTTTCCCACAGCTGAGGAAGGTTTTTCAGCTCGACGCTAAGTTGTCTGTTGAAAGGCAGAAAAAAAAGAAAAAACAGGAACTAAACCACAACATGCAAAATGTCCTCACCCAAGGAGAATCTTGGCGTAGATCTCACGCAAGGTACGCGTTTCCCTCCTCCTCTGGATCTCAGCGTCATACCAGTACCCGCGCTCTTTGGGGTCATCTGGGTTGTAGTTGACCATAACGACCATTCCTGGCTCCAGCTGGTGCCACTGGTACACCGTACGGGCCCTTGGACGAACATCCTTTGCAAGCAACTGAATCACCCCATTCTCTGGATAACTGTCATAGTAAATGTGATAGCGTATAAGTTTGCAATTCAGAGGCAAGCCACACACACCACTACAGGTGCTTCCTATACTTCCACAGTGTTGCCTGGTGTGTAGCTGAATGTGTGAGACTACAGCAGGTTTGAACAACTTCACAAACAGGTCAATTCTCAGAATTACTATTTAAGAGATGTGTTCACTCTGCCTGAAAGAAAGGTGATATACACGCCAAGACAACATTATTCCACCACCATTCATAATCGATGCTTTTTTGCCTACTCGATCAATACTTATGTTCAGATGTGTTTACAATCTTCAGTATTGTCTTTATTGAAACCTGTTATTTTCTCCTTCTACAACTATATTGCCTAACAACAAACACAAAGCCAACAAATTACATATACATGTTAGATTCTTACTCTTCATATTTAACATGGTACAGTATTTCCTCCTCTGATGGTTGGGCCTCAGCAGCATCCTCTTTAGGTGTCTTTGTTGTCTTGGTAACATTTGTGATCTGCGCTTCAAACCACGCACCCATGTTCAGGTCTCTTGCATCCACCAGCTCATTGATCTGCAAACACAAAGAAAACGTTGGCGAGCTCTTCAGGGACTTTCAAAAAAACTGTTATTTTAACAGCACAAGTAGTAACAACCCAGCAAGTTTAATATGTTCTGTGAAAGGTACAAAAACAAAAATTTAGTTTGTTTATTGCACAGCAGCTCATATGAATATAAAGTCTTGTCTGATTCATCTGACATACACAGAATCTAAAAAGATTAGGTCAAATTTCACATTATCACAATGTCTAAAAGAAGTTGAGTGAAAAAATGACGATAAAGACGTGTCACATATGCATTAAAAGGAATTAAAAGTAAACGTCTCATAGTAATAAACTATACGAAAATTGCGCAGAATTACATAACACATACAGTAAGTAGTAAAAAGCAGGAGTAGTTTGAAAAGCCAAAAGCAGTTGCAGTGGTTATATATCAGTTACATTCAAAGATGAAGTGAAAAGCCTGCCATAACAGAGGGACCATACTGTTAATAAAAAGTGAAGTTTTTCTCACACACACCCACCCACTCACCCCCAAAACAAACACACACACACATTCTCAGTCTGACATCAGAAAGGTGTAGTCATTTATTTCAGAAATAATCGCCAAGCAGTTTAGAAAAAGTCCACCGGTGGCTTAATAGTGGTGCAGTGTTGTTAAAAGGAAGCAATACAAAACTTTTTAGAATTATCTCAAAATGAGACATGCTCGAAAGTATAAGAAAAGTCAAAGATGGTATGATAAGTCTGCACAGGTCATTGATCTAACTAGGTTAATGTGTCATTTTACCATCTTCCAGAAATGGGCTTAATGCAGGTTGTACACTTCCGTCTTTTAAATATTTAAATGTAAAAAAGAAAAATTTAATTCCCTCCGTCAGTACAAGGCAAAAGTAGCACATCACCACTGGACACTGATACCTAGTTTGACCCCAACAACCATTTTTAAAACAAACCCACCTTGTAAAATCCAAACCCTGGGTCGATGAGCTCTAAGGTGTTTGTCTGGGCAGAGGTGCCGGCACTCTGGCTCTCTACCTCGCCGTGAGTTGAGCTCTTGTCAGACTCGCTCTGTGTTGAACCGCAACCAGAATCAGAGTCCGAGAGCTCAGCTTCTTTGTCCTTGCTTTTGATGACGTCAACAGGGGGCGCCTTCTGCCTAACAAGCAGCTGCACTATGTCGTTCAGGCCCACATTGTAGTCAAATATAGTGTGGCCATCCTCCATCTGATATAACACCAAAAATAAGACATAGTCAAAAGAGGAGAAAAGCAACATTTTCCTTTTTTTTTGATCATTCCAATTATCACTTATTTTTCCTGCTGCTGTCTGTACACTCATTAGAAATGTTTAAGCACTACTGCCATACCTGCTTGCCACGGTAGAACAGCCTCTGCCTCTCTGGTTCCACCTTGAAGAGCTCCATGATTTTGACACGTAGATCATCCACCTTGGTGAGTTTGGACAAGGAATCCACTCGTTGGGTTTCCTTCCCATCCATTGTGCGCACTTGAATCCACATTGCAGCTGCCCTGTAACAACAGCCAAACTAATAACTGCATCTATTTTACTAGTGACACACAATACTGGATTTTTTGCCAATATCTGATATGCCGATATTTTACTACTTATTTGGCTGATAATCGATACCAATATATATTTAGATTTTTTCCCCACACCTACTTGTAGAGATCAAGTCTCTTTTGTTGTGGAATTTACATACAGTATTATTATGCATAATCTTACCGTGTTGGCCCATCGGCAAATGCAGGCATAAAATACAAGGCTTAAAATTATGTAATATTCGTTCCTTGTGCAAAAGAGGAAAAACTTAACTTATGTTATGTAAGACATGTCAGATTTATTTATCACATTAAACAAACAAGGTACAGCCTACTTAAAACTGAATGATGCTCTCCCTGAGACAATCATCACAAAACGCAAAACCAGGGCACATTTGGCCTGTTTCACCACGTGACAAAGTAACTAAACATAACATCTGTCCATGGGGAACATGTGAAATATGGCGTCGACCCAGGTGTTAAATCAAGGGAACAGCAGCCTATTATTTTATTGGTTATTATACTGGCCGATATCGGCCAATACCGATAATATGCTGATATTATCGTGCATCTCTATGCTTTACAAGATGTGGTAAGTAACCACAGTGATCACTTGTTCACCATTTGATTGTATACATCTTCACCTTCACATTTGATAGATTGGTCAGTGCATAAATCCAAGTTTTGTTTAATAGTAACATAGTTTTTTTTTTTGTTTTTTTTATTAAGATTTGAACCAACTGCCATCAACCAACATGCCATCTGAATGCAGATAAATACCATATTGATGCTGTTTAGATGTAAAGGGAAACTTGCCATGTAGCCAACCATTATTTTAAAGGTTTAAAATGAGCTGAATTGCACTTCAGCACGGTCTTACTCACTATATACTCTTTTGTGCTTTACTGCATTGTGTTTTTCCCCTGGTGGGCCATGTCAAATACAAGTTAGCATTATTGTAATAGACAAAGATTTGCTCTTTCTGGACCTGCACTTGTGACTACTGACCATGTTCACACTTTTTCTCCTCTTTTTGACCCTGCAAATGCAGAACTGTAAATTTAACAACCTAGATTATTGCTTTTCAAAAGCTTTAATTTTTTATGAGTTTTAAGGCATTAACCTCCTGCCAGTTGTTGTGTTTCTTAGTATTTTTTGTTTGTTTGTTTTAATTTGAGGTCTATATCACTCTTTTCAAACAAAGAATTGTTGATTCTCAGTAGCAGAAATATGATTATGCCAGTCCGTGGGCCATGTATTGTACTGCTGTCAGCACTGGGCTGTCACTTCAACAGAATATGAGAAAGGGAGGGAACAAGCTGATTTAAATACAGTGCGGGAAACTGAGCTGCAGGCCACTCCCAGTTCTTTTAAACCAAGCACATCCGGACGGGAGGGAGCGCTAGCAAACAATGTGCCTACGCTCTCTGACAATAAAACACACTAAAATACTACTTGTGTGCAGTTCGGAATCGATTATTATTGTACTAAATCGGTCCCCTGATCACATAACCCGTGCTTTGTTTTTGCTTTGAGTTGTAAGCAGCGAGCTCGACGGCTGGTGAGCTTTTACTTTTGCGCTCTCAGCTGAGGTCCTGTTCGCTCTGCTGGCTCGAAATAAACCACCAGCAGTAAACAAAACATGGGTAATAACATCCAAAACAAGCTACTTCCCTCGACTTTGGATGCGTTATTTAACGCAGCAATTCATTTTTGTCAAAATGCAGACGAAAATGCGAGCTAATTCAGCCCAAGCCGATACGGAAAAACAGGAAAATAAGCAAACTGTTTGAGGTTAGCGTAACGTTATTTGTTTTGCTTCACGAGAAGCGGTGGCGGCAAAGCTGGTTGAAATAACTCCATGTGCTGCACATTATGCAGATATACTACGAATAAACAAAACAAGATAACAGCAGTCAAGTTCATCAGCCGACCATCAATGCTTAACGTTAGCTACCGCAAACCACGTTACAACTTATTGTTAGGGAGAGATTACAACTGGTATGATACCAATAACAAAAACAGGGAAGGTTCAACAGCATAAAACTGCCCCGGAGACTGAGAAACCATTCATTTGATTTTTTACCTTTGGCCGGCTGGGGTACTGGCAATTCTAACGTTACATTAAGCCAAACAGAAACGAGGTAGGACTTTGCCAAGTATACGTTAGCTAACCATATAGTAAGCTAGCTGCTGAGTGAAGATATCAATGGGTACAATTTTAAAAGTTATTAGAACATGAGAAAATAAGTGCTTTACCTGTTTGTTCGTCAAAATAAAAACAATAAACTGACGTTGGAGGACTAAAGCGCACGTTTTCCCCAAATAATTTCAATGTAAGATGGGTACGACCAACTCCGTGCCTTGTTGGAGATTGATCAATGACTTATTCTTCAAGACTTTCATATCCCGCCTGCTCAAAAAAAACAGCTTCATCATTGGCTGATTCTCCTCTATGCAAATCAAGCTCATTGGGTAGCAGAGCTGTCAATCTGAGTTGTGACTGGAGCTTAGCCTCAGCGCGCGAAACGACATTCCCGTGGGTGCAGCTCGCCTCCTCAAAGTTATCGCGAGATTATAGTAAACCGGTAAGAGAGACAGATGGTGGTTCTGGTAAACAACCCAACGGGCAGAGTTGTTTATTGTGTCTGACGTATGACAGCTTCGTAATTTGGTTTCACAATGAGTTCCGTTCCTCAAAGTCTTTTAAATATGTAAAACTTTTATGCAAACTCACCAACTGATGCCACAATTCTGTTTAATTCAATGATGTACTGTTACCTCCCCTCCCAGTTTGGCTTGAGCTCAATGTGGATGAGCCCACCTCAGTTTAAACTACAGCACTGAAAATCAATTGTCAGGAAGGAGGGTTTCTCTTAAAACACATATGACAAGTTGTGTACAGTTGCTTTCCAGATTACAATATAAAAACATTTCAGTAAACTGTCTCTGTTACGGGCTTCTACTGTAAATCTGCTTATGTAGTGAGTGGCCTATACAATAACTTGTGGTGGAAGTTTCCACACAGCCTTTGATCCATGTGGTCAAGGCATCCCGAGCTTTCCACTGCTTTCCTGTTTCCTCTAATGTTAACCATTAATTTAAAGCAATGGCTCATATTAATAATAAGTTGCATTGCTGGTCCAGTTTGGTGAACACAGCTTTTTCACCTGAAAAAGACCAATCGGTGTTCTAAACCTAGATCTCTCTGTGTGCCTTTATTTTGTGCAATGCTTCATTCCGCAATTTTCCAAGAGAAGTGTCATAAACTTAGTTGAGACTCTTGAAAAAAATCAATTAAAAAGGCGGCAGCGACTGAAGTCAGCATGTATTTTTGATAAAGAAATTGAGTGAGTGAGAAATGGTAAGCTCAGGAAAAGTCTTCATTATCGGTCTCTGTCTATAAGTCTAAAATAAAATACTTTTTAACTATTACAGAAATATTTGAAGTCATACAAAGTGTACAACACTTGTATGAGACATGCAGTGCAGTATGTGCTTACAAAGTCTAAAGGACTTTATATGCACATACCAACCTTTTAATGTTGTGTAGGTTAGAGCCATTGGAATAGCCTCAGAACTATAATGTTCCCATGTCATTGAATACAAATACTTTGTTTCTTTTAAACGTTTCTTAAGATACAAATAAAATGAAAATACAAAAAACAAATACCACGCATACAGAACATAAGTTACAAGAAGCAGCAAATCACTATACGGAAATTCTGTCTTAACTAAGCACAAAACAATCAAAGAAGCAAGAATGTGAACAGAGAAAATAATATTCAGTTGACCCTTGAATTGAGGTGCAGTGTTAAATGAATGTTATACTTTCGGTCTTGGAACTGAAACTGCAACATTTTTTCTCCTCTAGGCTTTAACGTGGTATTGGTAATCATAGCCTTTCATCCGACCATCTGATGCTACACTTCTCACCGGCAAATAAATTCACTGAAATCTTTGCCGACAATAGAACCATTCCTGCTCTGAAAGTAAATGCAAATATTAAACAATCTCTTCTCTATGCCTAATCACTCTTCTGTAGAAGAGGAACATGTTTACTGTAAAATATGGAAAACATTGTCTTCGTGGAACAGGAAAAACTGGATGTACAGGAACAGAGAAACCTCTCAATTTTTCCGAGAGGTTTTTTTATTTCAATCTTGTTTTCATGCAGCAGTGTGGACCAGAACATTTAAACCTGTCTTGCTGCTCTTTCTCTGCCTGAATGTAGTTTCACATATTCACTCATGGGACCACCCCTGCACCGCTCAGTCATATTGGGTAACCAGCCTTTCTCATCACTATCATGGCCAGGTCAGCAGAGGAAACAGACAGTGACAAAAGCACAATTCACAATTTTCCAGTTCTACAATGATAAATAAGATAAATAATGAGTGAGCAACAGAAAAAAAAAGTTATATCACTGGTTACACTGACAATGACCATTGTATTTTATTCACTATGAAGCCTTAGCTTACGAATCATCGTCCTGTATGGATCAGAGGAGGCTCTATAGACTGATGTTTTGTCTGTTTGTGTGTAAAAGACAGATCCCTGGACTGACTGCAAAACGTTGAGCAGAGGAAATGAGGGAATAATGAACTCCCCTTCCTCTAGAGTCCCCTAACTGAGGCACTTCCCCTCTCATTGGAGCTGCTCAGTATGAGGCGGTAGCTGTAATTCCCAGGGGTGATTATGTGTAACTGTATGAAAGTTTTGCAGAGCGCATGTTGAGAAAATCCCTCTCAGCATGAAGAAAGTGCCGCAGACTAAGAAGAAAACCACAGCGTAAGGCCTAGGAGCTGTATGGCGTCTCTGGTGTGGTGGACCCTGGACAGAGCTGCCTGGCAGGGGCTGAACAACACTCAGAGCTCAGTGAGGATGACAGGAAGTGGACCCGACAGGCCAAGTCGTCCAGGAAATCCTTTTGTAGCTTTGTAATTGCTTGAGAAAGCACGACGGGCAGCGACTGCACACCGAGGAGGATGGAGTCCAGTTTCTCTTCCAGAGCTACAATCCGCCTGTCCAGCTCCTCGCTTCGATGCTGCAGCTCCGACACCAGATCATACATCATGTTCTGAGTCTGGAAGGCAACACAGAGGACAGTTCACACATGACTTTAAAGCATGTTGTGATGCTTTTGAAGAGACATCAGGGTGAATGCAGTGAGGAAACTCTCTTCCCAAGTTAAGACATGTTTTTGGAGATTATAAATGCATTAAATTCTAAGTTATTTACCATTGGAAAATGCAGAATCTACAAAAAAAGAAAAAAATTAGGTTAACAGTTCAATTATCGGATTCAAGACGTGTCCAACGGTGCTACACTGCAGTGTCAATTCTAAGTGTAAGTGCACTGGAAGTTAATGTTTCCTCATTCAATATTCAAGATTCGGGCACTTTATTGTTGTTGTTGTGTATCACAACAAAATTATATGGTGTTGATTCTCAAAAAGATGCATCAAAAAGTTAAGAAAACAGATAAAAACAGTTTAAAAAATAAAAAACAGTATTTAACCAATTTGCAAGAATGTCAGCAGCAGAAGTAATAAACAGTGCACATAAAACAAATATTGCACATATAACAACACCAGGGAAACAGTAGTAAAATTACATATTGCACATGTTCAGTGAGCAGTACATCAGTCTCACTGAGGAGATATCCGAGTTAAGAATTCACGGCAGTTGGGAATTGGAACAAGATTAGCTTGAATGACATAATGCAAAACACATTTTTGAGTGAGTGGGGACAGATGCTTCAAATACAGACCTTGGCAAGGTCAGCAACCGTATTGGCCTGATCAGTCAGTTTCCTTTGCTCCATTTTGACAGCTCGCAGTCTAAAATTAAAAACCAGGAGCAAAGTCACTTATGTGCCACATAAATAAATGCAAAGTACAGTTTGCCGTGAAAACGACTGAAGTAATAACTTACACAAGTCTGACAGGTGATTGATAAGTTCCTGGCCTATGGTAGAGGGAGATTATTATTATTATACAGCTTTTTTTACCTGCACCTGCAATGCCACACTTTGAGTGATTATGCCATTTTTTTCTTTTTTAAATTGTATTTATTAGGTTTTTACATTAATACAAACAATCATATGAAACATAAGGTAGGTAAACAAATACAGTAAAAAAAGTATAATAATGGTCCCCATCCCTTTCCCTCCTTCCCAAAGAGCATTATGCAGAAATGTTTAATTTAATAGGTTTTGTCATATTTCTGTTTTGAATCATTTAAAGTTGTGTCTCCCTCCAGCTTCGGGAACAAACTTATCAATCAACCTTGTACGTGAATAAACATGTGGGCAAACAGTACCTTTTTATGTACATGTTATTGTTATTATTAAGTGTGACGCTGAATTGTGAATGACCTTTCTGTTTCTGCACCGCCTTCCCTGATGATAACATGTTTATACGTACTGGTGGATGGCTTGTAGGAATTTACGCTGATGGTGGCGAACTCTGGCACGATCGATCTTCTTGACCAGCTTCGTGTTTTTGTAGATGAGCCACGTCTCCCTCAGCACATTGGCTGCTGTGTTTTTTATCTGAGGACGATATAACACTACGTTGATTACGACGTGGAATAGGAATGCAATGAGTTGTTTCCAACAGCATTGTGCCATGTCCTTTGTTTGGTGCCTTTATTTTGTTTTGCTGGTGTGCTTTATTGCATAATTGTGTGAAATAATTACTGACAATATTGTATTAGTGTTCAGACTGAACTTTTACTAATATAATAACAAAAAAAAAACATTTCTAACTGTAAAGAGACCTTTTTATAGATCTGAGTATCCATCATGAAGTTGTGGACGTGCTTCTCGGCTCTGGTGAGTTCTGACTTCCTTGCAACAACAGCAACCACTAAGGCTGTGCCGCCTGCTCCCTGAGGAGGAGAGCAGTGGTCCAGAACATTACTATCAGCTATATTTGAGAGGTGACTGATAAGTTCACGGCCACCTTAGGTAGAAGGAGTCAGTTTTAGAAAACCTAGCACATTTTTTCGCTTTGCAGTGATGACATCATCATCACTATCAAAATGGTGACCACTGTGCTCCTTCTCCATCTGGGGGGAGAGGTTGTAGACTGAGGGTGCCAAATCAGGTAAATAGGGCAGTTGCTGGATGAGTTCATAACCACTGTTCCAAGTGACTGAATGACTGCACAAAGGCCAATGTTGTCTTTTTTCTCAGAGAGGGCTCCCTTGCAATTTTTTAATTACTTGATAAAGAAATACCACAAGAATTGTTACTATTTTTTTAATCACTCGATGAGTTAAACAACACATGCTTATATCGAGAGCTGTATTACTCGTATCCTTCTACCTTAGGGTAAAAACTTATCAATCACCTATCATATCCACCATTCTTAGTAGTAGGCTGGGTACTGATATTTAAGTGGCATTATTGGCATGGAAATAATAGTAATCGTGCATGAGAGTGATGTCAAGTAAAATTATACTGTGGTAAAAATGAATCCAACCATTGGCAGCCTCTTGTCAGGTAAAAGCGTCTTACATTTGAGGGAGGTATTGTTAAGTGTGTATTATTTTCACTTTATTTTGTAATTCAAATAATTTTAAACACTTTTAAACACTTTATATACATATATTTAAAAATATTAAGTTTATTCTGATTTTTTTCCTGTACCGTAATATGTCACTGGGATTAGAAACCATTACATGTCTCTATCTGTACAAATCTCACCATGATTCCTGTTAGCAGGCAAACGCCCTTCCCACAGTAGGTGTGAGGGACCATGTCTCCGTAGCCGATGGACAGAAAGGTGATGGAGATCAGCCACATTGCTCCGAGGAAAGTACTGGTCACCTCCTGTGCATCATGATACCTGTAGAGACAAGACTATCACTGATTCTAGATTTTTTAAATAATATTCACCATTTGAACTACATGGAAAACACACAAACTGACACTGAATCAATGCAGTTAGTTTGAAGATGATACCTCTCACACACACGCACAGTCCATGCTGCAATGATCCAACAGGACACGCTGAAGACCAGCAGGACTGTGCCTGGGCAGATGGTCATCAGAGTCTTCATGACAAACCGAGTGTCAAAGCTGATCTTGTTGAGTGCGCCGATGCTGCGGGAGGAGGCGTCAGTGAACAGTTTGCTGTGGAGCAGCATGACCCGGCCAATCAGGTAGAGGCGCAGAAACATTGGCACAGAGAAGATGATGTCCATGTCGGTGTCTGCTACTGATGCGGTGTAGCTGAAGGCCAGGCGAGCTGTCCAAGTGCACAGGTACTGCCCCGGAATTGGATGGATGGCACAGATGAGGAGCTCCAACACCACAAAGAGAATCCGCTCAAAGGTCATAGCTATCCTCCAATCGTCTGCTCCGTTGTCCACCATGAAGAGCTGCAGGAAGAAGAGAAGAGACAATTTTAGGGTGATGACAAGGGATATTAATTGTGCATGAATTGTTTATGCATTTGAAATGTTTTTCACTGTAATAGATTTTTCTTTAACTCATGGTGAAGTGACTTGTTAAGCATTGTTTGTCTTTTGTTTAAAAGATTTGGGGGGGGCATTTTATTTGAATGAGCCAATATATTATCCCCTTGGTGCCTCAGGATGTATCATAATGATCGATTAACTTCTCCTGGATAACAATATGCTTTACCAAGGGAACCAAGTATACTTAAAGATCTTTTAATTCATGCAGCACATACCTGGATTTCCCTTGCATGGTACATCACAATGAGTCCAAGAAGAACAGCAGTTGAGAGGCTGATTAAGCCTTTCAGAACATATGAATATATGGAATCCTGTAAGACAAAAACATGGAGAATGCAGCAAGTTGTGACAACACAGTGAAAATTCAAAAAGCTAAGAAGTATAGGACTCCTGCCTGTCACAGAAGTTATTGTCAAATTAAAAAAGAAATTAATAAATTCTCTCATAGGGCCTTGAAAGTTTCCAGTTTTAGCAACACAACAATGCAAAGTTGACATTTAAGTCAACATTGATGAAATCATCTTGTCATTATGTAAAGTGTCAAAATTTCCTAATTTTGTGAGTGTGCAAAGGACTACAGAACCTTGCTGTAAATTCCCCTGGACATCTCCGTCTCGATCACCATTACAATGATGCCAAACATCCCGCTGACCAACGCGTAGTCACTCAGCTGTTTGCGCTTGCCAAAGAGTGCTTTTCTCTGACCCAGTCTGTAGCTAATATCCTTGCTCTTCTTCTGTGGTGCACTGCCTTCCTCCCTGGTCAGGTTCTCTCTGTTGGCCTTGCTGGAATCTTCTTGGATGACTTTGGAGAAGGCGTCCTCCAGGATGGTGCTGTGAAGGAGCTGAAGAGGCTGCTGGCCTGAGCGGAAATCTGCAAGACTGGATCTAGAGGTGCCATGGCTGCTCAGTGGCCGCACTGCATCCCCGTTAATTACGTCAGTGGTTTCTAAGGTGTCAGGAGGTGGAGGAGTATGCTTGGGAAGGGAGAGCTTTGATCCACTGAGGTGAGAGGTTGTCTGTAAAGGTGAGTAAAATGATCAGCACGGGGCATGTAATGAAAGAGACAACATACTGAACACTGAGAGAGCAAATTAACAAAGTTTCTTAGCATTTTTATACTGTAATATTTTTGTAAAATTGTCAGGAAATGACCTACAACAGCAGGTCAGGAAGTTGCAGGGTTTAAAGAAAATTCACGTACATGACTTTGTCGCTGTCTCTCCCCCATTAACACCTGGTTCTCAAGCGAACTATAGTGGCTGGTAGAGAAAGACTGCACACTTTGGTTGCTGACTGGAGTAGAAGACCTCTTCATCCGCGCAGTGCTGGTTAAAGGATTGCATGGGAGGTGACGACACTTGAGGACGATGGAGGCATCTATAGATGACTTGAATGTTTGATCGCCGCTTGCCAAGCACTGAGAGTCTTGCGTTTGACGTTGCTGAACCAGCAGTGGTTCTTTACCAAAAAGCTCCCTCCAACTGAGGTCTGCGGTGACAGGAGGCTGAGGATGTTGGTGAAGTTTCTGATTGGTTTCAGCACACTTGACAGAGTTCAGAGGGATGTTGAATAAAGTTGCTTCCCTGCTGTTTTTAAGTGTGAAATGATTGCAAGGCTGTTGCTTCAGTTGCTCCTTTCGACCATCTTGGTCACTGTGCTGGAGCATGAAATTATCCTGTGGATGGTTTGTTGCAGGTTTTAAAAGATCCTTTTGGTTGGTTTGCTGTGGTAAAACCTGGCAAGTGGTTGGAGCTGAGAAAGGCAGTTTGTGTGGCGAAGATTCAGCGCTTTTCTTGTTTGAAACTCCAGAGAGAAAGTCTTGGGCTGTGCTTTGTTTTGATTGCACACGAAAACTGGAAGCATCAGAATGTTGGTATGCATCAGGACAGGCACAACCACATCTGGCAGAGTGGTTTGGATGTGCCACACTGGTTCCTGCTCTCTCTGCTGAGGATGTATCATCTCCGTCGCTGCTAACCTGGCCACAAAGCAGCAGCCAGTCCTCATCACCCAGCTGTGACAAGGTTACGTTTCGGGTCTTAAGTGACGACACCTCGGCGGAACTTCTCGGTTGATTGACTCCATTAGATCTTTTGTGGGGTGAAGGTGAAACACAGCACAGACTCGCCTCCTGAAGGAAAGATGATGCTTCCACAGAAGTGCCTGAGAATCGATCACACATCCCCTCAGAAGATTTTGTCAGAGGTGATGGACCTCCTGACGCACAATGCTCATGGTCTCCTTCATGGAAGACTTCACCAGTTGAGTCAAGACGACGTGTTGCATTAGTGGGTTTAACAAAGATCAACCTCATGACATCAGTACAAAGCTGAAATTACATCACACACACACACATCATGTTTTTTTACATGTAACTGGAAAGACAGAGGAGGAGGAAGAGGGGGAGGACATGCAACAAAGATACTCAAATGTACTGTATTTATACGTTAAATGTTATATGCTAAATGTAAATTATTCATATAAAATATTTTTTCTTTCATTTTCTGCTTCAAAAATACCCCATAATTGGGCATAAGTAAAGATGACTGGGCTTTTAAAAATTCCTAAATGTTCCGAACAGAATTAAAAAAAAAAAAAAATTTATGAGTAGAAAAATTTTGTCATCACAGGCAACAGAAAAACAGAAATTACTGTCATTTTGCTTTAGAAATAAATATTTTTAAATTCTGATGTTGCACTTTTATGTCTGTTTTTTGTCCATCTCTGGCCTGGTAATGGCCTTTGTCCATGTTAAACATTGTTAAACAGTTAACCAATATTGCACACAAAGTAAACATAAATCTGTTATTTGACTGATAATAGACTCACTTTACTTACATGTGGTGCATTTATTCAATGCAATATCAGCACTGTTATAAAAGCAATGATTTGTTTAATCTCAAACTGTGTGTTCAGCTGGTTATGAATGTGAAACCCTGTCAGAAACAGATGTTTCCCACTTCTAATGTTATTCTGGACATGGATTTACTCATTATTTAACTAGTTTGGAAAAATAAGAATTATAATTTCAGAAATTTGTGTTATTGTGTAAAATTTTACATTACTGTAAAGGTAGGGTTAGGGTTAATCCTAACCTTTAAGAAGTGGATGCAATTTTTGTTTTCTCTGCTTTCTCATTTTACTGACAAAGCAGAACTCAATAAACAAACAAACAAACAAAAAAAGCCAAAAAAAGGGAAAGTGCTTACTTATCTTTAACATTAATGGCAGATGTCATCCTGTTCTGACATTCAGATTACTACATAATGATAAAAGATTCAGCAATGTCATACTGCAAATAAAAACTGAGCCAACAGTGCTCTTAATTAAACTCCAGAGTAAATGTATATAGCAAAAGAAAAGAGTTAAGTTAATCTCAAAACACTTTACAACTCACTTGTGATTTTCTGTGGCTGTGAACTTTATTCTAAGAATGTATCCCTGGTTATTCAAAACACTTCAAAGGCAAATTAACATTTCAAATTTTATAATTTCTCCTTAATAAAAAAGATTCATGAACAAATTCCCACTAGTTGATTCTTACCTTCTTCCTCCATATGTTGCTTTTTCTCCAAACTTGAAAGATTAGGTTACTAAAAGGAAATGTTGCAGGTTTGCAGAACAGAAGAGCAGCAGCGTATGCAAGTGCTGGACAGCGGCTTGCCTCCTCCCAGTGCGAGCACTTGATAAAGGAGCTTTGGAGATGCTTTCCTTTGAAAGTAGTGATTAGAATTCAATGTGAGGAAAGAAAAGGGCAGCAGCAGCTGGCCTGGTAAAGGGTTGCCATGCAAATAGACATGGAGTGGGAGGGTAAGCAACAGGTTAGCATGCAGAAAAACACAAAAACCTGGAACATCAGACCAGAGTTTTAAGGCGGAACATCACACATACAAGCTCAAAGTAATCCCTATGAATAGGGAGTAGACTGATTGGTTGCCAGGGAAAGAAAAGGAACTGCCGCTTTCAATGCAAAAAGGGAAATTAAAGGTCAGTTGAACTTGTAATTGAAGCTCTGTGGTTCAAAGGCCTTCACAAAGTCTCTTATCTCCTCCGCTACAAGAGCCTGCCTGGATAAAGAAGGCCATTTTTAAATGTGGTTCTGAATGAATCACAGAGTGCAAAGCCTCCTCACGTTTCCTGCGTGAACTAGCAATTTTGCAATAATTCCATGAGAACATATATTTAAAACAGGTGCAAATTCATAAGCTGTGACCAGCAGCTAAAAATGTAATTTATTTAAAAAGAAAGAAAGTAATAAACATAAAATTACTGTCTGCAATGATGCCTCCCAAAAGAGTCTATAGTCTACAACAAACGGCAGATGAGTTATGGAGGGGGGGGGCTAACATGTCGGGGAGGGGTAAGCCACAACCAAAGAAAGTGTGTG
>JAQLOL010000020.1:12162143-12176243 GCA_029783665.1 Naso thynnoides | reverse complement strand
TAAAAAAAATGTAAAAAAAAAAAAAAAAGAAAAAAAAAAAAGAACAGTCGGACCTGTTAAGCACCACCTACACTAGTAAGAAAATACATTTTCAATTTTAGAAAAATCATCACAGACCAAGAACTAAAAAATAAGCGTCTATATAAGAACAATTTTTCAATAGGCCCCTATATGTAATTATCAATTCACATTTTGGATGGTAATGTATTACTCTTGCTTAATTATCCAATGCATGTCATCTATGTATATCCCTCAGACCTAAAAACAAGATGACTCTGTTGTCTTTGAGTCCACCTTGAAATGTTATTTTTCTGTGAGCTTCTACATGCAGCCATGCTTTGGTGGATTAAACACTCTGAACCATTTATCCATGAGTTTTACTTTTTGTTGCAGTTATTCCAATATACTCCTGTTTTGTTTTGTTTTTTTTCTTTTCAGGCGTGTTCCAGTGTCTTGGTACTTATTATAGATGTAATTGCAATTTACCATTAACAAAGAAAAAGAAAAGAAAAAAAGAAAGACACATTCTTTTAAATGTGGAAATTTCCGAGGGACCTTGAATGCCTCTAGCTGTTTCATGCGTTAGTTACTGCGCGATCTCCAACCGTTATTCGTTCGTTAGCCGTCTCTCCTGCCTGTGCCTTGACAGTGTCACTATAGGCTAAGTTTTTTAAAACTATGCCATAACTCGTGTCTCACTCACGCAGAATTGAAACACAGATGTAAAAGAATAGTTTCTCACCTGTGCAGCATGGTATAATCATAACCATCCTGTAAGCTAAGGATGGCTACTGCATAATGGTAGCAAACGATTTATGACTTAACAATAAACTATGCACTTCCCACTATACTACGGTCATGTCAGCCTCCACTTATATTTGCGGTACCTGTGTATTCTAGGCATTACGGCAAAGCGTAGAAGAATGAATTCTTGAAATTAACGGAGGTACTTTGTCAACAATGGACGAAAAAAAATAGATAAATCAAATCAATTGACTTACGGCCTATAATAATTAGTACATGCAACAGTAAACAATTCATACAATTTTACCTGTGTGAGTGAATACAAAAACTTAGGCTAAATGCAGAAACATACAGGTTTAACATACCCACCTGAATTCAAAGTGAAAGAGGATATTATCAATACTAAAACTACTAATTTTATTGAAATAATCCGACACTGTTTTTCAAATTAAAACCTAATTGTCACAAGTAATATGAATTTTCTGTGAATTCAGACTGGTATTATTAGAAGGAAACTGTTTCTACAGGGCCAATACTCTTCAGAATGACAGTCAGCCCCATCTGATGTCTCATTTCAAAATAAAAGCCCACCAAAATCTCAAAATCTCATTCTAGTCCAGATTGGTAGTACACCAACTCACAAACCTAGAGCAATGCAACCCCTCTGTACAATAACCCTACAGTGTGAGAACAGATGACTTTTAATGCATAGAAGAATCACTTGATGCCTTCCTGGCTGAACGTTTTCTACGCCACTTTTTATAAGTAGAAGCGGTTTCCTCATCAATATATCTTTTACACAGGGAAGATACAGTTCTTTTCCATGATTTCTACAACTTAAATGCTTACTTGAAATGCCACCTCAAGCATCTGAGTTTCTTAACTCACCATTAACACTTGAACTTATGCATTCATCATGCTATGCTAATGGCTAATGACATGAATTATAACTGCATAACAGCTGTCTCACGGCCTCCCGGGGGCTGTTGCACATTTTCTGTCAGGCCACATAACCTCAAGAGAAATGGTATCCCACACTCTAACTTTGGGTACCTTACCAGTTGAATTAGTGGAGAATTCGGTTCTTTGAGAGGTAAAATAACATGCGCCAGCCCGTGCCTTTCCTCTGGCTCCCTGCTCTTTGATCAACTGCCTAGTCGCAAGACAGGTGGGGGGACCATTGTGTCTATTTTACTTCACCTAATTTTGGGACAATCTAATGTGGAATTTCTAAATAAAAGCCATATGAAATGTAAAAAATGAGACATAAACCACTCTGAAATTAACCTGAGTTTAACATGAAACTCCTGGTTATCAAAGGCCAATTGTAGGCCATATTGGTAGTTCACCACCTCACAATGTCACCTAATATCAGGACAATCTGAAGTGGAATTTCAAAATAAAAGCCATGTTTACTATCATTCTGAAGAGGAATGGCTCTGTAGAAACAGCGTTTTATTTTAATATCAACTTGAACTTACAGGGAAAATAGCTCCGATATGAGATTTTAGTGGGCTTTTATTTTGAAATGAGTCATCAAATGGGGCTGATTTTTTTTCTGGGGGACATTCAGGGGTTGTCTACTATCATTCTGAAGAGGAATGGCTCTGTGGAAACAGAGTGTTTTCTTTTCATATCAACCTGAACTTACAGGGAAAATAGCTCCGATATGAGAATTTCGCTCATTGTTGACAAAATAACTCCATTAATTTCAAGACACGTATATCGCTTTTATTTTGAAATTCATTCTTCTACGCTTTTGCCTTAATGCCTGGAATACACAGGTACCACAAAAAAGTGGTGGCTGGCCTGACCACAGTCACTAACTGTAGCCTACTTGTTACTCCTCTACTAAAACTCACACAAAACTGGGAATTGTAAAAATAAATAAAAAACCACATCACAAAAATAATGTTTCAACACTGCATGAGTGAGTGACGTTAGCCTGAACTTCAAACCAGTTATCTTTTTTCTGTAGGCCTAGTAGTAAAAAGCTAACGTTAGCTGGCATGCACTTTGGTAACTAAGGCAAATATTAAACATCAATTTGCTGCAGTCCTCTCATATCCACTCTTTGGTGAGTTTTAATCTCTTAATCTGGGTAATTTAACCCTTGATCACATGATGCTGCCAATTTCAGCAGTATATAACATGAGTAATACAGGCACTAAAGTATAGCCTAACTGCTTAATGCAGGCAGTGATATATAAAACTAGTAGCCTATGATTTGCTGATAAAATAGGCTACTATCCACTTCTTTAAAATAAAAGGCCTTGTATAAAAATAAACTTAAATCAGCCCCGCGCTGACAACATTCAACTGCATAATAAGCAGATATTGAGCATTTCAGTATCGGGAAAAAAAATGTTGCATTAATATGTTTGGACACAGGGAGGCGACACCTCTTGGACTGCGCCACAGAGCTCTTTCATATCTATGGGCTGCACTCCTGACGCAGAGCACGATGGAGCAAAGTGGTGAGCCACCTCACAACAACAACCCGACTGGAAATGAGCCTCCTGCCTGCGGCCTCCTCAGTAAGCGTTTGAAAGAGCTGGAGAATGCCGCCCTGCAAACCACTTTAATATCACGGATGGAGACGGAATCTGGGGCCGACGCCGGGAGCTGGACGGAGCAGCGAAGCGGGGAGGAAGAGCAGTCGAACGGCTTGCCCTTGAACCACCGGTCGGCCCATCCGCAGCTCACCGTGGACACCGAGGCGGAGGAAGTGGAGTCGGGCAGAAATGTCGTCAATGAGCGGGTCGAGGAAGAAAGGACACTGACGGACCATTTAAACAAACGACTGCTCTCCTCGTTTTTGGAAAAGCTTAACGAAAGAGACCTGGCGCTTCCCGGTGTGCAGCGCCTGGACTGTGCTGTAGCGGACGAGGACTCTAACAGGGCCGCAGACGAGTGGTGAGGCACGGGGCTGACGACACGCAGAGCGAGGCAACATGGAGGTGTTTGAGGGGTTGAGGACCAATGTGCACGGAAGCACAATCCCACAACATTAAAGACAGACTTCTGTTACGCCGACCAGTTCATTCTGAAAGATAGTGTCTGGAAATGTTATGATGACTTTTGTATAGTGAGAATGATTAATAGATAAAGAAAACGCAATAAATGATGATGTGATATGAACTGCTTTTGTACTCATTGAATTGTGTGTTCGTCAGCCATGTGCATACACCGTAATTTTGAAGTGACACACAATCTTCGGCAGGTGTCAGTATACACCAAAATATACTTCAGTGCAGTTGTGGCAGAATCCCAATCTCTTGTTCCCGTTTCAGGGGCTTTAAAATAAAGCCTTAGGCTCAGAGACTGAAATAATTTTGTTTCATTGATACAAACATTGAGCAAAAACTTACATAGGCTATATGTGTACTATAATATTTATGCAGACATGTATGTGTGCAGAAATGTGCCAAACTTCAAGTTCAATCAGCCCCTTTAAGGCCTGTTTTTAAAATGAATGTTCTCACCTGTTAAACATAAATCAATGTAGCCTATCACTCTCTCTTTTTACATCATCACAAAGAATTATTATAACGTGGGGAAGAGTGACAAAAGATGAGATGCAAAATGTCAATGTAAAAAATTCACTTAGATGATTGCAGAACTAATCTAATATATCCATTAAAGAATAAGCATACAAAAGCCATATTTTCACAGTAATAGGCTAAGACGTGTGGTAACATGATGGCACATTTAATTTTAAGTGACATACATCAAACGTGTGTAGCTGGTACACTTTATTGTTTTGGTCTCATCCTTAGCTGTAAGTTTTTAGCTGTACATTTTTAGGAGAATAAACTCAAAACCTGTAAAATGACACTGATCGAAACAGATATTAGTTATACTGTATAACACTGCATGTGAATGATGCAGAAGCATGAAATAACTGTCAGATAAGGCGTTTTATACCTTTCCTACTCAGTGAAAATCGTGTATCTTCAAATTAATTTAAGTTAAAATTTATCTCATAAATAGCAGGATAAAGTGTTTCTTTAATGGGAAAAAAAATTCTTGTTCTTTTCACACCAAAAAATGCAGATCTTTAAGAACAGGATGCATAATTCTAGTAGTCTTGTAGACAGTCAAAATGATCACAGCTGTAAAATGAACATTCACATAATGCAACTGTTATATTGATCCAAAAACACATAGTAATTGTAGAACACTGACTTGGGTTTATTTTTCTATTGAATGAATACTTTTGTTTTCTAATAATATTCACCTACTTTTACCTGAGTGATGTCTAAATGTGGAACTTTTACTTGTCATGGGATATTTCTTTTCACTGCTGATAACAATATTAACAGGCCTCTGAAGAATCAGAGACTGATCTTTCAACTACTTAATGTGAGCACAAGGTACAGGACACCTTTAAATGATTGACACAGTACAATCTTACAATAACAGCCAGTGTCTGAGAAACTGGGGATTTAAAACATGAATGTGGTCACAGATGGGAAAAAAAAACTATAATGTAGAATTCACTTTGTTCGTTGTTCTATTAAAAGTTATTCATAGGACATTTTAGAATATTTTTTATAAAACCCACTGAAAATAGAGGTGTTTCTTTCAATCGTGGCAACAAGAGACTATTATGGGATGTATGTATTATGGGATGTATGTTAAAACAGTGAAGCAGGAGCACAATGAAAGAATAGTCTTGAAGTCAGTGTAGCAAAGGTTTGTTTTATTAGTCATGAATTTAACATTTCTGCAGCAGGAGAGTGATTGAGATATAAATACTTGAAAAAGGGCATATTCTTGCCCTGCTAACCAGCGACTTACTAGACATAAATGGTATGAACAGGAAATCTAGTTGAGCTCAAGGACACATTTTTTTAAATACATAAAGAACCATTAATCATCTATTTACAGCGAGAGATGCCTCTCGTGTTTCTTCCTTTGCTTATTTCTGTCCACTCTGTGATATAGCATTTGTTTACATGCAATGCTACTTTTTATGGGGATGAATCAGACGATAATATGCTTCTCCTTGTCTAACAGGTCTTTACTGATAACAGCTGTGTTTGAGCTGGAACCTATACACTTGTTGGCTTTTTTCAAAAGATCCTCTCTGGCTAAAAAAATGCCTCCGTTATCTTTATGATGTCTTCTGTGCTTGATCTTTACGTGCAAAACCATAAATGACTAGGAAATACACCCATCAGCCTGCCTTTACAGAGTCACACAAAAGATATGAATTCAGAGTGGAGAACTGGGAAGGAAGAGCAGGAAAAATATTTCCACACACACACAGTCTAGACTTTGCACATCACGCATCCATTGGAGCGCAGGTGTGCATTGCTACAGATATGGGACATACCAGAGTGAACATCCTGATGAGAGAGACTTTCAACATTAAAGGAACACAGATAACAACAGCAGGTTCTTGATTAGAGTCTATACGTTCCTTGGCACAAACATTAAAGCCTTTAATGACATTTTTAGAAATACTGTTGATTTTTTTTTAGTCTTTTGTTTTATCTAAAGACAGCTGTGAATATATGGCTACCATACAACCCCCAAAGAGACGAAAACATGAGGAAATAAGATTTTTATTTAACAGGAAGGAAAGTCTAGTACTAAGAGAGCTTTCTTACAAGAGAGGAAATGGCACTGTACATCTAAACTCCAAGTGGTGATTAAATATAGGCAATATCTGCTGTTTCTTCTCGTCTTCTGTTGTCTTTGTTGATGTCCTTCAAAGGCACAAGCTGTGGTTCAACTGTTGTAATGATTACCTGCAGAAACAGACAAGGATTCTGAATTAAAATCCATAACACAGAAAAAGGCAAAAAGCATACATACACATTAAAGACCCCCTGAACATGATTTGAATGTCAGTGAAGTGCCAAACTTCTATTACGTAAGTATATATATATATGCACATAATTTTTATCGCTTGTTCATTTATTTATTCATCTGATGTGTCCTTAATTTTTTACTTGTCCACTGTGACACTGAAAATTTCCCTGTTATGGAACAACTTATCATATTCATGCCTTAAGTGTAGAATGTAGAATGTACTGTAGAAAAGAAAAAATACATTTTTAAACTCCAAATGGTCAAGCTCAAAGGTGGGACTCTAGTATCTCATTTGAAATTGTGCATAAGTGTGCGAGTTCTTTTATTGACAAATAATCAGACATAATGATGTTATTCATCAGTTTCTGTACCTGGTTATTGTGGCAGCTCTCATGTGAACCCCTGCGTGCATTGTTCCCAAGACAGGGAAACATCCTGCATGCTGTGTTGGTCTTGAAAACAAACACAGACAGTCAACACACTCACATTTAAACATGCTGAGTCATTACAAATCTGTTACAAAATTATTGACTACAAATAACAAAAAGGTCAGAGTTTTGGTTGAGAAATCTTGCTGTTTGTTTTGAAACAAAATGCTTCATTAACGGGGCCATGTACACGTAAGATGCACATGCAGAAAGACAGATCATGTTGTAGAAAATGTGCAAGTTCTCTGCAGTTCCCTTACTTCAGTGCTCCTACTTTCATGCATCTACACAAATAAAACAAGAGAGTTTGGCTTGTAATGCAGCACCTACTCTTCGTTCTGATGGGAACTCTTCTTGTTTTCTGTTCAGATCCCACCATAACAGACCCTCTTTAATATTAATCTTTTTTGTCGGTCCTGTGTGTAGAGAAACATGACAGATCTCAAGTTAATGTAATGGAATAAGTCACAACTATTATGTCACACGTTTCTGATACAATATCATAAAAACAATGGAACATTACAAGCTTTTGATGCATGGAGGTGATGTTAGATTGCCTTGAGGGTAGATTGGTTTTTCTAAAATATTGGCAGTATTTTACTGTTTTTAATTAAAACAGAGGATCTGAATATTATATAATCAAGTGTCAACAGTTTTCATTTGTGTCCTTAGTCTTTTTGTCTTCTTACCTGTTACATAACTCACTATTATCCCAACTATCACAACCGAACTTGTCGCCATGGCACCAAAGTAGAGGTAGGACATGGAGTAGAAGTTATGCAGGCCCCTAGTTTTGGAAAAGAATTTTTTTTTGCTTCAACATATAGTTCTATGGCAGGACTTACTTTATTTTAATCTGACATTATCTGTCTATAAGGATACAGTGATTAAAAAATCCAATACTGATCCTTATCTTTAATGAATGTAAGCCACATGGGCATCACTGACCAGTCCTCATTGGGGCGAAGCGGGACTAAGATGGAGGGTTGGTCCGGGACAATGCTGCTGTTCATGATGATGCTGCTGTTTTCACAGACGCCCGCATAGCTCGGCAGGACACCCATAGTCTCTTCACTGGGCGGGTAAAGTGTTGAACCAACTGCCAGCCACATAGATACACAGAAGCCCATCAATATGCCCGAGAAAGCCCCCTGAAAGACCAAGTACAACTTTTGACTGAAGACACCAGGCAATTTGAGGAAATGGGGATGCAGCACATCACTTGTTTTTTGTTCTTTATTGACAGCTTTAAGTGCCAGGGCTGCTAGAGAAAGATTGGCTTCAAGGAAAAAAATATGTCTGGTTCATGAGACAATAGAGAATAAACAAACAACCTACAGTGCACAACAAAGGACAAATCAAGCCACTCACCAGCCTGTTTGTTGCGGGGACAAACATCCCCAGAATGAATACGCCTAGCAATGGACCACTGACCACCCCCATGACAGTGAACGAGCCCTGAATAGAAAAAACAAGGTACTTCTGAAAAAACAACCAAACACACTACTTTCATGCTTTATGCTATTGTCTGGCCTGCTGATTGTTATTGCTAATGAATTACTTTTAAACATTTTTATGGATATATTTGACCTCTGCAAGGCTGCACTGCATTATGACTGAGGCTCTTTCAAAGCAAAATTTTTATACCAGGCGTTGCATGGTGGATAAAATATGTTGTAATATTGTAACATTTAGATATTGTACCTGGAGCACCCCCCAGTCGAGCAAGGAGGAAAGAGCAGCTACGGTCATACAACTAACTCCATACAGGAATGCTTAGAGAAAAAAGAAATGTCACGTCATGATTGTCTTTGATTCAAAACAAAACTGGTTTCAAAAATACATGCAAGGGTGAAACAACTCAATGAGTCAATACTGTACGTGGGATTCAACATACACAGGCCTTTGGAAATGATGACCAATTTCTTCTGGCTCATGTGGAGCAGATGAGGTCGCAGTACATCCTCCATCGTTACTGCAGCCATTGCATTGATACTTGTGGAGGCCGTGCTGTGAAAATACATGTAATCCCCAGTTATCCCACCACAGCAGCCTTGTTTACAGATTTATATATATATATATATATGATTTTTAAACAAAATCCATGGTTATCATTGTCACTACCAAAGGCAGACTGTTCAAATGAGTTTAATTGCAGTTTGTGTAGTTTCAAGATGGTAACAAAAGTATAAATGTTAAAAGTTCCAAAGAAAATACATCTTAGTAAATGTATTAGTATAGAAGCAATCAGATGAAAAGGTGTCTGCTGCAGCACATTGGTTCTACCACTAGAGGGAGAAAAATGGGCTGGAACTAAACTTAAGTGTAATGGGGAATAAAAAAAGACATACTGAGTGACTTTTCACCACTGAATTCCTGTAATTTTAGAGAAGTGACACAAGTTTAGTTTGGAGTAACCAAGATTGTAGTACCTCAGAGTCCCACTGTATGCACAGGCAAGGAAAAGGCCTGGTAAGCCCGGGAGATTTCTAAATATGTCCAACACAAAGTATGGCATATACTTTATGAGATGAGAGAGAGAGAGAGAGAGTGAGAGAGAGAGAGAGAGAGAGAGAGAGAGAGAGGGGAAAGGTAAATATGTGTTCCAGAAAGAGAAGTATTTCCCATTGTTCTGCATTGATCAAACTAAAGAATTGTTCATTTTGCAAATACATTTCCTTGTAGTCTTGAGTCACCAACCAATTAAAGGTAACTTCTAATCTGGTTTACCATTCATGAATTAAAGTAGTTTTCCACACTGATAACTGCAAACACAACTTAGCACTGGTGTGATAAAAAGCAAAAGCAAATATTTAAAAGGTACACTGAAGTGTCGTGAATACCAGATCAGGGGCAGAAATCATCCCAGACTTCAGTGGATCGCAGTGGATGTAATAGGCAAACATGACGATCCCGCAGGTTCCTGCACTGGCCACAACCAGAAACAGACCCACTTGGTTTACAAACAGCGCCCTGCACGTAAACACAAACATCACTATAGGATTAGTCAGCATTCCCACTTTTGACTCACTTACCAGATAAGAGAAAAATACAACTTCAGATTTGCCTGATTATGGTTCATCACAAAACTTACAATTTGAAGCAGTTTGGTGAACCTGAAGGGCTGTTGTATCTTTTAAATTTAGGCTCATTTGTAAGAAATCAGGTTCTTATTAAGGCTTCACTGCATATGAAAAGTTATCGGCTTCATCAGGAGATTTTCAGTGTTCATGATATTATTACATCATCTTTTGCAAAGTCACGTGTACCCTTTGAAAATATTTATATTTATTCCAGTCATGTCCTGGACTTGAACTGAAATTTCAACGGCCACATAGAGACAACTACAAAATCTGCTACTATCATATTAAAAACACAGCAAGATGAAAAGGGTTTCTCTCTAAACAGGACAAAGTGTCTTCAAAGGTCTTAGTAAATAAATCAATCTGTTCCAATAGGTAAGATGCATTACTTCTATTTGATCTCTTTATTTATTCATACATTACTTTTTTATTCTCTTTCATTTCGTTATACTACACAAGCCTTTGGCTGTCTTAATCATTTTGAACCCAACAAAACTTTTAAAATACCTAATTCACAATCACATTTTTTTTTAAGGTAAAAGCAATAATTTCAATCAGCACCTTTCTTAAAAATCTGTGAATGTATTATTTATTTTTTTAATTGTTCATCTTCATGTAAAAGTTACCAATATATTATTTATTGTTTTCTTGTTTTAATGTCTGTTTATTGTTTGAATTTCCTTCATTGCCCTTTTAAAGCGCACTGAAATGCCTTGTGTCAGAATGGTGCTATATAAACAAACATGCTGCGCCTCGTTTTGCCTGCTATGACATCAGCAGTGCCAGCATGAACTATCATCATGAAAATGTCAAGAGCATGCTGTCAATGACATATCAGATGTTTGGTAAGTCACATGTGAGAAGTTTGTTACAAAACAACAATTTGTCACAGTGCCACTCAGTTATTAGTTTCATGTTTCTTGCTCAGGTTATCACATGATGGCTCTGTTGATCTCAGCGCACCATGTTGAAGGATGCCTCAGTTTCTAAAATGCATCTAGAGGATAAAGGAGCGAGAAAGAAGAGGCTTGAAAAATACAGCAGGCATGAGACAGATGATGCAGATGTGCCACATGTCATATTTGACAGATGTTGCTTTAAAGCGTTGATGCGTGTTTTAGATTTTTATTTACAGATATAATTACTTATTACTTATTACTTACTACTGAACTTTTTTTCTGCCTCTCATCAGATTGGTTTGTCTTTGCCGCTCTGTGCTTTTCTGGATTGGATCTTTACCTGTGTGTTTTGAACTCAATGCCTCTGTGACATTAACTGCTCTCTGTGACACGTTTTATGTTTTGCAACTTTACACAAGCTCCAATTTAAAAAAAAAAGTTTATTGAGTTTTATTGTAGATATCCTCTATAAACTTTGTCTCATCAAGACTATTACACGTCAGTTTCTCTCTGAAGTTTTCCTTAAACAGATAATTTGTGCCTGCAGTAAACTCCAGGAAGAAGAAAATGATGCCAACCTGTGACAACAACATGTGGGCACGTGACCTAGTTTAAATAATGAAATTACACCATCAAACATTGGCTAGTTATTCAAACACACTGGCAAGGAAAAGAGGAATTTCTGTAAGTAACATTGGCGCCATCTAGATGTGTCAACATTCAATGTCTGTTGTTTATTCAATACTTCTTGCTGGATAACAACAGGATAACATCAGACTTAACAGGAACTTGCAAAGATATCAAAACTTGGATGCACATAAGACGTATAACAGAGGCAGTGTAATATGCTGTTAAACACCAGTGTATTCCTGTGTAAGTTACAACACTGAGGACAATCACCACAAATGTTTGGTTATGAGTTCCCAGCTGTAAAGTCAAAATATACTTGTACTTCACAAAATAAATATAATCCTTTATTTTTACAAAGCATGTCTGCATCTAACCAGCAACTGATAAATTTACTTTTGTGTGTTTTCTTGGTGATTAATTTTTTAAAAGTTTTTTTCTGTTATATTATTTATTGCTTAATTTTTTAAGCATCCATATATTCCTTGTATTTCTGTATATTTTTCTTCTTTGTGTATTTCAGTATTTTTCTGTAATGTTTATATTTCTATTTCTCTTTAATATTTCTATGCCAGAGTAATTGTACAAAATCAAATTTCTCGTCAGGGATCGATAAAGTATTTCTGATTCTGATTCTCATCTAAAAGATGCTTAATAAAGATGCTGATGATAAGTCTTGATGTTAATCGAGCCTTAGAATGTCTCTTTGGAAACTTGTGTTGACCTAACAGGTGTTCACTCACCACTGTGCATCTTTTTCTGTTCTGCAGGAGATGTAGCGCTGGACTTGAGCCTGGTTCACCCCGTACATGGACAGCCAGACGAACGCACCCCCAACAGACAAGCTCCAGAAAGAATAGCGCTTCCGCGGGTCAACGTCAAAACTGGTGAAAGAAATTGTTGGCCAGATCAGTGACCTTACAGTCTTACAGCCTCTTTCCAATATTACAACACAAGTTTGAGTTCCTCAGATTATGGAAAACAATTCCTTAATTCAGTACATTTAAAACAACTGCATCCTTGGCTTGAAATAATAAAAAAGCACGTAAAATAATGAAGTTGAGTGTTTCAACAGGCTTTCAATTAGAATTTGTGAAAATAAACATTCATAACTGGAAAATTTACTCAAAGAGCGTCTCATTTAGCTGCTCAAACCATGTCTTAGGCTGGGTGTGACTGTACTATCAATCACTAAAATGTTTTGCAAGAGTTCCTCAAACATTTACAGCTGATTTTTTTGTCAGCTGAGCTGTTTATGTACCGGGCGGATATTTTCATTTGTTTGGAGTGTTAAACTATCCTGCTACATGCTACCAAGCAAGTTGACTAGCTAAATCTAAAGAGCAGAGCCACTTTGTCAGACAATCCCAGGCCGGCACTGAATTTATGCAAAATGAATGATGCTTTGACTTGTAGCAAATATGAACTGGATGTTATACACATGTACACGATTTAAATAATTTTTCAGTTTGAAATAGTCTGAATTTGAATCACCATCACCAAAAGGTACTTGATACTACTGCAAAGGAACTTTAGTACAGCTATGATAAGATTTTATGCTGTGAGAATGCAAAAAAAGATTTATTTTTTTTACTCATTAAAATTGATGCGTGATCCGTTGTTGGCAATCTCCAGGACTAGTGCAGGACCACCGACCAGAATTGTGCCTTGGATGAAAACAGCCACAAAGCCAGACAACATGACGATAATCTGGAATACATCTGTCCAGATCACAGCCTTAATGCCACCCTGTTTGAAAAGATTATGGAAGAGACAGAAAGGAAAACACACTGACACTTACAAAAAACAAATTAAGGGCAAGATGTGTTTCTCACTTAAGCAGCTTCACTGACTTCAGTGACTGCATGGTTAAGTGTTTGCCACAGCTTTGTGACAGACTAATTCAGAAAGCTAATCCATTTCCACAGGAGGGAAGGGAACCTGTCAAACCAGAACATTATCTAACTCAAATCACTTTGATCAGACATCAGATGGTGACTGCTGGAACAGCAGAAAGACTAACAAAGATGGTTTTGATGAGTTTTAATTTAGTTTGATGTGTGTTTTTACAAGTCAATAAGGCTAGTTTGATTCTTAAAAAAAGAGATTCGTGAATTCAGAAGGCGAACAGTTTGATATTTTTTCGTTTAATAAGAAAAAACATTTTGAAAATATTACCCAAATCTTTGTAATACAGTATCATGTAATGTCACCTTTAACCCTGGTTAAAAGATCATGGAGGCACATTTTGCTCAAAACAAAACTGTTTGTATGATGTGTCATCCAGTCATATCTAATAACAGTGCATACTTTCAAACAGCTTATCCTCACAGGCATGTGTGGCTTTCCATTTAAACAGATGTGTTTGTCTTGTTTTTTTTTTGTTTTTTTTTGTAGATGCAGGTGAGAAAGCATTTACCACCCAACAGGCACTTTGGAATTAAATTACTAAAGTCTTGTTTCCAGCCAACTCTGGGAAACAATCCTAAAACTATG
>JAQLOL010000020.1:12146637-12156806 GCA_029783665.1 Naso thynnoides | reverse complement strand
TGTGCTTACAAATATATGTTTTTGTTTTTTTTACACACACACCCCAACACACACACACTCGCGCGCTCACACACACACACACACACACACACACACACACACACACACACACACACACACATTTATTTTTCTATACTTAACCATCACACTAAATACCTAGTTCTAAACTTAACCTAAATCTGACTACAACCTTTAAACCAAATTTTAAAAGAATGGTTCGTTTTTATGTCTCCTGCCCGAGGCATTATGTTTTCAAGGTGTCCGTCTGTCCGTCCACCATTCTTTATCATGTGATATCTCACAAATGCTTCGAGGGAGTTTCTTCAAATTTGCACAAATGTCAACTTTGACTCAAGGATAAGCTGATGATATTTTGGAGGCCAAGGGTCTTTTTGACTCACCACTGTACTTTCACTGTCTGGCAACTGTATGCTTCACAGAGGCATATAACTGCCAGGCTGCGGTTTCATCTTATTTTTATTTTTTTATGTGGGGTTGTATAAGGGGCTGAGGCCTAGTTCGTGTCTTACCTGACATAGATATGGGTCAGCTCACCCTCTGTATAGAGAAGCAGTGCGGTACTAACAACAACACATCTTTTAGCCACCAATGAGATGACCTACCTAAAGTATACAGTATACATCCCTTTATATGTATGCTACATAAATATTTAGCACCTTACATGGCCTGTAGCAGGTAAAACACTGACTAAGCATAAGTGTCTCATACAACCCCACATAAAAAAAGCGAACTATCCTTTTAACCCTCAAACAGTCCTTTAAAGGTTCAGTGTGTATGATTAAGGGGGACCTATTTGTAGAATATGGCAGACATTGATAATCACCTGAAAATAAGAATTGCTGTGTTTTCATTATCTTAGAATGAGTCTTTTATAACTGCAGAGGAAGGGAGCCGGTCCTTTACTTACTCTGCCATGTTGCTCTTATGAAGTCACCTGTATTTTTTACATCCAAAAGAATACCTAGAAACATATTTTTGAATATTAGTTTGCATTTGTATGTATGTAGATCTGATATTTATTTTTCCTGTATCCACATTTTGAGAAACCCAAGTATGTGCCAGCAACATTCTGAGCAGTTAGTTTATAAACAGTTTTGTTGTTCCAGTTTCTGATCATTTTTATTGTCATGTAGCAATTATTTAACCAAAGAAACAAACAGATGATAAACAATCCTTGAAATTGCCATGTTGAATGATTATTCTCACTCTGAATCACATCAAAGAAGCAGAAGGACTCATAAGTTTGATGCATGTAAATGAACTTACTTCATAATATTGTTTCAACTTAATGCACATATGTGTCTTTATATATTTTCAGCAGTCACCAACTATAAAACAGTAAACATGTTTTCTGGTGTTTCTACAGAGCTCACAAATCTGATCATCATACGCAACAGCAGCTCTGTTGAAGCTCAAGGGTCCCCAACACCTGAAAGGAACAAATTCAGTCATATCCAGTTCCAAATGATCAAATATGAGGACCTGAAATGGGTAAGTGTGACTCTGACTGTGCCAGGCCTGTTAGTAAAATATCCACTGGCCTATTAGTCTTCTAACTTTTGGTGTCAACATTGTTTTTACTTCTCTTTTTTCAGTTCCTCTACTGCAGTACTGATGCTCCAACCAATCCTACCAGCATTATTATTACTATATTATTGTAGCCTTACACATATACTGTGACTCTGACACTGTAGTCAGACTAACATGAAAGGTACTTTAAAGAGTGAATGTTATTTATGATGGAGACTTATGTGTAGTCTCTGTGTGCTGTTTTTCTGTTAGGATGAAAGCCTCGGACAGGGATCCTTCACTCGAATTTTTAAAGGCTACAAAACAGAAATTCGTGATGGGGAGAAACATGTGACAAAAGTTTTTCTGAAAGAGCTTGATGTTGCTCACAAACACCGCTGGGAGGTGGGCTACTTTGGATTGAAATAGACTGAAATGTTTCATATTTTTTTGATCTAGCAAATTAATTTTGTCATTATAAACAAGTGTTGTTTTTGTGGTTGTTTTTTTTGTCCTTGCCTTCTCACAGTCATTCTTTGAGGCTGCCAGCTTGATGAGTCAGATTTCAAACAAACACCTCCTCCTTGTGTATGGTGTTAGTGTTCATGGAGCTAAAAGTAAGTCCAAACCAAACTGCAGGCTCTTAAAAAGACTATGTCTTTGTTTTCGTCAGCTTAATTATTGTCTCCTTATCAGCTTCACGAGGTTAAGTTCTTTTGTAGACATGTTAATGTTCACTAAACTCACGGAGGTGTGTGAGTGTTATTTTCTGTGAGTATTCTGCGATAATAGTTTGCAAGAAGAGTTCACATTGTATATGGTTAACTTTAATTTAAAATTGCATTTACAGGCATTTAAATGTCTAATCATGTGTACACAGCAAGAAAAAAACTAACTGAACTAAAGAATTAATGATTTAGTTTAATCTTTTTTTTTTCATATGAAATCCTCATGTGACCCCGCCTCGGGCCCTCGTCTGTGGGTGAGCATGTTTGGTTTGAAGTTCAGCTGTTGAAACAAACCTCACTGTGCCTTACAGACATCATGGTGCAGGAGTTTGTCGAGTATGGGGCCCTCGACCTTTACTTGAAGAGAGGGAGGTCTGTGTCAGTGAGCTGGAAACTTGACGTAGCCAAACAGCTCGCGTCTGTGCTAAACTTTCTGGTAAGATCAACTTTTTGATGTAGAGCATTAACAGATCTTACAAAAGTAATAATAAAAGTAATATACAGCAGGATTGTCTGGTTAAAGTATGGTCATATAAAACATCAAATGTAGATGTTGCTTCCTGTGTTTATGTGTGTATATGTTATAAAACCAAAAAATGCTATAAAATGTTTTATTTCAATGTCTTAAATATATCACTCTTGCCAAAATACAAGTGGTTGTTGATTCATAGAAATCCATTGCAGATGATAAAGATACATATTCCAGCCCTGAAAGACATTTTGCGTAGTCAGTATGGATCTGAAAATTGAGTGGATTAATACTGATGGCCAGGCTACAATAAGTGAGAGTCAACATGTAACTGTCTTGCATTGTCCGGAAGTAACTAGTTACATGTAACGAAATTACGTAATTTAATTGCAAAATAAATGTAACTGTAACAAGTTACAGTTACATCCTGTAACAGTTACATCCTGGTACATGCAGTAACTGTAACAAGTTACAGTAACAAGTTGCAGTTACTGAGGAAAAAATGCGTAATTAAATTACCATTCCTTTTGAAATTATCTCTGATTACAAAGGGGGTAACATCTGAATATTTTCTGTAAAAAGCTATGTGTTGAATAACATTCATCTTGTTGCTTTCGCCATTTTCAGTCAAGGCCGTTAAATAGTGTTTTTGATATTCTGATGCTTATTGGTTCTCTTGTTTGAATTTGCAGGGCCTCATGTCTGCCATCGCCTGGTTCAAACATTAAAAATGGTTAACAGTTAAAAACATTTGTTAGACATCTAGATAAGTAATCAAAAAGTAATCAAATGTAAAAGAAAATGACATTATTTTGATAATGTCATTGAAATAGTTACATTGCTTATTACATTTTAAATATGGTAACAAGTAATCTGTTACCTATTACATTTCCAAAGTAACCTTACAACCCTGCTGTCTTGCAGGAGGACAAGAACATCGTTCACGGTAACATCTGTGCCAAGAATCTGCTGCTGGCCAGAGAGGGCGACCCGTCACAGGGCAGCTCTCCTTTCATCAAACTGAGTGACCCGGGCATCAGTGTAGTCATGCTGGACAAAGATGGTAAGGGGTCAAGGATGGTTCAGTCCTGCTGTAACTATGTTACCATCAGGTCAAATTAAAGTACACAGTCTGTTTTAAGTATTAATAGGAGACAAAATGGAAAGATATTTGATGACTGATGTTGGACTGTGGCTATAGATACATACACTAAAGAAATTAGAATCATCCAAGAAAGTGTAAAACATTTAAAATACAATACTCAGTCTATCAATATTATTCATTTTGTGTGTGATACATGTCAGATAATACACGGCTCTGTGTGCTTCTTTAGTGATCCTGGACAGGATTCCCTGGGTGGCCCCGGAGGTTCTGGAGGCCTCCGACAACCTGACTCTAGAGTGTGATAAGTGGAGTTTCGGTGCCACTGTGTGGGAAATCTTCAACAGTGGGAACAATCCGCTGCGAGGCTGGAACTTGGACGAGGTATTCCCCATCCCTGTCCCGATAAGTCAAACAAACTGCGGCAAATGATGAGTTTACAGGGTAACAGTTTATCAAAGTACCGATTATTAAGACGCTGCTTAAATTTACCTCTTTTATTATAATTCAGAAAAGAGAAATTGCATTGAGGGTAGTGCAGTAAGTCCTTAGGGAATCAAACTTTTGAAAAAGAAATCAATAGATTTATCCACTACCTTACCTTTTCATGACCTTTTTATGTTTCATAGAAATCCTAGCTACCAAAAAAAATGAACCTCACATGTCTACTAATTCTGCCGATGAGGCACATGTCATTTTAAAAGCTAGAAGAAATGTGACCTTGTTATACTGCTTTTTGTATGGCATTATTAGTGTAGTCTTACCTCTTTTACAGCCATCAGTGTCCGTAAAAATATTGCTTTCTTATCAGTTTGAAGTGTTGAGCCAACCAAGTCTTAAAACTAGGGTGACCAGATGTCCCAAAAAATCAAGGACAGTCCTGAAATACAAGCATCTGTCCCGAATCCCGATTCCTGTCCTAACTGTCCCAAAAATTCAACTATAGTTTTGAGTAACTATAGCCTCATTAAACATAAAAAATCGATTGTTGTGAATCACTTTTTTTGTGTCACCCTGCAGCTGGTTCTGCATTGGGTGCTGCAGTTTGTTTCTCACAGAACAATGGCTGTTATTTTTTTGGCTGCACAGGAGTAGGCTACTGTGAAAACTGCTACTGCAAGGGTGACTTATGGCTTTGTTTACTGTTTGAAAACATTATGGAGGGAAATTAAATAGTCTATGAGATGCAGAACTTATGAATAAAAATAATTATATTGTTGTTTTGACTATCAAGTGTTAAACTGCTCATTGCCAGTGTGACCATGTGGCCACACCCAACTCCAAATCCAATGTCCTGAACTTCACCCATTCTTATCTGGTCACCCTACTTAAAACTGGGAAATGTAACATATTTTTTACAGGTGTAAACAGGTGTTGTTTCCCAATTGGTGCAACAGAAACTGGAGCAATGAAGAAACACCTCAGGTTGTAAATCATGAAGTAGGTGTATGTTATCGTTAGTGGCCCAGATATGTTTGCTGTTTCTGAGTGTTAGAGACTGTATGAATTTATTGCATTTGAAATGTAACTGACATGTTGTTTTCCGGTTCGAACATAATGACTTACTGTAAGATCCTCATGAAGCTTTCAGCACTGATGATAACCCTTTGACTTCTAGGTTATTGAATTTAGAGTAGTTGCCGTCATGAGTAGATTAGGTTGGTCTGTTTCGGTTGACCTTTAGGTTGACCTTCAGGTTGACCTTCATGGTCTGTGTCAAGCAATTCTTGCCACATTTATTTAAACAGGCAAGAGTTTCATTAAGTTTTTTTTTTTTCGATCTCTCAATAAATCATGAAAACATTGTTACAACAATAAGTGCAGTATAAACAGCAGTAACTGTTGCAAGCTATAAAAAGCATAAACGAAAATATCCAGTTATGAGCATAAACAGGTATTATTTTTCCAGATCTGAAATACTATGGCCTACTTAAATTACAATGCTCCAGATCATTCAAGACTGACAAAATTTTCTCAAACTGAAGGGACAAAAGTATCTCTAAGCTTTTATGCTGAAGTCTGTCCGTACACAGAGAACTGACATCTATCAGGCTACTGCACGTTCACACTACAAGTTTGATTATTTTCATTTAACTTTTCATGCTGTCTTGTTTAAATGTAGCTGGGTCAGATTCTAGTGTAACCTGGTAATTGTCCTGAACTGACCCACATGTGCAAATTAAAATTTAATAACAAAGATGTCCCATTCAGCATGCTGTCATAAGGAAGTAAACATGGAGGAAACTAAAGTTTGTGATTACAATGTTAATTTGTAAACAACATTCAGTGGAGGACAATGAAAATGATGAGGAAGAGGAGCCACATTTTTAATTACAGCTTTCGCGGAACATTGGCTCTTTCCTCTTTTTAGAGGTGTGTGTTTGAAGTCTTAGACAGGAATGGGATCAATACATGAATGGCTTCACAGGGAAATATTTCATTAGAAATTTCTGGATGTCAGGGTCTTTTTTTTAATTATTTTTTAAGTGCCTCTAAACAATCTGTTTCATGGCAAGATGAGAGTGATATAAAAGTCCCATGCCTTAAGACATGACTGCTCAGACTGAGGAAACAGAGAGAAAAAACAAAACAGAACAAAACTATTTCTTATCAAGGATCATATATGAATGCATCCAAAATCAGATTTTAAAAGATCAGATTCCATGTGTTCGGGGCTTTTTACACAGTTAAAAAAAAAATCTGAGTCATATTAGAGAGAAAAAAATCTTGGGCTTCTTGTGGCTGCTGTGTGAACATAGCCGAAAACACCACAGAACTTAAAGAATAGGGCCACTGGTATCAGATTTTTTAGTTTTAAAGTTTAACTATGACTTAAAGGACTTCACCTAGGTCTGTAAACAGGAGAAGGCACATCAAAGACAAAACACATGAATAACAACAGCAGGAAAATAAAAAATAGATCAGAATAAAGCCCTTATACCTAATAATGTTGAGCTACTGGTGTGTTTTCGGCAGAAACGGGAGTTTTATGAGAAATTCCAGCAGCTACCTCCCTCCCAGTGGACAGAGCTGGCTGACCTGATCAGTCAGTGCATGGACTACCAGGCAGCCTTCAGACCCTCCAGTCGCAGTATAATCCGTCAGCTCAACAGTCTCATCACTTCAGGTAATGACGTGAAGCACTCAGTCCATTGTAAACACAGACCGTATAAACCTAATTTTTAAAAATATGTAAATTTCAGTTCAGTTTAAATAATGAACTTGTATCTTGACCCAAGCTTTTCTGATCACCTTTGATCTTTTGGAACATTTCAACTTTAGGGAAAATTCCACCATCTCACAGAGTATTGAATATTAAATAGGTTGTAACATGGATGGCCACTTAATGTCAAAACAAACATGACTGCATTGTCCTATTATTTGTCATTTTCTTCTTTACTATTCTGTGCTTGTCCAGTATGATTTTATGTGTAGCTGTGTCTAACTCATCTAGTGGTCAGTGGGGAAAAGAAGTCTGAATTATAAAGACTGCTGAAAAATGTACAGAAGATTCTGTTCAAAAATCTGTTTTCACAAGTTAAACACTGAAGTGTTTTGTTTCAAAATCTGATGACAACTGATTTCACACACTAATCACATGTTAAATGCTCCTTTGTGTCTCTGTTTGATCCTGAAAGTCTTTTTTTTAATGTTCAGAGATTTTGGAATCAATGAGAAAATTAAAAGCCATTACTGAGCAGTCGTCTTGTTTCATGGCAGACTACGTGATACTGCATGCCTTGGAGCCCGTCACACAGAGCCCTGTGTGGAAAGCCTTCAGCCCTGCTCAACAGGACGACAGATTGTTTGAGGAGAGACACCTGCGCTACATCTCCATGCTTGGAAAAGTAAAACTGCACTCAACACTCAACAGAGAACACACACAGTAGGGTGTTGATGATAACCCTGTGGTAAAAAACGAAATACTGCCATTGTGTTAATATAAACGGTTGACAATATGGTGAAAATAATCCATTGCCATTTATATGCTCAATGGTTTTGTCGTAGTGAGTTGTACTTTAACACTGGTGGCCACCAGTGTACTTGTTGTCTCAGACTTTTGTGCAGTTACAGTTTCAGACTCTGCCTAAACACATGTTTTCAGTGTTACTGAGTGAGACAAAACACACAATTTACCAAGGTAAAAATTGATTTGACTGATAGTATTTTATTTACAAAATTTCTGGAGTAATTATGATCTTTATCAGTGTTATCACAAATTCTTCGGGCCATGATAAGTGTGTCCCAAAAATCTGATATTGTGACAGCCTTATGTGTCATGACTGGGCTTTGTGTTCTGTACCAACAATAATGGAGACAGACACAGGAGAGAGTTTTAAAGCATTTAATGTGAATATAGAACAATGTCCAGAAAAAAAGAGCACAATATATATATAATGCACAGGAGGTGACAATGGGTGGGAGAATGAAGAATGAGCAGGTGAGTCTGTTTTTTCCACCAAACTGGTTCTGGTGGCTAAACTGGTTCTATGCCAGATTTGAGGAAACTTGGTGCTTTCGAGTGAACCAGTCTCTCCACCAGTGATAAGCAGAATTACACGGATCAAAGATACGTCATCACCAGAGGGCGCTGCACAGCACACAGGGACCTGAAGGACTTGACACATCCGCTTCGGTTCCCAAGGAAAACCTGCTATTTTTAGGTTCCTGAGAGCCAACCAACCAGCTGACAACCAACTTTCTGGGTTCAGAACCATTTCAGTTTTGACAGAATGCTCAGGATGGTTCGAAACTGGGTGTGTGAACCAGAAATGAACCAGTTCTGTGTTGGTGGAAACAGGCTATCTTTGTAATGCTGGAGAAATTACTGGAGAACAAAGCACTGAAGGCCAATGAGGCAGCAAGGTGCACCCTAAACCAAGGGTTTCCAAACTTTTCAGTCCGCGCCCAAAATGACAGTGCCAGAGACAGTGGACCCCCATCGACCCTGGAGGTGGCATATGATGTTGTGCACAGCTGCACACACGCACTATTAGGCCAATGCAAACACATGCATCCACACAACACAGAAGAACAGCCTGACAGCCATAATATTATTTTAAAGTGATTTAAGAAAAAAATATAAGAAAGAACGTAACCAGAATTTATACAATACTGGGTGAAATATGCAATTTTAAATCATTTTGAAAATTTATTAGTTTCCTGGGAAGTATCTTGCGACCCCCCACTCTGTGTCTCACGACCCCCCCAGGGGGTCCAGACCCCCACTTTGTGAACCATTGCCCCAGAAAATACACACAAAAAGCACTGGTAAGTACCAGGAGGAACGTCTGCTGAAACATAAGCTACAGCTAGTGGCCAAAAAAAAAAAGAAGTTAGAACGAGATCAAAAAACGCTGGAGAAATACAAGATACTGAGAAGCAATACCGAACGAGACAGAATTATCAGGCACAAGCGTGGAGTTACGACCAGACTGTCGTGCAGAAGGTGACTGCTGATGATTGAAACCAGGCGAGTCTCTGCTGCAGCTCAGGAGAAGAGAGAGAGTAAAGCCAGCCACACCTCCTGCCACACACACATATTGCAGGGAGAGAGAACAACACACATAAAATAAAACAAACTAAACATAAAACCCCAACCACAACCCAGTGTACAGTATGCAGAGCTCTTTTGACCCGTAATTGCACTTCAGTGATGATTCATTTATGTTTTGAGAAGTCTTGTTCGAGGTGCTGTCTGTATAAATGTTTGGTGTAGATAATTTAAGTAATTTGGTCTGTTCTCCTCACATTAACCCTTTAATTGCGATCAATACTTGATTAATGTTGCCTAAGACATTGTGTTCAGTGGTTAAATTGATGAATAAACATACCGGAGCAGATTTTTTTAAATTGTGCAGAACAAACAGGGTAGTATGTTTATTGAAGCTTCACTCTGTGTAGATATTTTCTAAAAAGCTTCCTGTTTTTGCACAACATGCCTTTGTACTCTCTACATGATTCACAGAATGCTGACAAGCATATTTCTTGACCGACAACTAACCAACTCAAAACTTTTTCAGGGAAACTTTGGCAGTGTTGAACTTTGCCGTTATGACCCGCTGGGTGATAACACAGGTGAGCTAGTTGCTGTGAAGAAGCTGCAGCCCAACAAACCGTCGATCATGGAGGACTTCAAGAAGGAGGTTGAGGCCCTCAGTGTTTTTGAGTGCGAGTACATTGTCAAATACAGAGGAGTCTGCTATAGCATGGGTAATGAAAACACTCACTGCAAACATAACACAAGATGTACCAAAACATTCAATTTTAAAATATTACTACTTATATTCCAGTTCTAAGTCAATATTTTTAATTTAACATGTTATGTGTGTCAAGTTTC
>JAQLOL010000020.1:12114188-12129034 GCA_029783665.1 Naso thynnoides | reverse complement strand
TAATAATAATAATAATAATAATAATAATAATAATAATAATAATAATAAAATAACTGGAAGCAAAATTAGACATGCCAGAGTGCAGGATGAGAGTCATCACAAAATCAAAAACATTTTCCAATGAAAGACCAGATTTTGATGTAAAAATATTCAGAAATGATTTTTCAACATGTATTTGGCATATAGCATGAGATATACCAACTATTAACACATAGACACGGGATTTGAACTGGGAATATGTATTTTTCATTTCATGGGGTCTTTAAAGAAAAGTTTCTTACCGATAAGAGAGAGGATTCCAGCAAATGCAGGATCAGATAAAGACGATGCTGGTACTGTGCGTGAAATGAAAGGAATTTCTCGAGATTTGGTCTGTCCTGTTTCTGGAGACATGCAGCTGAACTCTGGACTCTCAGACAACAGGTCGACAACGCACTTGTGCTGGCACACCGTCTTTGCAGGTCCGCATACAGACAGCCCTGAGAACCAGGCAAAAGTACAGTCGGATAAAGGTCAAATGCCAGCAGCACAAGCAGGAATGTCCATCTGCACCTCTGACTGTCTCAAAAAAACAAAACCTTTCTCCCCTTTGGAAAATTTGAGTCGCATGATTTATGTTTACTCTGACTGGTCATACCATGTGGTTGAAGAGCAGGCTGAATGATGACCACACCACCCGGCGAGGTGGCGTTTGACAACAGTACTTGGAAGTTCTTGCCGTTGTGTTTGTTGGCACGACAGATGGAATGTGTCACTTCTTCACTCCAATACACAAAACCCTGAAGCAGAATGGACAGACTTAGCAAAAATGACTATTTAAATATAAGAAGAGGGTTTTGATTAAAGTTTCCATGTGTTAACAAGTTTTTATATGCTAGATTTCTTCATCACAGATGTCATTTTATCACCTTGACACTCGAACTTACATGCAGGTCGGGCTAACAGCAGGTGAGATTTTTCATCCCTTTTGAAATGTTTTGTGTTCTGCGTCTTCCTGTTGTGTTTCATGTGTATACATTACACATGGAAAACTTGGTCTGTGGGAATGTGCTTCAGACCAGCCCTGACCTGGTGTGTGTGCGAGTAGAGCACCGGGTTGTGACGAGACAAAGAAAACAAGATCTGGTCAACAGTGGTCAAGAACTCTATTGTCACACTGTAATATATTAGAGGCCAGTAATGACAGGAAATAAGTAACTTTGAAATATGACTCAGCAAGAAGGTAACAGGGAACTTATGTTGCCAGTAAAAAAAAAAAAAGTTAATAAAAATCTGAAAACATAATTCTACCTGGTTTCTTAGCTCCATAAACCCTTGAGTTGGTTACACAACAAAGACAGGACGGGGTGATATTACTGTGGTTTATGAAAGGTTTATGGGATTCATGTGTCAGGTGAGCACTGAGGCACTTTATTCAAGCATTTTTCTCTTTATAATAACAAAATATACAACTAAACACGAGCAGTGAACCAATAACTTTCATAAAAGGATAAAGGAAAAGGAAAACTTGTTAGTAACTTATGATAAGTAGATTCTGTGGACTGTTTTGCCTCTGGAATGTAGCACCTTTCATAGATCAGTTTTAAAGTGAGCAAATAGAATAGAACAAATAAAAAGGTCTTTGGATTACACTGTATATATATATATATATATATAGTGGTTTCAGAAAACTCAAGAAAGGGAAATATTCAATTCCATTGGGGGGCTGTTATGTAATTGATTTACCTCAAACACAGCCAGTCCGAAGGGCCGGTCCAGGTAACCGTTAGACTCTACCACTGTTTTACGATGATGACCCTCCAGATTTACTCTGGAGATGCTTTTTTTTCCCTGGTCAAGCCAGTACAGCAGCTGGCGAGGCACATCTAGAAAAGATAGTGTAATATCATAGCAGTGCCATCAGCCCTCTCACTTCAGCTGGAAGTGCGAACCGTCACAAACACAAATTATTCTAGTTTAAACATGGAAGTTGTGGGTTTTTCTCCTCCATATGCAACGCAATTTACATAGGTTTGACTGTAAAGATAAAAAAAAAAATGTACAGTTTTTTAAACCACTAACTGTATAATTACCTAAACTAAATTTCTGAACATACCCAGAGAGAGAGCAACAGGGTGGCGTATTGACGAAGTGACCAGAGCCTTTCTGTCTCGACCATCCAAGCTGGATCTCTCAATTTTTGGGGAGCCGCCACACTGAGCCCAGAAGAGCAGCCTGACAGAACAGAAGCAGTTAATGAAAAACGAAAAATGCATATCCTTGTTTTATCCTGTTTTTTATGTTTATTTTTATTTTTTCTGAAATACACTGTATAGTACCTGACTTTATAAATTTGCTTGATAGAGGTTATTTCTATTATTATTATTACTTATGTACTTATTTTAATTGTTATCACTACTATTGTTACTACGGTTGTTGTGGTTAAAAAATTGCAAAAGCTTTGTTCTTTAAAAACTGGATCACCAAAAATAAAGAAATTATTGACATGGTGGTGGAATGGTGGGAAAAGAACCTTCAAACTTATTATGGGAACGACGTTTGGCGAGTGTTTCCAAGCCTCTCATACACTTTTTCTTTGTAACAGATATAAAGAAATGAAACATGTAACACTACAGAGACTACAGAGAACACCTCAAATACCAAACAAAATTGATCCAAGCAGATCCTCCCTGTGTACAAAATGTGAAGTGTTAAGTGGGACTTTCATGCATTGTTTGTGGGACTGTCCTAAATTGCTCAGTTTTGGTCTTGTATCACAAAAGAATTAAGTACAATTCTGAAATATAATATTTATTAATATCCTGTTAAGTTTTTGTTAGGGTTGTCGTTCAAAATTGAAATCTTAGATTCTAATAGATCAAAATTGCTAGATAACCTCCATTTATTAGCAAAAAAAAAAAGTATGTTATTAAACTCGGTTGAAAAAAAAAACACTACCTGTTACACAATGGTATAGAGAAATCTTTGAAGTATTTCCTATGGATATACTCAGTGCTAAAATAAAAGACATGAGAAATTATCCATTTTATTTATATATGGCAGCTGCAGATAACTCACCCAGTTTTCTTGGTGATCTAATTCAGAGGGTAAGCGGCACAATGCAATGAAATGATCCCTTGGCCCATCTATAATTCATTTCATTGTTTTTTGCAAAGCGACATGACAAGAACAATTTGCATCTTTGCCTGAAAGGTATTTTCTTTGACATATATGTGTATTCACATAACTTTTTTGGTTTTGACTTCCATTTTTTTCTCTATAGAAAGTCTTGCAATTTAATTTCTTATTTTTATAAATTTCAGGCCTTTGATTTGAGATAACAGATTTTGCTTACATATGTGTGTTGGTGACAAAAGAAAAAATAGATTCATAAACAAAAACTGAATTGGAAAGCTATCAGACACTTAAGCTTTTTTTCTCAAATTTGGCATACATTAGTTTTTTATCATAGGAAAAAAAGAGACCTGAGAAAAATATATTTGAGTTAAGAACATTACATCTGGTGATATCTGCATCAAAAACCTGCAGCTTTCTCCTTGAACACTGACTGATGAGATGCATGAATCAACCAAACACTCTAATGTGCAGCTGACATCTGTTCATGCTTGCACTACTATGTACAACATTAAACCTCCTTGGGTAAATACATGAGCGTTGTTTGACCACCTCTTAATGAACTGTGAGCAATGTTGTGCTGGCTCATAAAAAGAAACACAAACACCTTCTGCAAATGAAGATCATGGTAGAACAACGTATCAACAAAGCTGCTTTGAACAGTGAGTAAATAGTTCAAATGTTGTTTGTAGTCGACCCTTGGCAAATCAGGATGTAGCATCTGCCAGCTCTGACTGGATCTGACAACTGCTGGGGTGTGCTCCACTGACTCTCATGCAATCTTTTCAGATTGTCGGCACTTTCATGCTGGTTCTTTTTCTAACTTCGTTCGGTGTTTCACCATGGGACTTGCTTCAGCATGACCAACTACGGACACTCCAATGACACCACATCTGTCAGTGACAGACAGGTTGACCTGTGCAGGACCCGCACCTTACCTTACCACAGTCAACTGGCCCCTCCTATCTCATTCTCGCTTTCTTCCCATGAAGGAAACTTTACAAGCTCCCTTAGCGCATTCAGGCTAGCTTGGTTTGCTGCTCAACTGTTCACAGACGATTCATAACAGATTACATCGACGAATGCAGTTCCCAGCAGTCTGGATTGGCTGAGTAAGTCCTTCGCAAGAAGTACAGTTACCATTACACAGTAAATTCGGCAGTGTCTGCTCCAAGGCAAGCTGCTTCTCCAGGGACTCCATATTTGCTTACCAGTGACTGTGTAGCTTTTACCGTACGGCTAATGTGTTACGACAAGCCAACTTGGGTTCAGTTGACATTAGCTTGTTGGCTGTACTGAGTCTGTACTGTCTGGAGTTTTGCTAACGTGTCATGACGAGCAAAGCACTGGCAGCAATCAGAGTTAGCTTGGACTAAACCCTGGGGGATAAAACTAATTTTGACATGCAGGCAAACATGTTACTGCATACCTATTACGTTAGCTAACGTTTACGTGATTCGGTTTCTCCTTTCAATTAAGTCATGTCCTCGGCACCCACCCCTGACAAAAGGGTTGGAACCGAAGGCCAAAGAGGCTGTATCCCGCCTGTGTCCCACATCATGTGGGTCATCCATTTCTGTAGCCAAATTGGGGATACAGTGGCCTGCAGCTCAAGACGCTGAAGGCATGGAGAGAGATCAATACGATGGTAAGAGGCTTCCTTCAGCCCAGCAACCAGCCAAGCAACTTATGCCAGCTGTACTTGCCTATATGAAGGAAATGGGCCATTACTGGTCCCGTCCTTTTTAAAGTAAGCTGCCAACTAAAGGTTACTCCAAGCTGGAAATATATGGGATGAAAGAGCTGGGGCTGGCCAAACTCCCGGTAGGGGAGCCTTCAGTGGCATATCACCTTCACCCAAACAGTCATTCTCTCTCAGCATCCAGCAACTTTTCTCTGGCTAGTAAAATGGAGTGCGTCACCACCTGCATTCATCAGAGAATGCATAAATATGCAGCTCAGTCAGTCCGCTCTTTCAACACCATGACACTGTTGTCTGCCTATCAAGCAGAAATTATGGAGGAGATCGGCCATCAGCTGGACACTGAGTCACCTAACCCAGTCCTTTGGGACGAAATCTGTGTGGTGAATGACCTGATTTTGCGCTCTTAATGCAGCATGGTACGAGGCTGTGGTCGAGTTATGGGGCTGTCAGTGGCAGGTGAGAGAGCCCTGTGGCTGAACCTCTCAAGCCTAAGTGATGCACAGAAAGCAGAGGTTATGGACGCGGCATACCCCTCATAGGTCTTTTTGGTCCGGCTTTGGAGAAGATGAGGGAGACCAGCACCCTCAGGAAACAGGAGGGTGAAACATTTGATCTCTGCTTATCCCTCACCCCACCCAGGCACCGAAGCCTGGCTTTGCGGCAGCAGTGAGGGGAAAACAAGGGGGCACCAGACCTCAGAGACAGGTACCTGGTCCATAGGTTAACCAGCAGCCTCGGTCTGACAATCCAAGGCCATGGGGCAAACACTCCTTTGCAGAGGTGACCGCCAGAAACTGCCCCTCCCACCCTCAGGATGGGATGAAGAACCACCTTACACGGGCAAACTCAACAACACTTAATTTTAACTTGTCAATCAATTATTGACTGGAGATGCGCACACAGAAATAACTACTCTCACTTCCTTTCTCCCTCAGGTGAAGCAGATTATCAATCACCACACCTGGCAGAAGACAACCACCATCACAATTACTTAGTGCTTGATTTTAATAAATATGTGCAAATATGCCCTGTGCAAACTCTGCTAATAAAGTGCATCACAATGAAAGTGTCATGTGCCATTATTAAAGTGCTTAAGCTGTTTTAAAGTGACAATACCCAGTTGTGCAATATTTACAAGGCCAAAGCCAGAGTCATTAGTAACGGAGGCATCTTCGTTACAATGACACAGGCCAAAATAAACACAAACTTTGCCATAAATACTCAAAAAAGTGTCCTGCAAACAGTAAAAAAATATTGAAACTTATGTTCAAAGAGAGAAGCATAAGACATGCTGGTCTTAGAAATGAAAGTTGCTTTTTTGACAGAACCCCAGGATTTACATTTGGGTGCACTGCACAGGCGCCGATGATGGCTGGTATTGGTGTGGAGTCTGCAGATGGGAGGATCTCCTTTCTGCATCATGAATGTCAAAGATCATCATTATGATGTTCCTCTTTGAGATTGTGAGGTTGGCTGGATCTTTTACCAGGCGTAGCTCTGTTGCCACCTGGTTCAAAAAGGAAGCAATTAAGTGAGGGTCAGCCTCAGTTCTTGCTGCCATCTTCTTCAAAACAGCAAGCTTCTCCAGCTCAATGTCGCTATCCAGCTTCCCCTTGCGTTTGATGCCCCTTCCTGCTGGCTGATGGGGAATACTCAGCAGTTCCTAGGAATGCTCCTTCTGGCCACTCAGGGGGGACACAGCTCTCTGTGGGTGTGCCAGGTCTTGTTGGTGGTGTCTGTGATTCGGCTGGGGATGCACAAAGCACATCCTGGACCTCTGTGTCCTCATGCTCACTAATGAGAGACACATCAAGCTGAAAAATAAAAACAAAAATATCTAGCATGCTAGATATCTGGTGGACATCTGGGATGCATCAGGAAGCACCTCATCTCCTGTCTTGCGGTGGCTCATTAAAGCCGCCTGGGACTTGACGAAAATCAGGGCTTAAGTTGTGCACTGTGAACTGGGCATTTGGCACATTCACCAGCAACTGGGTCATAGTGGAAGAAACCGCACCCTGTCCAAGCTAAGGAGGAAGTACTGGATTACAAAGACTAATTCAGCAATTAGGAAAGTCATAAATGACTGCTGGACATGTGGACTCAACGCTGCAAGCGCAGGTGAACAAAAATGGCTGACCTGCTACTGGAGAGGATTGTGTTAGATGTTCCTCCATTTACATATACTAGTGTTGATTATTTCAGGCCAATTGTGGTGAAAAAGGGAAGACGTCTGTGTGAACGATAGTGATTTTTACTTGTTTGGCAAGCAGAGCCATACACCAGGAGGTTGCAACCTCGTTGGACACAGATGCATGTATTAATGCCTTGTGACGATTTATGAGCAGAAGAAGCCAAGTTTCTAATATGCTGTCTGACAATGGCATCAATTTCATTGGAGCAAATAGAGAATTGAAGGAGACACTCATTGCACTTAATCATGATCAGATCCAAAGCTGGAGTGGAATGTAAATTTAACTCACCAGGAGCATCTCCTTATGGCAGAATTTGGGAGTGCATGATTTGGACAATAAGGCGTGTCCTCAAATCTGTGTTGCATCAGCAGCCATTGGATGACAACAGTCATTGGATGACAACAGTCATCCAATGACCTCAATTTCTCTGTGAAGTTGAGGCCATATTAAATTACCAGCCCATCACTCGGCTGTCCAAGGAACCCTCTTACACCAAATCACATTCTCCACATGAAAGACAAACCTGCTATACCACCTGGAGTTTTTGTTAAACAAGACCTGTATTTAAAAAGAAGGTGGAAACAGGTTCAATATGTCTTGGACCTTTTCTGGAAATGTTGGGTTCAGGAGTATCTCCCTGAGGAACGACAAAAATGGAATTGGGAAAAAAGAAGTCTGATGCCAGGAGACAGTGTTATTATCATAGATTCGAAAGCTCCTTGTCTTGGCTGCTAGGTTACATGATTGAAGAGTTTCCTGACAGGCATGGTTACGGTCTGTTCATATTAAAATAAAGTCCAAAGCTGTGGAAAGACTGGTCACCAAAATCTATCTATTAAATACAGCCGAAGATGTCTAATGCCAGTTCAATGACATATATGTAAATGGCTCTTGTTTGTTTGTTTTGGGTTTGAATTGGTAGCTCTGCCTGTCACTTACAAATTCAGGGGCCAGAGTGTATGAGCTGTGATTTAAGTTCAAACTTCAAACTCTGACATTATTTTTGTCATTTATTTTGGCATAATTTATCTTGTGTCCCACGGGGTGCCACTTTCCTATTATCTGGGGTGCAGGTATACAAACTTCACACTCTGAAATTATTTTTTTCATTTATTTTGGCATAATTTATCTTGTGTGCCATGGGATGTCACTTTCCCATTATCTGGGGTGCAGGTGAACAGGTAGGTCTTAATATGGTGTCAGGCATTTTGACCCAGGAGGGGCATACGGTTTTTGACCACTGTGGAAGCAAGCAGTGTATAGTGGTGCCACGAGCTGTAACCCTTATCATTTGATTGTTTGATCCATCAATAATCTGGGGAACATTCCGGGAATGTTGCCTGAAGGTTTGGGGGATGTTCTGGGAATGTTGCCTGAAGGTTAGGGGAATGTTCCCGAAATGTTGCCTGAAGGTAGGGGGACGTTCCGGGAACGTTGCGTGAAAGGTAGGGGAACATTCTGGGAACGTTGCCTGAAGTGTGAGGGAATGTTCTGGGAAGTTGTCTGGAGGTTGACCGAAGGTTGGGTAAACATTCTGGTAACGTTGCCTGAACGTTAGGGGAACGTTCCACGAACCTTGCCTGAGGGCTGCCTGAAGGGTGGGGAAACATTCCAGGAACATTGCCTGAAGGTTGAGGGAACGTTCCAGGAACATTACCTGAAGGTTGACCAAAGGTTGGGTAAGCAAACAACGTTGTGGGAAGGTTGCCTGAAAGTTAGGGGAATATTCCGGGAACGTTGCCTGAAGGGTGAGGGAATGTTCCGGGGACATTGCCTAAAGGTTGCGGGAACGTTCCAGGAATGTTGCCTGAAGGTTGTGGGAACGTTGCCTGAAGGTTTGATGAATGTTGTGGGAACGTTGCCTGAAGGTTTGATGAATGTTGTGGGAAGGTTGCCTGAAGGTTAGGGGAACTTTCCGGGAACATTGCCTGAAGGTTGGGTGAACCTTGCCTGAGAGTTGCCTGAAGGGTGAGGGAACATTTTGGGAAGGTTGCCTGAAGGTTGACCAAAGGTTGGGTAAATAAACAACAACGTTGTGGGAAGGTTGCCTGAAGGTCAGTGGAACATTCCTGGAACATTACCTGAAGGTTGGGGGCTAGTTCCGGGAACGTTGCTTGAAGGTTGCCTGAAGGTTGGGGGAATGTTCCAGGAACATTGCCTGAGGGTTGCCTCAAGTGTGAGGGAACATTCTGGGAAAGTTGCCTGAAGGTTAACCGAAGGTTTGGTAAGCATTCTGGACACGTTGAATGAACGTTAGGGGAACGTTCCCGGAACGTGCCTGAGGGTTGCCTGAAGGGTGAGGGAACGTTCCGGGAACGTTGCCTGAAAGTTGGCCGAAGGTTGGGTAGACATTATGGGAATGCTGCCTGAATGTTAGGGGAACATTCCGGGAACATTGCCTGAAGGTGAGGGGAAAGTTCCGGGAACATTCTGGGAACAATGTCTGAATGGTGAGGGAACGTTCGGGGAACGTTGCTGGAAGGTTGGGGACCGTTCGGGGAATTTTGCAAAATGGTTAGAGGAATGTTGTGGGAAGGTTAGCTGAACATTGGGGCAATGCTATGGGAACGTTAGCTGAAAGTTAGGGGAAGGTTGCCTGAAGGTTGACCAAAGTTTGGGCAAACAACAGCATTGTGGGAAGGTTGCCTGAAGGTTTCATTAATGTTCAGAGAACGTTGCCTGAAGGTTAGGGGGACGTTCTGGGAACATTGCCTGAAGGTTAGGGGGAATATTGCCTGAAAGTTGCCTAAAGGTTTGGGTAACATTCCAGAGGTGGTGCTAAAGGATGGGGAACGTTCAGGGAATGTTGCCAAAAGGTTGTGGGAATGTTGTGGGAAGTTTGCCTAAAGGTTTGACGAACGTTCCGGGAATGTTCGGGGAAGGTTGGGGGAACTCTTCCAGAACCGTTGTCTAAAGGGTGAGGGAACGTTCAGGGAACGTTCTGGGAAGGTTGGGGGAACATTCTGGGAACATTGCCTGAAGGTTAGGGGAATGTTCCAGGAACATTGCCTGAAAGTTATGAGATCGTTCCCAGCCAAAAGTTGAGGGAATGTTCCCGGAAGGTTGGCTGAAGGTTGGGGGAACATTGTGGGAAGGTTGCCTGAGGATGTGGGGACATTCCAGGAACGTTGCCAGAAGATTAGGAGAATGTTGTGGGAATGTTAGATGAAGATTTGTTGAACATTCCAGGAATGTTGCCTGGGGGTTGCCTGAAGTGTGAGGGAACGTTCAGGGAAAGTTGACTGAAGGTTCACCGAAGGTTTGGTAAACATTCTGGGAACATTGAATGAATGTTAGGGGAACATTCCCCAAAGGTTGGCTGAAGGTAGAAGGAATGTTGTGGGAAGGTTGCCTGAAGGTTGCGGGAATGTTCCAGGAACGTTGTGGGAAGGTTGCCTGAAGGTTAGGGGAACACTCTGGGAACGTTGCCTGAAGGTTGGCGGAACGTTCAGGGAACATTGCTTGAAGGTTAGGGGAACGTTACGGGAAGGTTGCCTAAAGGTTGGGGGAACATTCCAGGAACATTGCATGAAGGTTAGGGGAACCCTCTGGGTAAGTTGCCTGAAGGTTAGGGGAATATTCCAGAAATGGAAGTGGAATGTTGTTTCCCCTGACAAAAACTGAACATTCAGGGTATGTTTGCAGAATGATACTTCTTGCCATAAAAAAACATTCACAGAATGTACGCGGAGCATCATTTCTTGCTAATACCTAGAAGCCCAAGATTGGGCCAAATCGGTGGTGGCTCAGCGCTCATATGTTGGTGCTGGAGAGGTATGTGTGATCTGTTCAACGACGTAAGACGATGTGTTCCTAGCGCATCCCAGACGTTGGCCGGGGATTCTGGAGAAGAGCAACAGTCAAGACACGCAGTGATGGGAAAATTGGGGGAGGGGTAGCCCCTGTTGGCGTTTTTCAACACGGAACATTGTTATTGCACCTAAAAACTACAAATAGTCCATACCTGTGGACATAGGTAATTTCTTCTCGCTGCAGTGTATCAGCATTTCATGATGAGTAAAGTTCCTTGCACTGCCTGGACCCAGGCCATGGAAGAGAAATTGGTGGAGCTGTGGCAGGAGCATCCCTGCATCTTTGATGTATTCAGCGCCTTATTTTGCAGCAAGATAGAAAAAGAAAAACAGCATGGCAAGAAATTGCCCCCTCCCTTCAGCCAGGTGAGCAAAATATGTTTATATGAGGAGCTCGCTTTTTTCTCTCAATACAAGACAAGCTATGTGATGGGGACATAACTGTAATCATACACTTCTCATGTCCTTTTTCATGGCAAAACATTTGAAGAGCAGGCCGGCTCATTAGGGGTATTCCTCCTGGGAAAAATCTTGTGGTGTGAACCCCCCGTGGCTGTCCAGTCATGTAGTGTGAACCAGATAATGACTCTAAAATTCCTAACACAGGACAACTAGTTATGTATAGTTGTGTAGTGTGAACGGTACAATGATCTGACAACTTTGAAAGTCGAGTAGTGTGAACTAGGCTTAATTCTCACAGTTTACATTGACCTGTCTATTTTGAAGAATACAAGTTATTGTAAACTGTAAACTAGAGTGCTGAGTTAAAATGTTGAGTATCTCCTGATTAAGGGTGTGAGGAGTGGTACTTCTGCAGTTAAAAAAAGGATGAAGTGTATCGTTATATTGCAATTATAAATTAAACAGCGAAAAAAATAATAATTTGTGCATGGAGGGAGGGCATATAACTTTTACAGAGGCAAGGGGAGGGCAGAAACAAAATTATATAAACGTCAGAGAAGGCAGTTAAATTTTTTAAAATGGCATGTCCAAATTGACCATATCCCCCCACACCCCTACAATTTAATGGAAACCCAGCAACTAATTGGTTTAAACAATGTCACACACAAAACATTTATTAAGGACTAATTAAGGGATTAGATCTATCCCCTTTGCACCTTGTGCCTCACTTTGTGCCCGGATATTGCACTGTCTGAAAAGCAAAGTGGACGTGGACACACCCAAACTGAACTATGCCCCAAAGATCATCAAAATAAGTCCCTAAGTGTTCATTGTCAAGAGTTTTCACTGTAATTCACCTTAATGATGTAACACCCAGACATAAACGCAGAGAGAAAACACCACAATCTTGTAAGGATTGCATCACACTTACAATAGTTCACAGGCTGCTGCACAAAAAGACATCAAATGTAGTTTGTGGTTATAGGGGGAAACTTAACTACCCCGTCAGGGTCTCAGTCGACAGCGTTCAAAGGGACATGTGCTGCCTTACACAGAACAAAAGCTGCTTTCAGACTTCACTCTTCTCTGCGAAGCCTGGATCCCTGCATCTGTCTGAAACAGCTTCCAGCCTGCTTTGTAGTACTTTTCTTTCTTACATTTAGGGAGCCCTCGTCACAGCACTCTTGTTATCTCTGTTTGGCAATTAGGGATTCCTAAAGCTTTGGCGCTTCTAGCAAGAGGGAAGAAGATGACAGGTGTGATTTGGTGATTAGGTCTCATCCTTCCACCTGCAGTTACGGATGCAGGCAGAGCTGTTGTGCAGCAAACCTTCTCACTGCCACATTAGCATCTGTAGCTGAGGAGAACTGAGCCACAGGTGAAGCTAATGATGGAAAAGACTCTGTCCATCTTTATCGTGATTAGTTGAGGACCTGGGTGGCATTGTTACTCATCAGAGACATGATGAATAAAACATAAACTGTCAACCAATGGTAATGAGAGATGGGGAGCTGTTTTTGCAAAAACACACAGTAGATGGGAAACTGGGAGGGAAACTGAACAAAACTAGCAAGAGAGATGCACAAACTCAAAGAAAAAAAAGAAAAAAACATTGAAAAAATAAAGAAATGAAAATATTTAGGAATAAAATCCAGCAAATCCAGCTTACCTTCTCTGTATTCATTGGAATTGTGAGCTATGGGCTGCTGCAGCATGAACTGCTTCATGAAATGCACAGTTTTAGTCACTCATACTCTGCCAGTCCGATTGTTTGACCTCATTTTGGTTGTATGTGACAAATAAATGACAAATCCATTCTGTTCTGCTGTAGCGCCATATGGAGCTTGGCAACTCGCTGCAGAGGAGAAGACACCCCTGAGGAAAGAGCAGTATGACTCTCTGGGCAATGAGCCCGGAGTGCAGTGTTTTCCAACTACTTCACTGAGTCTCATCAGTGTTAATAACTGAAGCTACCATGGACTCCTCTTTTATCTCTACCGGGCTCAGTGCTCTAACAACTACAGCAGTTCACTCCCTGACTATCACAGTATCCATCTATTGGCCTTTACAGTACATATCCTCATGCATCACTGCACACAGCATACACATGAAAATACAGAGTCTGTTTAGATAGAAAGCTACAACAATGGAAAGTAATTATAGTGATCGGCTGCTTGTATGGATCAAAAAGCTGAGAATAGAATCTTTTCTATACAAATACTGTTTGGCATCTGCAAATTTCACTATTAGTCCCATTAATATTTGTTTTTAAAGTGTACAGATGTCAAAGATCACATGATATACTTAAAGGTAGAATCAGAAGGATTTTACTAAAAAATAAAATATAGACACATACAAAAGTAATGCTGCTCAATCATCACTTCTGGGCCTTTGTATATGTGTGGTGGTGACTGTTGAGACTTGAGGCAAGTTACCGTAAAGAGCAATGCAGGGGGCGTCCAGTGGCTCATGTGGTGGAGCAGGCACCCCATATACAGAGGCTGTGTCCTCACCGCAGTGGGCACGGGTTCAGTTCCACCCGTGACCCTTTGCTGCATGTCATCCCCCCTCTCTCTCGCCTGTTTCCTGTCTACTCTTCAACTGTCCAATCCAAGAAATAAATGCACCGAAAGCCAAAAAAATATCTTTAAAGAGCGATGCAGACGCGCAATCAATTTTTAAGTAACGATAGCGTAAGAGCACTGCAGAGCACAGCCGCTGCACTCCGTCCAGATTGGAGAAAGTTACAAATGTGGACATAGCGCAAAGAAAAGGAAATACAGCCCTGGTGAGCATAAAACTTGTTCCAGAACAAGAGTGAGTCTCAGGTTGGCTTTCAGCCATTTTGGAGCACTGAAAGAGAGGCTGGGAAGAACGATGGAGAGTTGGGCTACTTTGTAATGGACAGGTAGGTGCTAAACAGTGGCGGTTAGCTTGTTGGCTTACTAAATCGACTTCTCCATTACACAAATGTAATATTTCAATGTAGCTTGCTGTGTAATGTTAGGTAAGCAGTATAGCAGTATATGTAGTACATTACGTTATCTAAGTTACGATACTTCTGGTGTGTTGAGCCAGGAGGAGGGGTCCAGTTTGAATCCTGTGTTTACAAACAGCTGTTGTGTTAGCAAATGCTACTTAATCCACCTTTAAGCAACATTTGAGTAAAAAAGAGACTGACACAGGGGTAAGGCAGTTTATTTTTGTCATTGGGCAAAAATTCCATAATATCCTTTCAGCATACTGTAATTTAGGTAGTTTAAAAGAACACTACACTTCTGCACCTCTTCTTGGCTGTGTCTCCAGGCTTTAGAAAATGAGGACAGCCAATCACAGGTCATTTCAGAGAGCGTGTATTTCTATTGGCTGCTCTACAAAGGAAGATGTGCATTCGCGTCCCCTCAGCTATTGAAAGCCCGATACATTGACAGACAACCCAGGAGCAAAAGTTGCTGCTCCAGCTTTGGTGACAACTGCATAAGCAAGTAAAGCAACTGACATATCAAGATGATCATCTAAAAGAGAGAGCGACAACAAAGGAAATAAAATGGGCAGGCGAAGGGCGGGTCGGAGCTACAGAGCCAAAACAGGAAGGGGAGGGCGCAACGGAGTTGTTAC
>JAQLOL010000020.1:12093500-12114088 GCA_029783665.1 Naso thynnoides | reverse complement strand
ACCTCTGTCAACCCCCCTCCCTCCCTCCACACACGCAGACACACACAAGAAGAGTGTGTTTCATGGTGAGAGAGACGAGATATTGTTTTGGAGTCTCCGGTTGCTATGGATATGGTACGTCTTCTGTGGGTGCGTTATGGCTGCTTTGTGTGTGTGTGTGCCTGCACGTGTGTGTGTATGTGTGTGTGGGGTGCTTGGCAGAGGTTCATAAAGGGATTTGGCAGTGTATTGTGTTGAAATATGGATCAAGTTGCGAGTTTACTTTCACTTTCGCCAAGTTACCCACTGGAGCTTTTACCAAATACTGGAAAGATCACATTTTTGAGCCTACTGTGGCGCTAGACAGGTCAAAGGATTACCAAATTATAAATGTTCATCATGAGGGGGATGTGAATGTAAAGCTAATTTGGTGTCAATCTGTCCAATTTTATTCAAAATGTCATGTTGTTGTTTTTATTTTGCGTCTTCGGGCTCAGCCAACGTTTAAAGTTTAGTTTATCCAACACAGTTCTCAAGGGAACCAAATACAAAACATGCAGTACATTTTAATTTAATTCAGTAACAAAACACAACTTCTAAAAAAACACTCACATGCTACAAACACTGCGGTTAGCCACAAGCTCAGTTATGATTTAACAACAGTGTGTTTATTTGTTCTTTTTTTTTTTAGGGTGAATACTTTTCACAAGTTTCCCTATTTTGCTTTGTTATAAATGACTAACAAATTAAACTGATACAGGATGGCATCCACACAGTTGGGACTACAGAAAGAAACAGACACACAACTTTGACTGGCCTCCCAGCACAATTTAACTAGAGTTAGGATAGTTTATAAAGATGTTTTGCTCACTTATAACAGTGAAAAACAAAGCTGTGTTACACTTGTACACTTTGGGGCTGCAACAAATGAAGTTTTCAATTTGCTTATCATTACCAGGTTCAAGGTGACCCCTTCAAAAGGTCTTGGTTTGTTCATCTAACAGTCCAAAATAAAGGAAATCACTTGACAAAGATGTAAAACAGAGAAAAATGGCATATCATTACACTGGAAAAGCTGCAACAAAAGAATATAAAGTATTTTTCTTCAGTGTTTACTATTTTACTTGATAAATGACTGACTATTTAATTACTTCAACAAAATAATGCACTATTACTTTTATGCTGATTCACATGCTGTTTCATTGTCTGCTGGGTACAGCTCAGGAAGTAACACTTTGATGCTTCCTTATGACTATAAAAAGAACACAAACCTGTTCTGTCTGATGAAATCTTAACCGAGGACTCAGGCAATAATTTGGCAGTACCTTCTGAATGAAATGAAACATAAATAACACTTGATGACCAGCTGAGACTTTCGCCTGTTGTGACTGATTTTGAACTCCACCTGTGTTTAGGAACAATATTTGTTTGTTTTTTTGTTTTTGTTTTATTAACTAATTGAGAACAATGGTTATAGCAGTATGGCAAAGTCCTATACTGCTCTCTGCTGGCTAATGAGAAAAACATCAGCAACAAAGAATTACAACCCAAATTCCAAAAAAGATGGGACGTTGAGAAAAATACCAATAAAACAGAATGTGACAAATTTTTAATCCATTTTGAACTTATGCTTAACTTAAAAAAAAGGAACAAGACAACACATTTAAAGTTTTACTGCATTGTTTTTAAAAATAAGTATCCTTTTTCTGATCTGATACCATCATCACATTTTAAACATGTTGGGACGGGAGCAACAAAAAGACTGGGAGAGTTGTGAGATGTGCCAAAAAACACCTGTTTGAAGCGTTTAATGAATAAGCGGGTTCACAGTGATTGTGATATTCTGAACAACTGTAAAAATTTTTGACTTAGGGCGTGATCATGTTCTTACATGTTGTAAGAACCAGTTTGTTTTCTAGCATACCTCTGCTTTTAATTTAGTCATACTCTCACGTTGGGTAAGAAGACCTGGTTCATGGTCCGTGTTCTAGTTCATCACAAAGGTGTTGGATAGGGTTGACATCTCTGTACAGGCCAGTAAAATTCCTAAACACTAAACCTGGAAATAGTTATTTATGGATTTTTTTGCACAGCAGCGTTGATATTGAAAAATGGAAGGACTAAACTGCTGCCAAAAAGCTGAAAGCACACCGCCATCAAAAATATCTATATGAATTCCCTTATTGGGAGTAATGCCGAACCATGGAAAACAGCCCCAGACCAAAGGTGCGGGAAAGTATGCAGGCAGGGTTGTCGACATACTTCTATCCTTGACACTCATAAGAGCTTCCCACTGATTTTCTTTTGTTTTTGAAGCCAATTTATCACTTACCACAGTTTTTCTCATCACTGCCGTCAGAGCAGTCTGCTGAGTGGTCACATCTCCAGGTATGACGGATGCACTGCCCGTCTCCACACTGAAACTCAGACACCTCACAGGTGGAAGAAGTCTGTGAAAGTGGGCGGGACAAACCACACAACTCCGGAGACTCGTCCCGCCCATCTCTGCAGTCAGCCTGCCCATTGCACAGCTTGCTTCTAGGCAGGCTGGTATCAGACGGCCCGCAGGAGAAGGTGGTGCAGCTCTGGCAGGAGGCCTTGTCACTCCCATTGCCACGGACAAATTCATCTTTCTTGCACCACAGCTGACCTGCAAAGAGTGAAAGTCACAATTACAGTCACAATAATAGCAATAATTAAAATTACATCTTCAAAATCATTCTGATGGTTCGCTCATTTGAAATGGTGTAACTGGTGTCTCCACGTCAGTCACTATGCACCCCAATCGCCAGTTATTGCACTGTGTGACTTGGAGAAACAAGCTCACAATGTGTTAAGTTTTACAGCCCTACATCTCACACCCCAACAACTATCACTGACTGTGGTGAAACCAGATCATATTTTATAAGATGAACAGTTAAAGAAATGATTTAAAAAGCTGGATTGTTCAAGAGGAATCTATCTGAGCGGACATCACACATAAATGATGTATTTGTTAAAACAAATATAAAGTTTTTATAAGAAGCAGCTGTCTAATTCATCCATCCAGTCAGTTCTAAAACAATCCTTCTCTACGTCAAATCCATCCAGATGTTCAGCTGGGCTTAATGTAAGAGTGAGCGAGGGCAATAAAATCCTCATTTCTCACTTGTAAAATTTTGTATCATAAATTAATATTAATAAATGATGCAACATAGCACACTTTAAATTAAATGAATGGAGACATTGTTAGAAATAAAATACGCAGACAGGAAGTCTGTGTAGTAATGAATCCAGCAAATCACCACCTGACAAATCAAAAGGAGCAATAACTATATCGACACAGGTCAAAAGGCAATCCTGGTGATTGTTTTGCCTGAAAAATGTTATTGAGCAATAGTTCCTACAGTATAATGATACAGCAAAACTCCAACGGTTAATAATTTACAACATCGTATATAATCACACTGCCCTTCTGACATTTAACTTTCAGCAGTTCTACAACATCAAAGAGTTCAGACTCCATAATACAGCCGTACAACATGTGGTTTGACTACACAAGTAAACAGTGACTTTCCTGCCTAACCTGACTGACATTACATACTTGGAGGAGGAAGAATTTATTTCACTTTCTAAACTATCCTATCCTATCCTATTCTCATGGAGCGTCCGCCACATTAAGGGCCGTCCGAAACCAAGTAGCACAGAGTGTAAGTGAACTGTTGAACCTTTAGTATCAAGACTGCATCGGTACATCCTTAAGGCTGTCCGAGCAGGAAGTGCAACAGGAAACTGGAGGAGGAAACGCCATTAAAGAAAGTTTCATATTTCTGTTTTGTCTAATAGCCGAATTTAATCGCACCTTTGTCACGCTGACAAGCATAATCACCAGAACGATGGAAATTCAGATCTGTAGCAGCAGTGACAGACAACTAATATAATAATCAGCCAGCAGGCTGCCTGCTTATTTTGCAGTTTGTGTATAACTGACAGGAGTCTCTACAATGACATTTAATGGGATCTAACGCTGTTATTCCATGAGATACACAACAGTGGTTGCAATATAGTTTTGCTGATACAGCAAGACTGTAACACTTTTGAGATGCATTTGTCCTCTGAAAGCAGCAGCTATCCTTGCATACGGTAACCTGTGACTACCGCAACGGCCATGCAAGCAGGGCGTCCATCCGTTGCCATGGTGATGGCTTCTTCCTTGTTCCAGTAGAGAGTAAAGGGTGTCCCATAATTTGGCTATCTGGATTTATACCTTCCCCCTTCAGTAGACAGGCCATTCAAAGTTGCAAGTGTTGCTTGATATGAAGTGACACTTGTTGGTAGTAACCGGTTTGGGATTGGGCTATTGTGTCTCTCTGAGCAACACAATAATGCTCACAGCCTTCTGCCATTATTCACATCAACTACGTTCATTTGTATCACCTGCCAGCACACTTACTCATTTTAAACAAGTTTCTCCTATGAGCTTTTTCTTTGCAAACGTTATGGAGCTTACAGTTAATGCTGAACAACAAATCTCGCTGGAATTCAATGTCAAAGTCTAATGGCTTCAACAGGATTATATGACAAAAATCTGCAATGGTATTTTCCCACATGGTACAAGAAAATTAGACATCTTTGCAGCACAGAAGTAGATCAATACTCTGTATGCCCAGAGTCAAGATGTTAAGAAAAAAATTACAATTACTCTACATACAGAGTGATTAACATTAGCTGAAAATCAAGCCTTTGTGAGAGTGTTTATGTTAAAATCATTCAGGATTTTCAAACAGAAAACAGTCCAACAACAGACCAGCACACCTCAACAGAACTCTGCTTTTAAGACCTTTCACAAATGATACTCCACTGTGCAACACTCACGGTTATAACGGACAAGTGTCAGTAAAAGTGCACAACACATACAAGCCACAATAAATGTATGATTGCCTGACCTTGATAGACTTTGACACCATATGTGTTGGTGGTACTTCTGACAGAGCAGACACTGGGAAAATCCAAGATAAGCACCTTTGATCTACAATCTCCAGCCAGTGTTGTACAAGTGTTGTGTAGGTCTTAGCTGCAATCATCATGATAGTGCAGTATTCATGAACTGCACCATGTTTCTATTTTCAGAGAAGTGCAAAGTCATATTGTCAGGCTTCTTGGTGGTATTTTTCAGTTCTAGACTCACCTGTAGGTCCCAACCGGTTGGTGTCATCCTTGCATGTTCAAAACAATCAACCTGTGAATAGATGAACCTTTTCCTAAAGAAGGTAGGGCTGCGGAGCTCCTAAGAAGATCCCTTTAGTTACTGGATCATTTAGATGTTTGCATGTGTGGCAGCATCACTGGTTTAAACACCCAGAAAACTTGAGATCAGCTCAACCGCTCAGTTCTGTGCAACTGAATAAATAATATATTTTTGTCACTTTTTTTTTTTAAAATATAATGATGGACTAGCTAACCATATTGTGCATAGTGCTGAACCTGCAGTGTTTATATGTTTCTTTGTAAAGCTTCGTGTTACTTTTACCTCTTGTTCGAACACATTTTTGACTTGCTGTGAAGCACTTCGAAATACCTGGTTGTTGAAATGTGTAATGTAAATACACTTTCCTTGTCACAATATATCAGTTTTGTTTTTATTGCTTCGTTTATGCAGCCAAAAAAGATCTTATGAAATCCAAACTGGTGTGCATGTTTATGTACATTCAGAGTTTGGGATGGGGTTACACTGTTGAGTCATCACAGCTGTGTTCATCTAATCTGTCCACACAGTCTGTGTGTCCGACACAGACGCTCTGTCGCGGGATGCATGAGCCGTCAGCACACCTGAGCTCCCGCTGCTCATGGCAGGCGGGCAGAGAGCGACCTGCTGCACCTGGAGCACGTGCACACAGTTTACTGTTACTGTGCAGAATGTCAGCCGGTAGCATAAAATGACTAATCAAAGACAATAATAATGACAAATTAGGCATAATTATAACTTGTACATTACATCCAAAATAATATTTTCTTCAACAAACAAGCCCCCAAAAATTGAACAGGCCAGGTAATAAAAATGAAAAATGCTTATTTACTGCAGAAGTTTCACATCTTCAGTTTGTTTGGGGGTTTTTTGTTTGTTTGTTGTTTTTTAAAAGAACCATTTATAAATATATGTCTTTAAGTTCACAAATTATGGTCTGACCAATATGAGATTTTTGGGGCCGATGCCAATATCAGGGGGTAAGAAAATTCCAATATCTGATTTATCCGCTGATATTCTATATATAATATTTTGAATGTGGTTATCAAATACGTGTGACAAAGATATGTAATGGAGGCAAGATATCTACCAAACTTGACTCCAAACATCACTGCACCAAACAATACAGTCTTCACTTATTATCTATTAAATAAGGGACCGCCCTCTGCTGGACAAATTACATGATTACACCATTTTAAATCACTAGTCCAAGTATTTTTTTCAGCCTTAAAAAACTGTTTTAATAACGGCACTTATTGGCAAACAAATATGCCAGCACCCATATAGATTGATATATCTGCGACAGGCCGATATCGGACGATAATATTGGTCAACCAATGTATCTGTCTGGCCCCACTACAAATGGGAAAAAAAACTGTCCTTTTATCCGTATTTGTGTGCTCCCCATCCATGTTTCATCACATTATATACCATAAAGTCAACAAAACTGCATAATATTGAATGTCATTCATATCAAATCGATGTGCTTCTGTCTGTGAGCATGTTGTTCAGAATAATCTGATAAACTACCTGTTCAAAAATGGGATTTTATTCATTTCTCAAACTTTAAATTAAATTTTGTCTAACTGAGTTGACAGAATGACACCATAGTGTTTCGTATCACTGTTGTTGTTTTGGGTCGAATGACATCTCTCTGTTTTCCATACTCGAGCTATCTGTGGACAGATTTTCCCTGCAAATATTTCAGTCCAACCATGAAAATTAACTTGCACTCGGTTTAAACTGTAACCGCTTAGCCTTCTGCAATATTATTCATTTGTTTACAAGTCCGAAACTTGGAAGTCAAGCCAAAGATCGAGTTCACTGCAGTTCATGCTGCAGACGGACTTCATTCAAACTGACAGTCCGCTCGACGATGTAAACTCTGTTCGTCCCTCAGTTAAACAAACAGCTCGTTCATTTCACACACGTGCAGAAGTGATGTGAGCATCTTACCAGACATGAAGAAGCAAGTTAGAGCGACTATGAGAAGAAAGAACGTTGAACCTCCAAGGTGTCCCATGCTCGATGTCCTCCAGTGCGCCGCATCGCACGTGTCGCGGGAATATGACGCAACAGCAGCGCTTGAGCGTGTAGGACTGCTGCGAATTACGGTGAAAACCGTTCATACTTCGTCATGCCGTCATAGCTTTCAATGTTACTGTCTCTGCTGCTATTCAGTTATTTGCTGTTGCCAATTTGGGGGTTTTTACTTAGTGTTCCAGGTAAAAACTGACCCCAAAATGTGACTCCCCCACAATTTCTTTCCTTGACTTGTAGCCACTGACTTTCAGAGACTTTATACATGCTAAGTACTAGAGATCCAGATAAACCTCCTGAGTGAATGTGGTGAGTGCCACATCTTGCATTTTCAGGAAAGTCAGATTTTAGTTCAACCAGGAGAGACTTCATTTTTCTCAATAAACAACAATTATTTTACTGACAGGTGCACAAGAATGTTGAAATACAAAAAGTCTTTGGTGAGTACACCCCATCCTGACATCTACATTTTTTAAAAAAGGGGGTTGCATAGCCGAGAGTACAGCAGGATATGGCATCTGGACGCGGGTGGAGACAGATGAAGATTGCTGAGATCTGGGTGAGAGGAGGAGGAGTGAGCTTCTGGTGAGGGCAGTCTCTCCCCTGTTGCCACTAGGGACAAATAGTCTAGATAAGTTAGCCAATAGTCTAGTTTTTGGTCTGTCTCACTCCTTGAGTTGTTTAATAGGCTATAGAGGAGATGTGAATTTCTTTCAGAATTTGCGACACAAAACTAAAACAAAATTCCGTATAAAATCATCTTTCTGCAGATTTACTATTATTTGATATAGGCCTATCCTTCAGTAAACTAATGGCTATTTCCAGAAGGCTTCCTAACTTTAGGTTACAAAGGTAACCCCGGTTCTCTGATAACATGAGTGTACCAAAGGTACCATTGCACCTGCCCCACTGGCTGGCAGTCATGAATACTGCATCAAGAGGGAGGGTCTGTCTTCTCCCTATAGGAGAGGGTAATGCAGTGTCATCAGTTTATTCAAAATAAACACACCTCCTTCTCGCTTCACACAAGGAGATTGGTCTGGTGAATTACTTCACTCATGTTGTCAGAGAACCAGGGTTACCTTTGTAACCTAAAATTCTCTTTCAAACATTTGCTTGGTATCTCACTATGGGGATATACTGACTCTTGTACTGCCAGACGAGCTTATATTGAAGACCAGCTGCCAACTACTGGACCAAAGAATTGCGACCCTCAGCAGAGCCCACCCTTAGAACAGTTAGAACAGTATGTGCCAAGGGCGCAATGACATCCAGCTTATAAAACCTTTCAAAGGTATGAGGTGAAGCCCAACTGGCCGCCAAACATGTATCTTGGATAGACATGTCTCTGAACAAGGCCCAGGATGTCAGCATCTTCCTTGCAGAGTGAGCACATAGACCAGCCGGAGCGTGAAGCCCCTTGCTGCCATAGGCCAAAGGAGGGGGCCCCAACTATCCAATGAGAATTGTATTAAAATTTTCCTCTGTTCAGACTAGTGTAAAAAGTTTGTACCTTGACATGTTCCTACTGCTGACTTCCTGCAGTCTTCCTCAGAGGTGCCACATGATGTTGCTGTGACGTCCTGTCAGCTATTGTCATCCTACCTGGATAGGTGTTTTGTAGGTACAAACTTTTCTACTACTCTTAACGCAAGAAAGTATTAATTCAATTAGAAGAAGTTAGAAGAACCTTTATGGGAATGAGAAAGTTGCTGTTTCATGACAGATTTATCAGTGTGAGGTTTTGCCCATGACACAAACAGCTAATCAGTCCTTCTAAACCCTCGTGTTTTGTCCGCATACATGCAGAAAGCACATACTGAGCACAACAGCCACCTACCTAAGTTTTAACAGATCAAGTCTGTTTTGAAAAGAGATCTGAGACGCGTTCGTAACCCTTCATTACAAAAGCTGTGTATTTGGGCTAAACTCTTCTCTGCTGATGTGAAGTCTTGGTCTTTTCTCTTTTCGTTGCTCTATGCATGATTTGACTGAAAGTGAATGATAGTGGGTCCATAGAGTGTTAAAAAACTTCAGAATGTACTTTTTATGTGCCAAAAGTTTCAAAACTTCAGCATTTTAAAAGCTGCAAACAATGACACCCTGTGGTTTAAAGAAGTTATAGCAGCCTTTTAACACCTGAGCGAGTTTAACATGCAACAGAGGTCCAAGAAGCCAGTGTGTTTCCATCTGTAATACTTTTGTTCAGACATGATACAACTGATGTAGATGGTAATGTACAACGTTTTACTGTAAAATAAATCAGATTGTGCAAATTGCATACATATAATTTTTTAACGATATGAAATATTACCATATTCATTGATGTAGTTTAGTCCATGTCACTGTGAGCTCATGCATTTAAATTTAATATTTCTGTAACATTTCATGAGTCATGAGATCTGAGTGTAGAGTGATACTCACTGAATCAGAGGATGCATTGTGTGATCGGGTGTGCATCACCATATTTCTTTCTTATTCTCCTATCATCCCACTAATGTGCCCATTTTACGGCATATAGCTGCAAAACCTGGAGCTTTGAGTGCTGCCCTTAGCTGGGTCACTGAAGATTAAAATGGATATTACACTAATGCAAGGAAAGCTGTTCAAGTACGTCCACCCAACCAACCTCACATTATAATTTACTTCCATGACTGTGTGTTAGGCAGTAAGTGTTTTTCATTTTATCCCATTACACCATTTGCAATAATCATTTCAGGCCATTTTGATGCAATAAAATGGCTTTATATGAAATATACACGTATACATATATACATAAAAAACCATCATGGATAAACATATTTATCACTTGGTTATGTATTAAATCGTTATCACTTTTTTAATTTTTTCTTACATATTGAAATTATTCCGTTAACATTCTACATTAGACTAGTCCCCTATCAGATGCTGTTATATTTACTGTTAAAACTTTCAGCAGTTGTAACAGGCAGGATTTTTGTTGGTGCGTTGTTTTTATTTATGACCTCTTCTCACTGGTAGTGTTGTTAAGGAACAGAGCCAGAAAAACATGTGAGGTCTGGAGTCCACAGCTGTCCGGAGGGCTGAGGCTGATCTGAATGGGCCCACTCACATGTAACTCTGTGTCTCGTGAGAAAAGCTGCGCACTGAGGGGCTACCATTTGTTGAAGTCACACATCTCGGCCTAATCCAATCCAATCCATTTTATTTATATAGCACAATTTAAGCAAACACAAGGTTTCCAAAGTGCTGCACGGCAAGATAAAAATACAATAAATAACACAACGGAAGCACGATAAGATAAAAATTAAATGATAAAACACAGTAAAATCCACTAAAAACAAATACAATAAATAAAATCAATAAAATAAAATAAATGAAGTCAACCTCCTACTGGGTGTTAAAAGCCAAGGAGAAGAGGTGGGTCTTAAGACGAGATTTAAAAACAGGCAGAGAGGAGGCCTGTCTGATGTGCTGAGGCAGGTTGTTCCAAAGTTTTGGAGCTGCAACAGCAAAGGCACGAGCCCCTCTGAGCTTCCGCTACTGCTACTGTTGGACAAAACAAACAATATGAAGGTGTTACTACTATGAATATTTCCTCAATCACTACTATTCACACTCAGAAGAAGTATTACCACCCCTTTCAGGTACAGCGCAAAAGCAATCTCAAACAGTACTGACCTGCAGTTTTCAATTGCCTGAAACAGAAATACCACAAATGCTGCACGTCACAACATGACTCACCTACTTTCTAACATAGGCCATGAACTTATCAATCACCCAGAGATGCATCAACTACATCACAAAAACAATTTTCTTACACCACACGAATCTTTAGCAGGTTCATCATAAAACTGCAGAGTTCATTTCTCAAACCTGCTTCCAAACAACAGACACCTGAATGATCAACTTTCATGGGAGTTTACCAGCAGTATTTACAATCAGCAAATGAAAGGCAAATTTGGATTGAGTGATGGAATTGAAAATATTTGCTTATTCAGGATGGTTTCCTTTGGGGAGAAAGCGGAGGATCACTGTTTCAGTTCATATGAGCAATAAGACGTTGGGACAAAAGAAGTTAAATAGAACACATTTTATTCACATTTTGCTATTATACAGGAAACAACCAACACATGACATGGTCAGGCCTCTACAGCAGGTTTGAATGGAGCATTTAGGTTGTTGATGCTGAAGGACTTAATCCTGCTGCTCAGAGGTATGGCTGGTCTGTGGAGAGGGACGGCTCCTTGTACACAGAGCCCGGAGTCACTGGAACCTTTGGGGTCTCAGCAACTTCACTAGAAGCAATCAAAATATTCACAAAATACCAAAGTTACTAAAGTGCTTCATTACAGACAGAATAATTCAATTACCAGCAGCACACAAGTTTTTTTTTTTTAATAGCTTTTGTATTTCAGTTGTAAGAGCTTTACTGTTCATTTAAGAAGATCAATAAATATCAGTAAATCAGTAAGATCAACATGTTAAGGCATTTGAGCATTTATGGCAGATTTATTCAAACAGCTCATTAAATGTGTGTGTGTCACAACAATGTGCAGAAATCTCTGATATACATCATAAGATGAATGAAGTGCCCACAATGCTCCTTTAAGAGTCACTGTGTACAATTTATGGTAATCTACTGGCACAGTATGGCAGAAACTGAAAGCAATTTTAATGATTATTTTTTTCATTAGTGTATATTCTTTTGATTAGTGTACAAAAATCCTTGAAATAAGAATGACTGTGTTTTAATCATCTTGGAATGCATGTTGCCTCCCCTCTTCTACGGTAGCCCAGAACAGACAAATCAAACACTGGCTCTTGGTAAGGTTTTTTTTGTAAATTTCATGGCTACCGTTGGCTCTCTCTAAGGCAGAGCGAGATTCATTTGCTTGCAGTCATGGACTTCATGATGAATCGTGGACAAGGCTGTCATGACGGCACCTATGGGTTTGTTGACTATTGTCTTGACATTTAAGCTTTGCATTGTGACTGTCAACATTTCGGTACATGAAGCCACAAGTGACAATATTTGACAAGAAACTCACTCAAAGTGGACAAGCACTTAGGCATAACTGCCTTAGCTTTATTTCAATCTACAGAGTCACAGCTAGATGGCACTAAATCCTTCAAACTGGACCTTTAAAGAATGTGGCCCCATATATACCAACTTAAAACATAGCCGTTACCACAATCTAAATCAGGTTGTTTACATGACTGCTATGCCATCTTACTCACATCACTGCCTTTCTTGTGCTGGCTTAGTGCAGGTCAGAACAATATTTTTCTGTTATTAGTCCGCTGTCACTGCACATTTAATCCTTGCTGTTACGGTTTTTATTAAGCTACCCCATGACATTTAACCACAGGAAGTGAGTAAGTCACTCGTATTCAGACGCTGGTTTAAATACACATTTAGAAATTTTCATCACCTTACAATAGTTGATATAACTGCATTAGGAGCTGCTGGTGTTTACTGCAGAATAGATAAAATAAATTTACCATCAGCTTTTAGAACTCACTCTGTGATCGTATATTAACTTGTAAGGTCATAAACAAAAACGCTATTCAATAAAGGAAAAGTAATCAAGCCCTGATCATCAGGTTTTCTTTTTTCACTTTACTTAAATAAAATTAAACCAGAAAATGATTGTAAATGGCTTCATTTATACCCTGTAGCACCATTATCCGGTATGCTTTCTAGTTTGCCTCTGATCCACACACACACACACACACACAAATGGCCCAATAATTATGAGCAATTTGGGGTTTAATGTCTTGTTCAAGGATGCATCCCTGTATAAATGACCTTCTGATTATCTTGAACATGAAAATGCATCAACTGAGTGTTTTACCTGCCAGCGGTGAGAGCTTTCTGTGAAGACATGACGACTGTGGCGGGCACTGACTCTCTGCGTCCATCTCTGGTGTAGTAGTAGTTGCTGGCATACTTGTGGCTCGGGCCTACTGGCAGTTTGGGTGGTGGCTGTGTCCTAAAAAAAAAGGAAAAGGCATTTTACTGTAATTTAACATTATGTTAGCTGTGTTGAGAGCTTCAAAGGTCAGTCCACGAGTGATTTCCCCTGAGATGGATTTTATTATTATTCACAGCCCCTTCCACAGTTCACCGTGTGGTAGCAGGGGATGCCTGAAGGGACAATTTCAAGGCACATAACGCCGTAGTTGGTCCCTTTAAAGTAACAACATTAAATCAACTTGTCAGACATTAAATTCTAGGGATGACCTCTCATGGAAAGTGGCACCGGCTGCATCCAGCTTAAACCCTGATTAGCTGACATCATTTAGTCACCTGTGATTCAACCTTACGTGATGCAACAGATACGAACTAGGACGTCGTCGTCAGGGCAGGTACTCAAAGGTGAGACAAACTACACCAACACATCTGAGCTCTAATAAACTAGCCTCTAAGTGTTAAGTTCACCGTTTTGTGAAAAAAATCTAACAGTCTTACCTCTTTGCAACCTCCTCATATCTCAGCTGCAGTTTGGCTTGCAGGTCGTGCTGCAAAAGAAACATACGTGGGTTAACTGTTTATATATATATATATTTTTTTTAAAAAATACTCATTTATTGTAAAGCACATTATTAAAACCGACTGGCAAATAATTACCGTTTACATGTTACGTTAACTTAGCTAAGCTAAAGCTCGAACGGCTAACGTTACCTCTGAGAAGTTTACAAGAATTTCAGCCTTTAAATTAGCAGGTTTACGACAATAAATCACTCTGATATTAACATTTATATCCACCACAGCAACGTAACGTCCTGGCCGACATGTAAAATTTATCGGTGGTCGCGTGTCTTACCCCAGATAAAAAATTTCGGAGCCTCTGAATGATTTTGGTAGCAGTCGCCATATTTGCTGTTGTGAAGGGCACGAGACTTCTTCTGGGAAATATCGTTTGCTGAGCACGCCACTGACACCTGGCGGCCTGGGAAAGAAACTGCGCCATTGCAAACGTAAACATTCGCCTCACGGAAAGCATTGCAGCATATTTAATTGTACCTGTGACTGACTATTGGTTCTAGATCAAATAATGGGAAATTTACTTTCAAGTCAAGTATCACCTGAAACCTCTAAAGCCTGTTACAACCTGCATGTAACCTAATTGTTGTGTGAAATGTGTAAAAGCACTACTCTGTATGTGTTAAAAGATGATGAAGCACATAAAACTCAACTACCAGTGGAGTCAGACAGGATGAGCCAAAGAGAAATACAAATTTTATTTGTTGCACAAGAAAACACAGTACAGGGGCGAGTCGCCCCAGGCGACAGCGCCATTATACCATGCAATCAAGTATTACAGATGCATGCTTGTCTCTCATGCAGCATGCACTGAACAGAAGAGTCCACAGGAGAACACATGCACATGTACAAGTCTGACCTGCCAGTTTGTTCTTTATGAGTAAGTTTAACACCAGCTGAGATTCTTGTCTTTGCTGACCTCCAAACTGTTCGGTTTGGTAACACAGGTGCACAACGGATGTAAAGCTTTCAACCAGAAGAGATCAGTTAAGCATTAATTACATTTACATTCACATAAGAAACCAGGTTATGTGGAGAAATCAGGTACACATGCACTGCACAAAGGTTTCTTGTAACGGCATTTTGGAAGTAAGACTATCATATTTTCTATGTTGGTGATCTACTCTTTTACACAAAGCCTTTGTACAGTAAAGTATCGGTTGTCCCTTGCTGTGCGAAATCTGTGTCAATGGAACAAATAGTGTTAACTGGGCTGTTAGTTGCCAGTTTGTCTGACTTGTATTTTTTTTACTTACAGAAACACTGTTTTTGTTTATTCATTCATGTTTGGCATGTCCTTCATGCAAATGTGCTCATGTAAAAAATAAAGCAGCTTCAGTGTACACACCAGCTTTTTTTCAACAGTAATCTAGTTGTGTTTATCAGGTGGAACATCTCTGAAAACAGGTCATTTCAAAAAGCTGACGATAAACCAGTTACTTAAGTGCATGTAAAACACTAAATGCCTCTCAGCTTGGTGCTAAATAACTCTTCATGAACAGTTTCAAGAGAACAAAACAAAAACAGATATGTAACGACTACGCATCTTATTTTCTTCTGTGTTATCAAAGAGGGAAGTTTCATCATATACAGCCACAGGATATAAAATGTCTGTACAGTACACAGCATGGTTGTTTGTTGTAAACAATTCTGTCAGACTGCAAAAATAACTGAGCTGTTTAGTGACCCACATGATAATAGCATCCTGTAAAGGTGTCACCATGAGATTTAAGAATTCAATTTTGTTTTTTTAAAAAGGAGGAAGAAAAAGGACTTAATAACACATCAACAATTCTGATTTTAGGAACAGAAGACTTGACAGAAAGTTGGTACAAAAACCAGCAACAGCCACTGATGAAAAGACAAAAAAAACCTGTGGAGTACATTCAGCCAGTGCTGGCTGTGAAATACTGTTTTGAATCCCCCCCCCCAAAAAAAATCCCATTACCTCAAGGCAGACTTCCTGACATCTTGAAGCCTCTAATTGTCATTGTGCATATCATGTCCATCGAAACAATTTTGGAAATATACATCCCTGTTATCAAAATATACATCGATATTTGTACAAAACAAAGACACAAAACATTTGTTCAAAGAAGCCCTGGGTTTGGATTCAATGTAAGGGTTTCCTTCAGCCATTTTCAGGTTACCTTGAGCGTTCACTTACAAAATTCATGTCAAAATACATTAGTGCACTTGATGTAAAGATAAGATGTAAACATCACTACACAGTAAATTAAGCGGGAAGAGGTCTTTTAGGCATGGTGACTCTCACATGCTCACGTGGAGAAAACAATGATGAAAGCTACGGTCTCAGGAATAATACACGAGATTCCAACACATTCCAAGGTACAAAATATCTTGATACTATAAGGAAAGAGATAAAAATAAATAAAAGGATGTTTGGAAAAAAAAAGATATTCCCTCCAGGCTTTGAAGAAGGAAGCAGACTTTGATTTGGCTGCTCAGTGTTCTTCCTGCATATTGCATGCTTTTAGTAAGAGTTATCAAAGAGACGCAGAGGCATGCTGAGCCAGCGTTTACAGACATGAGCAGGAGAAAACAAATTCAAACTAACTAAAGATTCCTCTATGATATGGTATCACATCGAGTTTATAGTGAGTAGCCACAAAGCAGAATGTTTCATGATCTTCCACTTCATTTTTGTTTTTCTTTTGTCAACACACCAGTGAATAAAAATCATCCTTAGGAGCATCTTAAAGTTGAGATTACAACTGACATCTGTCTTCAGAGATATTGCTCAGATGATTCTGCACTGACACCATAGGATATATATTCTCCTTTTACACCAGTTCTACAGCTGATGGCAAAAGTCGTACTTGGACAGAATAAGTGTGGAATTTTACACTGCACCGACTTGTTCTACATTTAGGAGAACAATGCCGTGACTGAATTCACACTGCAGAAACATGATCAACTAGTATTTATTTCTCACAAAAGAGACAAAGTTGCCACAGAAACATGAGCCACAAAACTGAACTTCTCATGTCATTTGTTGTCCATCTCATGTCAGAAAACCTTCATTCAGAGCCTTTCCCAAACAAGTGATTGTTTCAGTACACAATAGTTTTCCAATATGTAAGAATTACAGCTGTGCAAAGATTCCTTCCTTTGAGAAAGTCTTAAAGTTGAGCAATTTTTTCCCCCTGTATGCTAAGTAGTGCTTCATGGATTTGTTTTATTCTGGGATGTAGGGTTGTTAAAGGCTGAAGCAAAGCAGCAACACCATCAGTTTTGTTGTAAACTGTAGATAAAACTGAAGAGTCCGGCTGCCAATTAATCAGAAAATGAGACGTCAACCATGTTGCTCACAGTGTGAACCAGAGGTTATTCTTAGGTTTATAGTTATCAAGGGAAAAGCAGTTTTACACTACTGGAAGCTGCACTGTTTGGATCTAAGGTGACACAGAGAAAGAAAAAAACAAAAGCACAACTCGAGTTTCTAAATAAGGTCTTTCTACCTTTTGGTCTTCAAAAATTATGCCCAGCATTATCAAACTACTCCGTATCACCACTATTTAAAAAATAGACATTCATTTAAAAAAAGAAAAAAAGTCCAGACACGTAAAACCACATTTTATGGATACAAAATGTTGAGCCTTGGCTATTCAACCAATGAGAACTTCCCCTCTGTCCCTGTTATTCACTCATCATAGTTTATAAATGTAACAAATAAGAGCAGAACGTCTACGATTCCTTGCAGCACATATTTACAATTACAAAATTCAAGTAAAATATTCTCCCATTTGCTCTCAAGCAGACAAGTTAGTAAGTTAGTTTTTTACTTCAGAAGAAAAAGTATTATCAGTTGAAATGAGTGCAGTGGTGAGATGTTACTTTGTCAGATGTCCTTTTTGTGGAATTTCCTGTCTGCACTCTGTTGATGGCCCAACCTGAGGACCAGCAGAGATGGTTTCTGATGACTGACGGTAGTCTGCAAGAGGAAGTCCCGCCTCTTGGGGCTGAGATGCAGTGACGGCCACCTCCAGCTCCGGTATCTCATTGCTTTCCTCGCCATCTGAACACGGCTCCCACTCATCCTGCTCACTCTCTGTTGAGCCCTGCACAGCGATCTGGGGGACTAGTGTGAACCTCCTCACCACCGGCACTTCCAGCTCCACCTCCTCACTGGTTTGGGGTCTAGTGCGCGTCCAGGCCATCTTGTGCTGCTGATGTTGTTTTTCAGTTCCTGGAGCTGTTGTGGTCACTGTATCCGTGGTGGTGGTTTTCTCCTCTGGCTCATCAAAGCTTACCTCCTGCACTGCTTCCTGTTTCTTAAAAGAGTCCCGGCGCTCTGATAGGTTGAGCTTTCGCATCACCACCAGCTGCTCGGATCGTTCGATCCCAGAGTCCCTGATCCTCTGGCTGCTGATGTATCCCCCCAGCCTGGTGTGATCAGCCCCAACATAGGAGCCTCCACAGGCACCCTCTGCCTCTGAGTCACCCAGCAGGTCCCCCTCACCATAAAATGGTACTTCTAGGGTGTGTCTGCGAGGAGTGTAAGACTTCTTGTCAGGATGATAAACACCAGACAGCTTCTCAGCGGACTGGACCCTTTTCAGCAGAGGGGATCGAGGTGGCTCGGCACTGCGGGGCCGGACAACGTGTCTAACGATTGTGGGTGGGGACAAGGTTTTGCCGTGATAGGTATGAAGGGTTTTGGCGAAGCCTGAAAGCGGAGAGGGAGAGCGCTGTGGAGAAAGAGGCTGGGTGGAGGATGAGGAGGAGTTGCAGGCCAGGGGCGAGGGAGGAATGTTGCTGGTCGATTTCCGGCGGCCAACCTTGGTGTAGCGTTGTGTGCTGAGTTTGGAGCCCAGACCGTGCAGAGAGCTGGGACGGATGTGTGCAGCAGGGGAACTTGGAGAGCTGGAGCAAGGAGATGTGCTCTGAGGGGAGTTAGTGTCTGGGAAGCAGAGGGAAAAATGTTTCAAATATTACATATCACAAGATGCAGAAACCTCAGTTTATCACATTTCTGCACACTCAGTTCTGCACAAAATGGACACAATGATACCATTCCTGATGTAGGGCCAAAAGTCTCTGGTGACCCTGGTTTTTAAATGTTAAGTCTGTAACTTCACAACATTTAATGTTATCATTAGTAATTGTGAAGCCACACTGAGCTCACCACAGGCCTGATGGTCGGGCGCTGGGCTCCGGCAGGGTGTGGAGGGGCCAGGGGAGAGGCTGTGTGTCGGGGAGCCTGGAAGACTCTCGCTGGAGGAAACCGAGTGATGGAGACCTGAAGAGAAGCTGCGACTACTGTGCATCACTGTGCTCTGCTTGGACAGCTTCTTCAAGATGCTTCGCCGCCTGAGGGGAGAACAACCAGAGTCAGTGATGGGATATTTTGTTGTTCGGTGATTTGAGAAATGTCACTGACACCAGATCCAGGTTTTTTTTATGGCCTTGTGATGTATTTAGAACACAGTGAATCTCCTATTATCAACATGAATCTTGTTTTGGTTTTTGGTTTTTGTTTTTAACAGAGCGATGCATTTTGTATTTTATATACATGTAAATTGTTTCATTAAAATAATACGTACTTCTACTTTGTATGTTAGAAATGTCAAATTTGTGAAAAACTGTTTTTAGATTAATACCAATTTAAAAAATTCTATCAGGAGTAAAACTCACTATTACAGAAGAACATGCAATGAATGTGAATCAAAGTAATTTTATGCTGCAACTAAACGTCACTTCACAGCATCTATCACTAGAGGGAGACAGAGCACCGACTTTTGCGGGCAAGAGTTTCGGATGACCTCATGGTGTAAACAAATGATGAGTAACACTGCAGAGCTGCAGAGACAGAACGAAAAACAAACCTCAGATTCTCACCTGTCATAATTATCTCTCCTCCTGCTCCTCTTGCTGCGACGGGCCATTTTCCCTTTGTGTTTGGTCTTTCGAGCTGGACCCACTTTGATCGAAGTGTTCTCAAGTGCTATGGTCTGAAGTGCCACCTTGCTTCCACTCTGCACATGTTGTAGAGAACAAAGTATGACTCACTTGTGTAAGGGACAAAACAAGGCCATTTAAAGTAAATATCGAGCCTAACAAATGATTATAACCAGTGTGAGTGAGTTGCTGCACCTTCAGTAGCAGTTCCATCATCTCAGGGTGAACCAGGCCTTGGACAGACTCTCCATTTATGTGGGTGATCAGGTCTCCAGTGCAAAGACCTGCCTGGTGAGCTAGGCTGCCCTCCTCCACACTCTGTTAAAACACCAACATAGTAAGAGAGAGTTTCATTTCATCATTACATAACCACTGTTAAACCTCTGCTCTTAAACCTCTGTATTTTGGTTTAGTATAATCAGAGTAATCATATGATAGGGACACAAGAAACTTCAAAACCCCAAAAGACTAGTAAAAGATGTTTTTCTTGTTAGGCAACACACAGTTTTAAATCTTGTGTTGACACCCACCGACACCATGTGATGCACCGTGTAGACATCGCTGTCACCCATGTAGACTCGGATGGCCTGCAGGGTGAAGCCGTACTTTTTTCCTGAGGTGTGGATGACAATGGGAGGCCTCAGGCTGCTGGGGCTCAGCAACAGGTCCCGATTGGGGGAGGATTCACGGGACGAGGGGTTGGAGGATAGGGAGCGTGGGGAGATTGGACCAGGCTGGAGGCCGCCAGGCGAGTCATCTGAAACAAACATAGAACAATTTTGTTGTTTTTTTTTTATGACAATCCACAGAAATTGTTTTATTAAAAAAGGTGCAGTGAATAAAATGTAACTATATTTTTCAATATATACATATATATATATATATATTTTTTTT
>JAQLOL010000020.1:12049561-12071329 GCA_029783665.1 Naso thynnoides | reverse complement strand
TTACCCCAAAGTTAACTACTGCAGCTTTAAGTCCAAAATTGTAGTTTTAAAAAATGAAATAAAGAAATAACTGACAGCCAGTACTACTACTTCATGATGTTAACTAGTACTACTCTCTGAATACTCACTTGCTCATTTTAAGAGGAGTTTGGGTCAAAGAAAACAAAGAGCTGCTGTTAATTGAAAACCTTATTTAATTTTTTTTCCCCAACACAAAACAGCTTGACAAAGTGATACCCTTATGAAAGTCCTTATGAAAAGACTTTATCTGATGGAATTTTAAAAGTATTTCAGCATAATTTCTAAGAAGATTTACGGGGAAAAGAAAATTCATTATGGGGAAGCTATTGACAAAGTTTAAATAATACATTTTCAATCGATTTACACATAAGTGACCCTGTAATGTAACCTAAGGGGCCTTTTGTCAGTGAACAGCAGCTCAGCTCAGCATGCAAAAAAGTTGAATTGGTTCACAGACAAGCATAAAATTTATATATATGGAATATTAAGCTTATAATAATAATAAAGGCATAATACATGACAACTATCTTGCTCTTAAACCAAAGCTTTTCTTTAAGGAACTTCATTTATACCATGTAAAGTAGGTAATAACTCATTCTCTTTATATCTTCAACCGTTTAGGAATTTTTTTTTTTTTTTTTTACAAAATTAGACCTGTAAAATTAATGTGTTAATGTTTCATTAACTGTTTAAATAGAAGACAATCATTATGATCTCAAGTCCCTCAGAGGTGGCAAAGTCAAAAAATCACTTCAAATGGAAAAACGTTCAACAGAAGAAGGTTGGCATACCTTCGAGCAAATGGAAAGTTGAGGCAAGTATTGGTCGACACGTTTCGAGGGCTGTCCAGAGGGCTGCTTGCAGCTAAAAAAAAAAAAAAAGACAAAATTACCGTTCAGATATGGTTCACAACTGAAATAATAAACACAAGAAAACAGAACAGAGAAGACCACATGGTTGTATTTACGAGTGAGAATGTTCCAAAAAGGATGACATCATGTCTACGCTAAAACCCTGAATATTACAGCACGTCTCTAAGAACATTCTTATTCTTTTGGGGGGTGGCTCATCCAGTTTGGTATCACAGGAGTCAGGAGGTCTGGATACACTTGGCAGTGCGGTTCGTTTACATACAAGTGGTTGAGTACCAATTAGGGCACAGGAGAGACCCAATTAGAATGTGACTGCACTCAGTGATTAGATAATCCTCGGCATGATTGAGTTCAAAAGAGAGCAAATCCGCATACTGTTGGTATGAAGAGCTCTTGAGCAAAACTCTTTTCATAGAGTGCAGCTGCTTCAGGGCATTAAAAGGCTTTACACTGTCTGTGCTATTGAGACATCAATCATTTAGAAATTACCTAACCCTCACTTATTTAACACTTTCTGCACCTCCTTTAGTCTAACATCAAATTTAACCATCTCAAGACTCCAGAGCCAAAACTATATACTAGATTACTAGGATACCAGATTATTGCAGATATACTGTCATATTGCAGTACATTGTGGCCAAAGAGTGACAAAAAAAATGAGTAATCAGATGCCAGAAAATGTCTAATTAATTTTTAACATAATTTTAGGATCCACTAGTGAGTGTAAGTGGGCAAAGTGAAAAAGTTTTTGGCTTGTAGAAAAAAGAACATTGTTTCATTTTATTTATTCAATCATTTAAGTATGTCTAAATATTCTGCAGTGCCAACCAGACACTGGCAATGGTGCGGCTTACAAGTTATAGTTGAACAAGCTAATCTTGTATTAGTGACCATGTGGCAAGGCAAGGTGCCCTCGAGCTTACAAACATTAACGTGAGCAGAGATGATACTGTAGCCGCACGCTGAACACAGTGACACTGAATGTTTCCATACTGCTAACTATTTCATCAATACAAGTGGAAACATGTGATATCTGAGAAATTCTGATACTGAGTGCGTTCACATTTTGATTATTTGAAGCTCATTATTTTATGCCCAGTTGTTTGGCAAGTGACAACAACACAATTTAAACTTGAAAGTCAGCTGGGCTGATATGTGGAAATATCTCATTCTGTTCTTAAACGGTATGAACATGCAGAAGAGCACAGAAGAGTCCATCCTGCTGAGTTTAAATTATGAGAGCTGGAGTCAGATAACAGTGCAATGGGCTGTGTTGGTGTCAACATGTTACTACAGGACGCGGTTAAAATATAAACCAGGGAGTCAAGTTTTAAGATCAATTAACTCCAAGACACCAGGTTACGTTTTTAATTTCTCTGAGACGAGATTGTACAACTCTGGTTATCAAGACGTTTTGTTTTTTTTTTCTTTCTTCTCAGTGTTTGAGATCAAGTAAAAATAAGCAAAATGCTACTAAGTGTTTTAGCTGCACTTGTGTATACTGGATTAGCCAATGCAGTGAGTTGCTAGATGACACTGCACTACACTGCAGGTGAGGCAGAGCCAACGCCAACGCTTTCTGGCAGCAGAGCTCCTGCTGGGACTTGTTCGGATTAAATGTTACCAAATGTAGCAAGAGGTCTTACCGGTGTGGAGTGAGAGTGGGGAGAGCGGCCGGGACAGCGTGGGTGATGGCGTCCCAACGCCGAGGTTCTTCCTGTTGCTGCTGCGACAACTGAGACAAAAAGGCAGAAAGTCAGCAGACCATCAGTCTAAACTCGCCTCACTCATCTTCTCTTATCAAAATCTGTATGAAAATATCACCGGGCAGTTTGCATATTACGTGACTATCATGGCTTGAGGGAGCCAGAAAATCTGTTTTAACGAAAGGCTCCTTGTAAGTCACGGTTGTTAAGGATATTTAATAATTAGTGTTAGGATTTCAAATATGAAATACATCTAACTCAATCAGAACTCACATTTATCTTCCTTATTCTATGGTATGTGTCAAATGGGTAACGTATGCTAGGCAGGTCTATGGACATCTTTCTGTTAGGTTAATTTGCAGTGTTGCTGTTATATTCACTATCACTGCCATACCAATGCTTGTGCACAATATTGTTCTGTTTCTCATCAGCGTTTCTAGCTAAGTTTCTGCTAAAAGTTGTCATTTTCTCACCTCTAAATGGATATGAACAACCTAAAAGGCTCACGCACTGTGTCAGATGTAAATGTACGATGTAACACGTGGAGGATTCTGGTGTTTCTTTGCATTCACTAAACAGTTAAGATGAATGACAAAAACAATCCAGAATGAAAATAACCTGCTATATTCCTTTGAGCTGACTGTAATCATTTTGATCTTTGGTTTATCCACCTATAATTACATGTTTGACTCATGCAGTGTTTCAGCATGTATTTAAATGAAACTGTGTGTTCTTGAGTGCATTGAGCAGCAGCTTGAGGACACAAAAGGCATTTTATGACAGCCTAAAACTGGATAGATTAAGAAGACACTTGAACTCTTAAGCAATAGACTATGATCAACCAAGCTGCAACTATTCTAACACACCGAATAAACCTGAACTACAAAAAAAAAAGTCAGCTGAATGTAACATTTTTCCTCTATGGCAGCTTATTATTAAATGTAATGAAAATTATTTTAAATAACATATTAAACATCATTGATTAAACAAAAGGAGACTGGATAAAAGCTTGTCAACCTTTTGATGAAAATTTAAAAAGTAAAATAACGGTTGTTTTGTTTCAGTTTGTTTATGTTTTCTTTAAAAACAGTATATTAAGAAACTGGATTACGGGGGTTCCTTCACCAGACTCAGTTATTTGGTCCTGCTTTAGCATACATGTAGTTTACAGACAGGTCTTTAAGACAGTGCAAACAATTTGCCATCATACTGACAGATGTTGCTGGTTGAAGCGCACCAAGTAAACAAGAGCCTGCGTGGTGATCCTTTAATACGCAGGTTTGGTAATGCCAGATTAGCTCAGTGGAACACAATATTATCTTTTATAAAGATATGTGAATGTGTACCTTCTTTTTAGCTAACTTAGTTAAGTGCAGCTCACAAGTATTTTCATTAATGATAATGTTTTTAATTAATAACTTGGACTATAAGATATCAAAAAAGTGCCAATTCAAGACTTCAAACGTCTCACAGTCTGGCTAAAAATCCCAAATCTAAAATTATTCTGTTTACTTTTACATGTTAAAAAGAGGAGCAGAAAATCCTGCGTTTAAGAAGCTGGACATCATGTAGCATTTTTCACTTTTTTTGTTTGAAAAGTGGCTGAAACTGATAATCCATTATCCAGCAGCTGAAATGATTTTGCTGTCAATTGAGTAATTAATTAAAGTTGCTGTAAATGATTTACACTTTGTTAAAACAAGTGTTAAATAGCTCCACATTCTGACAGCCCTCACTGATAACAGTTTGGTCAGTAATGTGGGTCTCAAAGTCTCTCCATTCTGCAGTAAACAGAAAACACATTTCTGAAATCCTTTCTCCTGACTGGAGAAGAGTGTGAGTGGGTTACCAGAAAATGTCTTTTCTGTGTACGAAAAAGCAAGGAATCCATGTTACGGACAAAACACTTCAAATTAAGTGACGTCTGTCTGAATGTAGAGCTATTTTACTATTTTTCGGGGGAAAAAATGTAAATACCACTTACAGCACCTTTAATGGAGGGTTATTCAGACAGTAGCTAGTGCTAGCCTTCACATCAGCTTGCACCTCTTATATGTCTCGCCTGCATTAGCAACGTGTACGTATACAGGAGATCTCCTCCGATGCCTTCCAAAATTCATAAAACCGAAGTTATAACTTTGTCATATTTACATTTTGCACTAAAGAGACCAATGCTATTGTGTCTTGGACTGGATGTTGTTATGAACTGCAATCAAAACCAAAGTAACACTTGCAGCTTTTATAGTCACCAAGTATAACGCGCATGCCTCACGATCTGGTTCAGATGAGGCTTACGATGCAATGCTAGAAGAACTGAGATTTCTTTGTCTCTGCTCAGTGAGATTTAACTCAACCGATGGGATTATTTCCGCCCTCAGAGCAGCTCTGCCTTAAGAAATGTTTATGTAACTACAACTACAATCTGCAGACAGATGCGTGACAGACCAGCATGGCCATGTCAGCTGAAGAGGGAACCTTGATGAGAGCCATGATACAAAGAGGAAACAGACTCACAGCCTGTCATCAGACTCACGGCTGAGGGGTCTGTGTGCATCCACAGCAACAGCAGGCTCAGCTTGAGCCACAGATGTCCAAGACTCTGTTTGTGTGTGTTTGCTTGTGTGTGTGTGTGTGTGCGTGTGTGAAGCCAGGGAGGGAAGGCGTGCCAAATCCTCTGGTACTGAAAAGGGGCAAACTTTAACCAATAACTTTTGGCTGAGCGTTTTACTGTCCGACAGGGTTAACAATGAGTCAAACAGTCTACTGACAGAAAATTAATCAACATTTTTTGACATTTCAATAAGATAAAGCCATTTTCTAAGCAAACTTTCTAAACATTGTTTGGTTTCAGCTATCAAATGAGAATGGTTGCTGTTTTTTCTTTATTTTATAACCTGTAATCGGAATATCTGAGTTTTGGGCTCTTTGTTGAACAAAACAAGGAATTTGAAAACTTTGGATTCTAGGAAATTGGGATTAATTTAGAACTTCTCAAATGTGAGGGTTTGCTTATCCTCAGTGCAAACTGAATATCTCTGGGTTTTATTTGGGGCTGCCAAAGCCAAGCCATTGGACAAAAGATCCTTAGGTTCAAGCAGTTAGTAAAGCGCATTTTCACTGATTTCTGACATTTTATAGATTAAGAATCGAAATAAATCAATAATTATCCTTGACCTGTGACTAGGAAACATGTCAGTTCATTTGATGTCATGGCATCCATCAGACAGCAAGCAGGTTTTATCTCCAGTCAACAGACTATAAACATGACAAACGATTAACTATGACCTATGAGTCAATAATTATCTTCACACCAACAGCCACCAATATAAACATAGAAGAACGTTTCTGTTTGTAAAAGACCTTTTTGTGGCTATTCAGCTTTCCTTGGGCCATCCTCGCAGTTGTGTAAGTCAATTTCACTTAAAGCAGCAGTTTGGCTTTGTAGTCCTGCTCACGGTATATCCAATTTTAACAAAGAAAAAAAAATGCTTCGTTCAAAAAGTGAAGTATTACCCTACAGAATATTTCTTTGAGAGCAAATGTTGTCTGCAGACTGAATTGGCTACTTCCAGTTGTGTTTTCTTCTGGACAAAAGCTGAGTATCATTACAAACTCAAGCGTTACACCGAGCAAACACGGGATTAACGTTAACCAACGCGTTATCAATCGGCTTGCTGAAATGTGCAGAGAAAAGCTAAGTTAGCCTAACGTTATGTTGAAAACGTTTTGACAAAACGTCCCCATTAAAGCATTTAAATAAGACGTGTCAAACTAACGTTAAACAAAGACCAGACGCTGTAGATAAATCAATATGTGAGAGCATTTTCACATCCAAAAAGACAAAATAAACCATTAGACTAGCTCAAGTGTTAACCTCCATAATCCAACTCTTTGACAAGTAACGTCAACGTTACCTTTTTGAGCGCTTCAACAACGCTCCCGGAACAAAATGAGACTTGTTCTGGCTCGGCGCCGCAGACCAGTGACTCGGATCAGACATTGTGGAGGAATTTCTCGTATATTATCCCTGTTGCAAAGTTAATGGTGGTTTCAGAAAACTGAAACTGGGGTCGAAGAGAAACCCGCCGTCCCTGCTGCTACCGCTCTCCCCAGTCCCACCATCGTCTCTTCTCCTCCGCAGTTCCTTTTGTATTCACACTGAGTCTGTCCGCCTCGTGCAGTCCCAACGGCTCCGGGACTGTCGTTACATCCTCCGGTCGGCTCCTTGACTTTGGTCCTGGCCCAGAAACATCCCCCCCATGACGGGTTGTTTGCTGTGTTTTGGCGTTCAGACAGCGGCGGCACACTTATTTAGACCAAACAGACGCTGCTGGCTGCGTGTGTATCTGAGCGAGCGAGCGTGAGCCGTGCTGCGTTCAAGTGCTGCTCGTTGCCCCCGCCGCTCACTGCTGCCAAAATATGCTAAGTTAATCTTTAAAGTGTCAGGAAAAAGTAAAGTAATAATGACCTTCAAACTTCACCAAAGCCCAAGGTGACATTTCCAATTCTCTATGTTGTCTAATCAATTAATTTTCAATGGTATTAAACAGAAACAAACAAAAAAAGATCAAAATCTTCACATTTGAACAGCTGGTATGAATGTTTGGCATTCTGCTTGAAAAATTGCTTGTGCTTATGATCACTTTCAGTTGTACTGTGAACCTGCACTAAATCATCCAACATTACGGTCTGAGTGTGTTAAGGTTTAGGATCACTGTAACTTTATTTGTAGGCTTTTTATCCACAGACAGATATTGAAAAGGTTTGCTGAAACAGCACAAAGCAACATTACTGTAATTCACAACATATACAATATAAGAAATAGGCTATCATGCTGAGATACACAATTTTCTATCAATGCATTAATCAATCGATGGATTATTAATAACCAAACTGTTTAAGCTTACTCCAGTCATTTATTTGATGTCTCAAAGCAATAATTAGGTAATTTTTTGTTTGGTTTTTACAGCAACAAAAGACACCGATAAATTGTTGCTGCTCTTATCACATTGCAAAGGAGAGCAGACCAAAGAACTGAGGCGGCTAAAGATTGTGGGAGTGAAACTAACCTTCATGCCACGCAAACTCCTACATCGCACAAGTTCTTCAAAACAACTAAAAGCTGATTACAGCCAGAAACTTTTCCTTTTAACGTACTAACTATTTATAGGCCACATTTTTGGACAATATAAGCAGCTGTGTGGTGGAGATGATTCTTCTCTATTAATGTTCTTCAGCAGATTCACATCAGGGGTTATTAGTAGGCTTACTGTAACCATCTTTGTGAGGATACAGTGGTAAATGCACATTAAGTGTTACAGAGTTCATCTTAGAAAATTGAATGAATAACTGAAAACTGTGATGATATCCTGACGACGAATATCTAAGTGATAGATTGTAGGAATTTCACTGTCACAACTCTAAAGAGTTTAAGCTACTATTCAGTTTATCAAGTGCAATGGTTGCAAAACTGTACTGGTCAACCATCTGCACATCAGCCTTACTAAAAAATATTAGATGTTGCCTGTTTTACATAACTTTTTTGACTAAACCAACCCTGAAGAATGTTTTGAGAGCAATTTATACTTTACACTTTACTTTATACTTTATACATTATTTAAAAAATTGGATAATTAGCATATACATATAAAAAATGTTCTTATAGTATGACATTACCATAGAACATTGCACAACCCCTAATTTAATGTCTAGTTGACTGCAGACTGTGTTCCAAGATAAAAATAGTCAGAACCATTGCTATAGAAACACTCTTCATGTTCATCTGTTTCGTGACTCATACGCTAGTGTAAATATCCTACAGAACTTGAAAGCAGCGTAAGATGCTGGGTTGTACCATAAGGAGTTTGGTAGAGGTAGAATCCTTGCAAAACTTTTAACAGTGGTACTTTCCACTGCCTGTAGTACCTCTAGTGTTCGTTTGTACTTCAGGGTGTATGTACATATTTCACATAACAATCTTTGTATCAAAGCAAAAACATCATTTAGTGTGTAAAGCTCACTTAGCATGCTGAATCTGTAACAGCAAACACAATCAAAAAGTAATGATGTTTAAATTCATTTATTCTGACCTATGTTCATTGTTAATGATTAATTGTTTAGCCAAACATAGATGTTTATACATAAACAACAGGCATACCTAAATTATAAATAATATAGATTCTATTTTCTAGCTATATGCAGATGTAATTACAATGTAAGGACAACTTTTCTGTACTATTATACTATTATTATATTATATTATACTATTTGTACTATTTTTTTGGCAAACATATGAAGATTATTACCAGAAATTGTAAATTTGTGAAGATCACTACCAATACCATGAACATGCTTGAAAAGGCCCTACATCTTTTCACATCTGTTTATTTTTTAGCACATAAAAGCATTATTTGATGCTATCAACAGAACTGTGTCTATTTTGTGAAATTATCCCTTTGTCCCCTCTTCTGTACTCAACCCAGCAACACCCCTTGGAAGCTTTTTTCCAGAATTCTTAAAGTTGCATTCAAATCTGCACAGTGTGGTAACGTCATCATAATCTGCTACAGCAGTACATCGATGTAGGCCACAGAATTAATCACATTACTGCACTTTTTTGGAGGTGGCTGCTAAGTTGAGACTTTAAAAGACTTTTACTTTTCCCAGTTTTGTAATTAATATGTAATTTAAATTTGTTTTATTGTGTTTTCACGTCGCTTTAAGGCATTTAATGCATTTTTCCTATTTTGGACATCAGTTTTAACATATATTGCACTGTTGCTACACACTGACTATGATTCCTGTTGTAGCTGTCAACACATCTTTAAATCAAAAACAACCTTTTCAGAGCATCAGATTCAAAGGTTGTGAAGGGAAGCAATTTACTTGCATGCAAATATAGAATCTGATGCAAGAGATGAACATGTTTGTGGATGGTGAAACAAAACAGGAGAGCCTCCAATGCAAAATGCTGTAAAGAACGATGGCAACAAATGTACAATCTTCCGTGCTGTGGGACCAGATTATAAACTCTGTGAAAACTGCGCCGTGTTAAGGAATTTGCGGCTATCGCATCAGAGAGACTTTTGCCTTCCCTTTTGTTCATTTTTTAACAGAGAAAATGGGATTCATTGCTTCTCGGTGTGACAGCCTGGCACTGCTCACACATCCAGAAACATGCTGGATGCAGCTGCCTCTGTTTGCAGTGTTGCCTTCCTCCACAGCACCCGCACCGTTGCCAAGCAACCCACATAGACTGAGACAACTAATAACTGGTGAAACAGAAGCACCTGAATATACAAAAAAACAACTCAGACTTATGCATATTTTCATTCATATTTCACACATTTTAATGGGGTTATAGAGGAAAATCTGTAATTGTGAAAAGATTAAGCAGAAGACACAGAAGTTTGCTGTTGATTTTACTGTTACTGTTAACTGTTAAAACATCATAACTTGGTTTTTGGTGTCATATTATCCAACCTATGGCAATCTGGTGTGTAAAGTAATACAAATCTCATTGAGCATACATATCCATCTATTGTCTGCTGTTTGTAGGTCAAATTAAAGCTTCTCTCTATCAAGATTTTGTGGATTTGTATCATGTTTTCAATACAAGTCCTCAAACAAAACAACCACACCATGAGGTCTATTCAGCAGCTGTTCTGGAGCTCTTAATCATATCAGACTATCTTCACTGGCAGATTGAGTTTGTCACAGTTGTATTCTCAGAAGATGTTCAAATGACAAGGCTGCGTGATAATGAAAGCACCAAGACAGCTTATTAACAGACCTTGCGGTGAGATTGTTTGCTGTTTAAAAAGCCAGCAATGAAATTAATCTCAATTTGTTCGTTTACATTTTTTACCTGTTGTTCAGATAGTTACAACTGAACAATTTTAAAGTAGCATCTAGGGTTCATGTGGCCAAAGTCTTGTTATTTCACTTCATATTTTGTGATATTGAAAATAGCTTGGTATCCCCCTTGTTTGCTATTGATAGTATAAATTACTGGATGTTCGCTTGCACAGACCTAATTCTTCCAAAGACAAACAAGGTAAAAGGCTAATTTCCTTTTTTTAAGAACTTCCTACATCAGCTGTTTTTAGGCAACTTGATTCACCAAAGTTAAATGTCTGTTTGGGATTATTGTCCAGCTGCAAATTAATACACATTTGGTGCTCTAGTTTTTCGATAACGATAGAGCTCTATAAAAAGCTCTCTCAACATCATCAGTCCATAGAAACAGTTTGCATGTGACCTGTCTTACCTCCACGGGTGAAGGGTTTGTAAGGGGCTGCAAGGGCTGCAGGGGCTGCATGGGCTCAGGAGGGTGGGGCTCTGGCAAGTGGGGGACAAACTGTAAGGCAAGACATGTTTGCATAGATTAGTGCACTTCTCAGCACCTCAGCACACCGACGTCTGTCATCAGTCAGCAACAGATTTGGTCGAGGGTTAGAAGCTGACGCCTACCTCTCACTGGCTGGCATCAACAGCCGATGGCGATAGACACTCACCAAACTGTCTGTAGGGTGATGCTGCTGCCTCAACGTCAGCACAGTTTGTTTAAGGGTGGGACACAACACTGGGTGCATCTAATGAGCAGAGGTGGGTATTAACGCGTTACATTTACTCCGTTACATTAACTTGAGTAACTTTTTGGATAAATTATGCTTGTAAGAGTAGTTTTAATGCAACATACTTTTTACTTTTACCTGAGTATATTTGTTTGAGAAAAAAACGTTACTTTTACTGGGCTACATTCTGCTCGTTACTTTTATTTTTAACAATTTTATTTTTATGTTTATTTTGATAGGCTGTGTGTGATACATCGGCCGATGCTGATACTGTTTGAGCTGGTGCGTGAATTTTGATGTATATTGCATCCATCGGTTGAACATTGGGCTTTTCATTTTTAAAACTCCTGCCATTTAGCAGGTTAGGCCACCAGTAAACCCCCGGTGTTCCCCATGGCCAGTCCTGCTTTGCCACAGTACTTGCACACCTGCGACTGGGCCAGATATTTGGCATGCTTGATATCCTGGGACACTCCGTCACGCTGTCTGTGAGCTCATGATTATGTCCTTGAACAGTTCACACTTGTTGACCATTGTTCATGGGAGCGTGCTCTGATTTGCCTATGATTTCCAAAAACTGCTGAAAACATCAAGATCAGGACCAAAATTCTGGAGGCTGAACTGGACATTAGTAGCCAGGAGTTACACACACAGCAGTGCTGTGACTACTGAGACACCCCTGGCCTCACATAACTATTTTTGAATTACCACCAAAGTTCAAGAATTTATTATCCTATATATTGTACCATATAATGTTTCTTGTGACTACATTTGCCGTAATTTATGTAATCAACAACAAATTATCATTGTTTGACTTAAGTACCTTCACCAAGAGGGTATTGTTTTTGGTGCCATCTGTTTGTTTGTTTGTCTGTTAGTCTGTTAGTAAGCCCAATTACGGAAAAAACTACTGAGCCAATTCCCATGGAACTTGGAGGAAGGCTGTAGACTGGGGCAAGGTTAAATCCATTAAATCTGGGGGCGAATTGGACTTGTGGTTGCGCCCATAGGGGTCGCTACAGCTGTGTTTCTGACTTTTAATGGCCAAAACTCAGTGGCCATTACTCTGATCAATGCCAAACTTTGCGTGAACATTGTTGTGGGCTCTGCCTTTAGTTTGGTCACGCAGAAAAATTTACAATGCACCCACAGGGAGCACTACAGCAATGTTTTTCACTTTACATTGCCATATCAGAGACTTAGGGGGAACAGCAGGGGTGTCCCCCTTCTTTTGTTAAGTGACTCTCTCTCCTGATTGTGTGTGTGTGTGTGTGCACCTGCACAGGTGCATGTGTGTGACTCTGCTTCTTGGTGAAGGTATGCGCTCTCTACATGCCTTTCTAGTTTATTGTTTTAGTTAAAGGGATGTTGTTTGGCAATGTCTGAATTTGCACATTACTATTTTATATTTTGTCTATTTTATTATATTCATGCTCTGATTATTGAAACAGTAAATCACCAGTTAGTCAGCAGTTACTCAGTAGATTTTTCACTTGGTACTTTCTTACTCTAACTCAAGTAATTATTTGGAGGAATAATCTTTACTTCTACTTGAATCATATTATTGTAAAGTAACAATACCCTTACTTGAGTACATGTTTTGGCTACTATATACCCACCTCTGCTAATGAGCCAGTTACACCACGATTGCAGCTGGATGTCACCAGACCAGAGAGGAAGTTTAATTGCCCAACACAAGTTTACAAAACATCTAATGCAGCTTTTGACACAGTTAGACATACGACATCTGGCCATACACTGTATGTAATAATATAGGCTCACATACATATACCATATTCTTCAACTTCTAAAAATCCCCAAGAGCATTACATGTGGTTCTTGTGTTATCTTCCAAGGCAGTTGGATTTGTGATAATATAATTATGCAGATCCATCTTGCCATTCTTCAAAAAATGCACTTGTGTACAAAATACAGTAGTTTGGACCAGTCAGTGCCAGTGAAGAACTACCAACCAACTACAGGAGTTGTTTAAGTGTGTCAAACAGTGAGAGTACATTCAGAAACAACAATTGCAGCTTCTAAAGAGGTCAGCATGAATGCTGCTATAACAGTATTTATATCAGAACTGGAAAGCATCTCCTCATTTATAAGGAGATTTTCTTGGTGAAAAAGCATGTTGCCAGTCCTCTCCTGGTTGGCTTAGGAAGGTAATTTTCCAACTGGCTCTGAAGGTAGCATTCTTCTACTATGTTAAATAGTTTGTTGATCGAACAGTTTGAAGTTGGCCCATGATAGATGGATGATAGGCCTCCAACATCCAACCACAGTTTTTGTCCTGCTACGCTATGGAAATTTGGCATTGAGCTTAAGTGAAGTGTGTAAGCTTGGGCCAATATACGATATTATGGAATATTGCAATATTTTCTGTCACTTGCAATATTTTTTACAATACTGAAATATCGATCCACTGTTACGGTACCTATATATTATTATATGTTATTATATGGTATCGTGTTGCTATTTGACAAAGTGGAGATGTTTTCACAGGTTAACTGTTGTAGGCTGATGAAGGCATGTATGCAGCACTTAACTACACAGTCGTGGAGGACTTAGTTTCAAAGACAAACGCTAGCTCGCCAATTTGACAATATTATAATATTACAATGTATAATATATGCATGTAATCCTTATATGTTATAACATAAAAGTATTTGAATGAGGCCATATGTCATCTATGCCGCAAGCAGTTGATAGCTAAACAGTTAATTGTTATGGATCCTTGTGAGAGGTATCATCGTAAACAGCAGAGTTCCTTTTTCATTTCTGTGACAGCTCCGCCCTAATGACTTAGCCTCTTACATGAATCACAATAAATAATTAACCATTTGCCATACAGCCTTGCAGAAGGCATCATTAAAACCAGTGAGTTTAAAAATATCTGTCCACTCACTGGTCTTCGTAGCTGTGTCCATCATATATCAACCATCACTTTCTATGAGGCTGAGATTTGCCGTAGAGGTAGTGTGTGCAAGGCCTTGTGTATGAATGCATGGACACGTGGATGCATGCACAAACAGGTTGCAGCTATCCACAAACTTAAGCTTTGTTCAGATACATAATTTTTACCATTTTACATCCTAACACACTATTTTTGCATCAAAACATGCACACTAAGCCATCCTCAGGTCTATGTCTCTCTGATGCTGACCCAGCGCCAAAGCTGTTTTCTATTGATTTTCCTGCTCAGATGTAAGCTCTGCCTTGTGGGCTTCACAGTGCTGCTATTGTCTCAGTGCTGCAGAGGCTTCTCAGTGCTAAACTCAGCACGAGCTACCAAAACACTAATGAACGTGTCGTCGTCATAGTAATGTCGGAAGGATGCTAGGAAAAACAACTCACACAAAGACTCCTCATTCTGTAGTGTCGCCTTATAATTACACGACACGTTACACTGTATTTTTTCTCAACACATTTTCTCCTTCAAACCCCTGAACAAAAGCACTCAATGGTGATTGAATTAGTGATCATCCGTCATTTCCATTTGGCATTTCCATATTTCGGCACTTCATGGATGCTCCTCTCCAGAGTGTAAACTGAGAAGACAATCTCAGACTGACTAATTGGTGACATTCATACTAAATTTCAAGTTTCTCAGATGTTCAGGTCTTTCAGGGAGACTCTAAAATTAACATCAGTGACAGCTACTACAACTTTTCAGTGACCAAACAGCAGTCAGATTACAACAATAATAGCAAGTAAATGTTAAAGTGTAATTAGAAGTATCGGCTTTTCTGAGAATTTTAGTCATATTATTGCAGCACACATGCATTTCAACGACTAAAATTGTGACAAAACAAAGACTTAAATTTGTAAAAAATGCTTTGAGAAATCTTACCAAAGTGTTTCTAAATAAGGCATAACACCTCAAAGAGGCAATATTACGCTCATTATTTGGGTTCAAATTTTATTCTTTGTTACTATTTGGGCAGGTTTTCTTTGATGCTCAAAAAATTCATCTGTTTTCTCATACAGCCGACGGCAGCAGCCCTGTTTTTCCAGGATTTCTGCCTCTTGTCTGAGACGCTCTGTTTTAGCTCCTGCACCGCTTCTAAAGGACTTACTCTGCTCTGATTGGCCGGTTCAAACACACACCTTCCAGATGAATCTGTGGAGGAGCCCAGTACACTGTGACACACTAGTGGTCTGAGATTTAAAAAAAAAAAACTGATTAGAACGTGTGTTCAGAGCCATAAGGAACAGCCCACAGGGATTATTGCTACATGCCCTTCCCTCATTATTTTACACTTTGGCATCACTTAAAAAGATCATCCAACTTTGTAAAATCAGGCTGAAAGAGACTTAAAAGCTTTGTATGTCACCTTTAAGAAGTTGCTTTAGAAAGCTATTTACCTGAATACTTCAAAACACAATTTTCTGCAATAAATAATCTGATTATGAAGATTTGATGCCATGCTTGCCATTTTTGCACTGCTAGTGGTGTGAAATCCCAAGCCTTTATGTCATAAATTTGTTTTGATCAAATGTCTGTCTAGTCTGTTACGCCCATCAACAGCCACCCATAAAACACTGCACCCCCTCCATCTGCTTGCCTAGTGTGAAAACTCCTCTGTATTTTTGCGCGGGAGCAGCCTAAAAATGAAACAAAACAGCGCATGCTTTGCTGAGATGATCCATGGAGGAGGCAGATGGATGGATCAGAGAATGGGCATGTGAGCAGGGAGCTCCTACGCCTTATAGATCGGCATCTAATGGGCAGCAGGTACTATTCCCCCTCCCTCCCCATACACTAAATGCCTACTTTGACTCTGGAGGAAGAGTGGGCGGATATAAGACGGCAGCCACCTCCTTTGATGGAGATAGGATTCACAGGTTAGCAATTAAACTGTAGTTAAATGTCTGATCTCCCCAAGACTGAAACATTCATCTGCCTCGGCGCTATGAGGGGGAGAGTGTGATTCATGCAGGAATCGTGGGGTGAGGACTTCATGATGTGAGGTTAAAAACAGAAGACAGTGCAGCTGGAAAAACACAGACTTCACAAAAAAGCATGAGCTGAAATTAAAAGAAACATTTAGTCTGATTACAGTAAAAGATAGGTGTTAATCTGAACTACCCCAAACTTAAGACATAATAGCTCAGCCTATTTAACTTTGCAAGTTCCATGTTGTTTTTAGGAGTTTGGTTTCCAAGTTTATCCAGTCATAACTTGTGCAAGCACAGTTAGCTGAGTGTTCAAGGTTGAACAGCTGTTTTTTTCTACATCCAGTGGCATAATTTAGTTAAAAGATAAATGGCCAGAGTGGAAAACTGCCAATTGTGAGGCTCTCTTTTACTGATAAGGCTGAGATCAGACACCGTTGTTTTCATTAATCAGGCTAAAAATCCTACATTTCTGCTTTCAAAATAATACAGTAAACTGAAGCTGTCAACTAGATAATGAAGCCCCTTTGAGAGAAACCATGGGGAATTATTTACATTTCCATCTGGCTGTTGTTTCACAGTTTAGCGTCGGTCATGTTGTGATTTAAAAAAAAGAAAGAAAGAAAGAAAGAAACGGCCACTTTCTCTGAAAAGTCCGTCCGTTGACAGAACGAGATATTATTGTTTTACTAGCCCTTTGTTTCTCTCAGAACTTGAAAACACAGAAGTTTGTCATGCAAGCTCGCGGTACTACACCTGCGCCATAAGATAAATAAAAAAGCGGGACTTACTCCAGAGTCAGAGAGGGGATCTTCAGTTTATCTCGCCTTGACTTCATTCTTGCGGAACACCGAGCGGGGGCTTCATTTACCACAGCGCAGCACCTCTGGGTCTCGCAGCCGGCTTCCAGCCACTCATCGCTGCAGTGGCTGACTAAAAATAACCCGTTTAACACAGTATCGTTTACCAGCAGCTTCAGCGGATTCCGGAGAGATTTTCCGAGGCAACAGATAAAAGAAAACGTCGTTGCATCTAAAAACAAACGAGTGGCCGCGGTAGTTTTGCGCGTTTCGCTTCTCGCCTATCTCCAAGGCGCACGGGGGAGCGACTACCACAAAACCGACGGAGCGACGGGTCACCGCTAACCTCCATGTGACTGGTAGGGAGGGAGAAAGGGAGGGAGGAAAGGGGGAGGTTATTGGAAGGGGTGGCTAATTCAATTTGGGCGGTGGGTGACAATCAAGTTGTTGTCAACAGAGGGAGGTTGGATGAGGAGGGACAGAAAGTTAGCTTTGGGGCGTAGATGTGATTCTCAAACCTGATGATTCCGGCTTTAACAAAAGAAGAAAGGGGCACAATGGGGTTTGAGTAAACCGCAGAACATCATGTCCCGTGTTCTTTTGGTCTTCTGTGCGTCTTAGCCCTGCAGCCTCTTTCCCCAGCTGTTGATCCGCGTTACGCCACAGTGACAAAGTTTTCGAGACGTTCACCTCACATCTATGAACCTTTTATTTATCTTCGTGCCCTGAATCGAAGCAGAGCCGTGAACACTGACAGGCAGCTGGTCACTTTGAGGCTGGGGAATACCTCTGCTGGAAACGTGACAGCTGCCACACGGGATGCGTTTCTCACTCCGCCGCGCGCTGTGCGTACACGTGCGCGCGCGTGCGGAGTCTCTGCCCTGCAATTTTTTCTGACTGTGAAGTAGGAAGCCATTAGTTGCATGGACAGAGTCGATTTCCCCGGGGAGCGTGTGTGCCGCAGACACCATGCATGTGTAGCCGAACTGTGTCACATGTCAGAGCATGTGTAGTTTGTTTGACGCTCAGCGGGTCTGTGCGATAAAATATAAGATTTTTGCTGTATGCTTGAAAGTGGACCTCTTAAACGTGTGTGTGTGTGTGTGTGTGTGTGAGAGAGAGAGAGAGGGAGAGAGAGAGTGTGTGTGTGTGCGTGCGTGCGTGTGTGTGTGAGTGTTTGCAAGTGCGTTTTTGAAAGTCATTTCTTTTGCAGGTGGGTGTCTGTGTGTTTGAGAGATATCCAGTAATTGCATGCTTGAAAGTCAATTTGTAAGCATCCAATGTACATAATGTTGTGTGTGTGTGTTTTGTCACTTTTTGCACCTCATCTTGGTTCCTGAGTGCTTCCATCTCCAATGGCAACCGGCAAAGACACCAGTGTCCTCCTGGTTGCTAGGAAGCTGGTGATGGTTTGCCTGGTTGCTAGGACATGAGCATGACCCAGGCAGCAACAGCAACAATGATCAGCACACATTCACTCACTCACACACGTACAAAGAGTCAGTTTGTCTCCAGCATGATTGATATATGATGCAGCATGTTTACTTGCTGTCACTTTTACATCTTATCATGTCTTATTGATGTTGGTAGGCTCCTATGAGTAGCTAAAAGTAATTTGTTTGAACCGGGGAGTTTCTGTGTCCTATCACCTATAACTCAGGTTTTGCACCCTGACAAGAATAGATCTGGGAGAAAACACTTTACAGTCAGGTTCTGGTTATTTTTGTTCACTCATATTTATTTATTTTTTTTTAATAAAAAAATGTTTTCAGATAATATGGTTTATTTACACATAGAGTAGTTAGAGAGCAACATTATAGTTAATTTAAAACAATGGACAATCAATGCTGTCTGGAAGGTTAAAGCAGGTCTGTTCTGTTGTGACTCAATACCAGTTAATTTGATTTGGAGGCTAAAAACTTCGTCCAATACATAAATATACTAAAATGGTCTGTTTCAATCAAATGTTGGATGGCTTCAGTTGATGTCTTGATAGAATGGTCATTCTAGTTCGTCTACAACCAACAAGACATGGCACATGTCTAAAGCACAATGTTGCTGGATCACATAGAGAACTAGAACTACCACCTGGCGGTTATATGCCCCCTCGCGCAACATGCAGTTGGTGGACATGGCCTAGACACAAGTAACATCACAGTGACTTTAACCTTCGACCTGTAACCTTCAAAATCTAGTCAGTTTATCCATGAGTCATAGTAGACCTTTGTATCAAACTGGAACAAAGTCCGTCGAGGCGTTCCTCAAATATTTACTAGCCAAGTATAAACATCTCACTGCAGTGACCTTGCCCTTTGGCGTCTGACCTTCAAAATCTAGAGATCATCCTTGAGTCCAAGTGGGTTATTGTACCAAATTTGAAGAAATTCCTTCAAGGCATTCATGAGATATCGTGCTCACAGAATATGAGGTCTGAGTGACCTTTGACCTTAGACCTCCAAAATCTAATCAGATTGTCCTTGAGTCCAAGTGGACCAAATTTAGAGAGTCTGCCTCAAGGTGTTCCCAACATAATTATATTCTTAAACATGGCTCAAACCAACGTGACATCACAGTGACCTTGACCTTTGACCTATGATTGCTAAAATCGCATAAGTTCATCCTTAAGTCACAATGAACATTGTGCAAAGTTTGAAAAAAAATCCCTCAAAGCGTTCTTAAAATATTATGTTCACAAGAAATACGGACGGACGGGCGGACGGACATATGGACGGAGGGACAGACTACCCGAAAACATTAATGCCTTCGGTCCTGCCTATGGCCGGCGCAGAGGCAAAAAAATGGGAATCGTGGGATGGCTTTTTCTTTGTGTCTGAATTCACCTGTTGAACCCATTAAGTGGAATAAGAACATGTTTTGTGTGTGTGTGTGTGTGTGTGTGTGTGTATGTGTGTGTGTGTGTGTGTGTGTGTGAGTGAGTGTGTGTGTGTGCAGGGGGGGGTTTCCATTTCCAGTTGCTTGGTAATTGTTTTGTCAGAGCAGCATTTCATAGGAGAGTCAGTTTCGCAGTTACCATGGCAATAAGGGCTTTCCTGCTCTTCCCTTCCCATCAGTCTATGTGCATTTCCTCCCATCTCTGCTGTGTGAGATGAGGCTTAAATGCACTCGCACATACAGCATAAATACAGAGTAACTGGTGGTACAGTAAAGTAGAGACTGTACAGGACAAAACACATTTAAACACATTTTTTGAACACATTTAGTCTTATGCAGTAATAATAGTGGAACACTGTAGTGAAACTGGCTGAAACATGATTCTGCATAGAACTACCCCTTTAAATTCTGCTGGAATCCTCCTTTTTATTTGTATGTATTTTAAAAATGTGACAGAGAAGTTTGGGAGCAAAGCATGAGGTAAGCCCTCATGTTTACATAGTGTGTAATATAATGGTAGAGATGATAGAGCCAACAAGCCAAGAGAAGCTACTGTCAGACTTTTCATGTCTCTACTGGAAAGTCTGGAGGAGCTTTGTCATTAGGTGCACATTTGTGGCCCTTTGAGAGAGTCACTGTGTGGGTACCTATGTTGTAGCTGAGCTAAAAAGCTAATTTTACACCTATGACTGAGGCTCTCACACATCCAACATCTCACCCACAAATAATGAAGGCTTCAACAACAAGCGAAGACACTGAGGCAGGAATCGGTGTGCACCAGAACTCGAGAAATATGAGGAATTGTTTCAGTCAGTGTGGCTGCATGGGAGGAGAGACAGAGAGAAGCCTGTACAACTGGAGATTCACACTATGGACACAATCGATAACTCATGGGCACATCAGAATATTAATATGAATGAGGGAAGATTAACAGAATGCATTTGATAAACAAAGCCAGAGTGCACATCTTCAGTCAGATCTAATCCATCCAGAAACCTGTCTGATGTCTTTATCTCCCACAGCCGACCCTTTTATGTGCCCCTGAGAACATTCTGTTTACACTGCTTGGTATCATCCGTATGCAGGTTTTTCTGTCAGTGTCCTCCTTTACTGACACACAGCTGATGGCTCTGGTTTAAAAAGGAGAACCTCCACATGAGTAAACATCTCAGCTATGCAAGATACACACACATACACATACACACAGTGGACCGTAGATGCTCTCCTTAATGATATAATAATGGCTCTAGCCTTCAGCTGAGGCACTGGAGGCACATTACCTGAGGCCTTGAAATATTTCCTCTCTGACTCTATTATAAAACCACTTTAACAAAGTCTGTTGTATATGTGCTGCATCTGTACAGTAGGGTGAGTGTCACGGTTCAATTTACCCTCAGGTAAAGAAAACAATGATGCAAATTAATGAAGCATCAGAGTCCAAAGATAAGGTTAACACACATGCACCGTATTTTACAAAAAAGAGCGTCATCGAATAGTACAAGAGATGCACGATGCAGTCTCTAAAAGCTGTGATGCAGGAAATGAAGAAACGGTCTCAGAAAGGAAGTGAGTGACGATAAGTGTAAGCATGTGTTTTTGTGTGCCTGAGTGTGGGAGAGAGGAAAGGAAGTTGTGTGCGAGCACGTGTCCATTGCTTTGCAAGTGATTTACATCATACAAATCACGCCACAAGATGGCGTAAAAAATACAATAATGAAAGTCGGATAACCACATCAGTATCTAAATCTACAGTATTTGGTATCACTTGTCAGAAATGCACAGTCTAGTGAGCAGACAGAAGCTGCCGTTTTTTCTCAAGTGCACTTTGGATGGACGCATTGGACCCTGATGAGCATAAGCTGACAGATGTAAGAATCTAATGTGACAATACAGGTAAATCATCATGAGGCAAATGTTGATGCCTTTAGAAAAGAATCTTTTACTTTCACTCATTAAATTCCTAATGCTGCAGCTTAAACTTGGATCCCATTTTCTGTGT
>JAQLOL010000020.1:12009362-12029953 GCA_029783665.1 Naso thynnoides | reverse complement strand
GCATATTAGCTAGCTGAAAAGAAGCATTAGACTTGTGGACAGAAAAATTAACTCTACAACTCTCAACAATCCAAATGCCTCGGTCTTAGCTCCATCAATAGCAGTTTAATGTAACTGAAACGTTAGTGTGCGCACGTCGGGGTAACGTTAACGTTTACTTCATAACTTTCTCGCGACAGCGTTAACGTCATTATTAGCGTTATCGTTCGATGACTGAAACACTGTGATTGCAACTAATTGTTATTTCATTATCGATAAATGTGCAATTATTTTCCCCAGTACATTTTCATTCTTGAGCAGAAGTGATAAGTCATTTAGTTGATTGCCCATTGATGGAAATAATGAATATAATATTGATTATTATCGAAATGCAACGTTATTGTGCTGAAAGTAGCAGAACCAGACATTTTGGCAGTTGTTTCGGACATTCTCTGCTCTCATTTGTTTTATGAAATTGTACAGTTAATGTTTTGGGATTTGCGATCATTGGATGGACATGGACACGTCAAGCAGTCTTAAGTGTTGGCTCCAAAACATTTTGACAAGCATTTTTTTCCCCTTCATTTTCTCACGTTTTGGTGACTGCACTATAACGTGATCAAGATATAATCCGTTGATTAAACAGTAATAAAACTGTCATAGTTTCAGCTTTTGTTCGCTCTGTAAATCCAAGAACTGTAAAGCACTTTAAAAAAAAAAAAAACTTTATATCAGTACCATTAACTCAGGTTACAGTCATTTAAAGCAGAATATAGCAGTATATATAAAAAAAAATTTTTTGACAAGAGACGGTTTGGAGTTTATGGGGTTAGGGTTTTAAAAATGAAATAGTTTATTACCTAGAAAAAGTATTGCTGGTGGTCATTAAATCAATTGATCGGTGTCAGCTCCCCTAAAAAAGGAACATTTTGTTGCCAGGAAACGTTTGGGCTAATTATTGGCCCTGTTGCTGGAAATGATGCCCACTTACCACATGCTGCATCAGTGTAAACCTGAGCTGTACTGTCATTTACTGCAGGGAAAAACAAATCACTTGGTCCGTTTTGTGCCAGATTTCTTTGTGTTGCCATCCAAACATCAATCATCAGATTATTATCAGTCTTTCTTTAGTTCATTATTTGTAACAGAGGACTTCATCACAGTGTTTTTGTATTAACATGCATCACTTTTGTGACCAGTTCTGTGAAAGGAAACTTGGCTAATGTAATCACTACGTTTGTTTCATGGAAAGACTGTAATTACACCAGTTGTCAGTCAGGTGTCATTCACATCAACTGATGTGATTTTTCTTTGCTATGAAAGATTTTGTCTTAGTTGTTCATGAAACAGCCTATCTGCCTGTCTCATGTTTCATTTGTCACTTTACAGACTCATCCATCTTTCATGTCACCACTGTGGACTGGCAGGTGTCATTCACTTTGAGCATCACTTTTTTTGTGGATCAGATCAATCATTCACTCATGCTGTCATGCAATTTTACTTTGCACAGTTGCAGTTACAGAAGACCCAGTATTTGCAACTAGGGCAGAATCGTGGACAGTACTATGGAGGCTCACTGCCCAATGTCAATCAGATTGGAAATGGCAACATTGACCTGCCTTTTCAGGTGAGCCCGTAGCCTTTCTCGGCTGGTAAATCAATGGTTTGTTCTCGAGCAGTGTACCTTTCTTAGCTGTTGGTGATAATATTGGACAGTTATTTATTCTGTTGGTGAAAGATTGGCTCAAAATAGAGAATTCCTAAAAGATTTATTAATATAAGAAAGTCTGCAGGGTAAGTTTAGGCTTTGAAGGCAAATCAAATGTTCAGAAATGACCAGCTGGTCAGAGCTGCACAGTCCAGTCAGGCTTTTATCATGGTTCAGAAGTGAAAGGAAGCGAAAGCCAGACGTGTAATACAAGGTGTATCAGTTCTACCTTGCAATAAAATTTGGTTCCAAAATTTTAAAGAATATCATTGCTTGTCACGGCTTTCCATCTTAAAATACATTTGCCAACTCGAGCATCAGTATGGGGGGCCCATGGCTTGACTCATTTTGAAATGAACACATTTGCACCATTATCCTAAGACATTATCCTTAGACATAATTTTGTTATTTAACTAAGCTGTTTTGCTGGCCTCATTCACCTGATGTGTTCACCGTAGAACTCTGTGCTGGATACCAGTCGGACAACCAGGCACCACGGGCTGGTGGAGCGTGTTTATCGTGACCGGAACCGCATCACGTCCCCTCACCGCCGACCACTGTCAGTCGACAAACATGGACGCCAGATATCCTTTTTGTTTTTGGAAGCATCTGATGTTGAGGATGTTTTAACTGCATTCATTATCACTTTTGAAGCTTCAGAGGCTGCTGGAACATTCTTCGGAAGACTTGCACCTGACTCTGTTGTTATAATTAAGTTGGCATGGTTAGACACAGCACTCTGAGTAGGTTTTTTGAACAGTGTTAACACAGTCTTCGCCTGATTTACTGCTGCTCTAGTGCTGCTTTAATTGAATCTAAAATGCTCACAGAAAGAAATACATTTTTTTCATTACAGTCGTTACTTTTATATTTTGCAAGACAATCTTGGATTTTAATTCAGACTTGGGAATTTAAGTAGTATGAACTCCTCCAGCTCTGGCTTTTCATTTACTAAAAAACCCTTGTGCCCTCCCTCGACCAATTTTTGGTCAAGGCACATTTTTTTTGTCCCCACTCTCCATCAAACCTAGGTACATTTTTCCAGGGTTTTTCACCTCCCTGTTTTGAAAGCATTTTAATGATTAAAAAAAAAGAGAAAAAAACCCTGGAGGAACAGATCAAAATTCCAAAAATAATTGAGATGAAAACCTCCAGGAATCCTAAGGAGGGCACAAGGGCCATGCAACAATACCGACTGGGCTAACATGACAAGCATATTTCAGGTAACAGTCCATAAATACAAACTGCCAAAGATTTTCAGGAGAAATTTACGCCTTCAATGTCAACATAGTGTCTGTAATTAAACGTATCACCATAAATGCCACGTGAGAATGAAACCAAGCCATGCCTCAGATGGGTTTTAAAGAAAAATAAAAACATCAGACCTCGTAGTGAAGAACTGTAGATTGCTTCTGGTTCATATGCAATGGTTTGTAAACATGTGTCGACATCACACGTAATAAAAACCACCAGATGTCGTGAAAGAGGCTCCTGGCATTGTTCAGCAGACTTTGAACAACAAGTGATGCAAATTGTTTGTTTTAACACACGTATTGAGAGCTGATGTTGAATTATACAATTCATTACAGTCTATAGTTATGCTCCTGTTGAGAAATATTTTACACAGGATAACAAGACACAAACTGAAGCCTTTTTCAAAGTAATTCAATCACAATAACACTTGCGTGCAGTAATTTATTATGTACTAGGTCTATTAGGTTGAATCAGCAAACAGGCACGAAGCTATGGATTAACTGAGATCTATTTCTCATCCCCTCTGCTTTATCAGCCTTAACCAAATTCACATTGACAGCTGTCCTTACAGCTCGGTTTACCTCTCCCCACCGCCAGACACTAGCTGGAGAAGGTAAGCCGCCTCCCCCTCACCGTTTGCCAAAATGTTAAGTAGAAAAAACCAGCGGACAAAGCTCAAATGCAAAAAATTAATTACATGGCGCTGTGCATCCACATTGGTACACAATCACTAATCTCCACCAAAATGAGAGACTCTTTTTTTGAACTGTGTGATGGCACGTAAAGATCTGTAACAGAATGCAGTTTCTGGAGGATACGATCCTGTAGAATTGGCTGTCTGCCTGTATTGGAGCTTTTGGCCTTGATTTTGCTGACATCTCATCTTTCTCACACATACAGGACAAATTCGGACTCTGCCTTACACCAGAGCGCCATGAATCCGAAGCCCCAGGAGGTGTTTGCAGGGGGATCACAGGAGCTGCAGCCTAAACGAGGTAATGGAAGATCCAGTTACAAAGACATAGAGCCGCTTTTATTTATTAATGTGCAACGTACTAATGTAGGCAGCAAACCTTAGATAACATAGAAGAGTTAATGTCACAAAGAAGTATATGTAGACTCTTCATGAAATATTTATGGAGTAAATGGATTCTGATGTCTGGCTGAAGAACTGCTTCAGCCTGCTGGTACAGTATTCAGCCGACTGACAAGTACCAACTTTGAATGGGACTGACTCAGACTGATCTAGAGAAGAGGATCAATAATTCTTATTATGCACGGATTATGTCTTTTATGTGTGAGGCTCTGCTTTAATGAAGCCAATACTGGCTGGCATCCACTCAGTCTGTCTGTCTGCTGGTCACCTTGCTATTTTTAGACTCTCAGGAATCTAGTGCACAGCACAGTACTATATCTTGCTCGACTGGCCCGGAAATTGATGACTCATTCCTTGCACTGATTTGAATGATTATTATTATTGTTATTTATTTTATTTTATTTATTTTATTTTTTTGTCATTGCAAGCAACTGTGTCTTGCTGTTTCACTAATTAGTACTGCTGCTAACAGTGCCTGGGACGGATAATTCCGAGTCAAATGCAGACAAGGATGGGCAGGAGCAGTTGTGGGATGACAAGAAGGTACTGATGGGAAAAGACAAAGGCTGCGCTTGTACAGTTGTTGTGATACATGTAAACCACTTAAGATTTGCGGCTCATAATTATGTTTCTCCTTAGGATGATTCATCAAAGCCCAACACATGCGATGTTCCGGGAATCAAGTGAGTGTTTTTCGTGTCATTAGCACCAACCCCACATTTTACATTGTCATCACATAAGAAGCACAGAATGCTTCTTAATTCATTGCTTAATCAGTTCAATTTGAAATTTGATATCGCTTCGAAGCGTCAGCATGTCCAGTTGGAAAATATTGCTGTTTGTTTTTATGATTTAAAACCTAGAGCTTACACTGAACAGAAAGGGGAAAAAAAACCTCAGCGGTGGAGTAATGTGAGAGGGTGAGAAGGGGTCTGATTGGACTTGTGTTTTTCAGTATATTCCCATCACCAGACCAGGAGCTGAACCCATCCGTGCTCCCAGCTGCACACAACACAGGTGGTTCGCTCCCTGATCTGACCAACATCCAGTTTCCTCCTCCACTGTCCACTCCGCTGGACCCAGAGGACACCGTGGCCTTCCCCTCTCTAAGCTCGTCCAACAGCACGGGCAGCCTGACCACTAACCTCACCCACTTGGGCATCAGCGCTGCCAGCCATGGTAATGACTACTATCTGAAAACTGTAAAACATGAGAACCTCTAAATGCGCATCTTTGGAGGATGTTAGAGCGCTTTCACGTGGCCTCTTATTTGTTTCCCTGCCAGGGATCCCCACCTCTTCTCAGCCCACCATGACTGTAACGGCACAGCGCAGACAACCACCTGTGGTGCCGCTCACCCTCACCTCTGACCTCCACCTCCAACAGTCCCCACAGCAGCTCTCACCCACCCTCTCCTCACCTGTGAACATCACACAGGTAAGATCCCCATACACCTGATTAAAGAGAGTGGCCAACAACTGTCTAGTTTAACAGAAGTAAGTTCAGCACGTGCTGCATTTTAAGGGACTAGTCTAAGAGCCCATGTTATCTTTTCTCAGGCCGTGCCAACAGAGTCGCTGACCCTGGAGCAGCAGCTGGCCCAGTACCCACTGTTCAACCAGCTGACGCCTCAGGCCCAGGCTCAGCTGCTCAGTGACCTCCAGAAGCAGCAGCAGGCCCTGTCGCAGGGCATCCAGCTCATTACTTTGCCAACTCTGGCCTCACCTGGTTCGGCCACTGCCAGCAGTCCCTCGCCAGACAGCCAGAGCCAGACCACCGCCAGCATCAGTGTCAGCTCGGTAAGAAACCAGGAATTCCAGTCAGAAAGTGGAATGCAGAGGAAACTATTAATGTGTAGAAATGACAGGGAGCATTTTTCTGATTCTTAAGCTTCTGTTCATTTTGTCACCTGGTTAGTATGAAAGTTCTTCAGCTACCCTGAAAACATCCCAGTAAAACTTTTTACAACCTTTTTTCTTTTTTTTAATAAGACTTGGCTTCATTAGACTCACTTTGGTAGGAGGAACACAACTTAACTCTCGAATACCAGAGTATAATATCTTTTACTCAGTTTTCCTCTGTTATCTCTCTGCTTTTGTGTGGGTTAAAACATGGGTAGTTGCTTTAAACCTGTGTGTGCTGTTAAAGCTAGAAATTGGCTGATATAAGCGTATAAGATTCAGAAATACACCTTTGACTATATTAAGCTACAACCATTAATATTTTACCATTTAAGAGTTGCACCACATGTTCCTAATCTACAGTCACGTTTTCCAGAAGTGTAGAAAGGCTGTCCAGCCACAGGGATGTCCCTCAGTTTATTTGGTGGTGATTGGTAATATTTCCCAATTATACACACTAAACTCAATGAGCAGATCCAGAGCTGATGCCCTCTCACATCCCCTCCTTTGAGATTTGTTTGTGACAGGCATGAAGCTTAGTGCTAGCTAACCCTCTTCCCTCCAACAGTACCGCAATCAGACTGGCTCACCAGCCACTCAGTCTCCAACCTCCCCAGTCTCCAATCAAGGCTTCTCCCCCGGCGGCTCGCCTCAAGTAAGGGCCCAGCCACCGAGCTAGCTGCTGTTTGGGGAAGGGCTTTGCACCTGGGGGAAAGCTAATTGTAGTCGAGTTAGGCTGCTTTTCATTCCTAGTATCAGCAGTTAACCACTCACGGTGTCAACCGCTGCATAACTCATTTCTTCATCACCACTGTCACTGTTCACTGTGTGCATGTCAAAATGGCGATAGTTTGTTGATGGAGGCCCTGACCAGTTGTTGTTCTTGCAGTGTTGATCTTTTAAACGGTAAAAATCAAGTCTTTTCAGTTGGAACCACCACACATGATTGAGAGACGTTCGATATGGATGGGTTTTAGTTTCACAAGTGGTATGAGATTGTTTGCTTCCATTTTGCTCGTCGTATGAACCAAATAGACACATAAACATGAATTTGAACATGAACTGAATGTGAATTTAAGTAAAAATAACATTTAAAATTGATTTTTTTTTCTCATATCTTGGCAAGTATGAAGTATACAAGCAGTAGTGTTGGCCGAGATGGACCAGCGTCATGTCTCAGTATTTTCAGACTAAATGGCAGTGCTCCAAGTTATTGTTGGCAATTTTTAAACAAATAAATTAAAATACGTAACATCAGAATATATTTAAAAGTTAATAAATGTGGAGAATAGTTATGCACATTTCACATTTTCACGTCATGTCATTTGCGTTACTCGATGCAAATAGACACAAATTCCAATTCAAGCCAGCCCTCAAGAAGTCAATCACTATGTTGTTTTGTTTTGTTGACTGTGAGGGAGAGATTGTGAGATCTGCACAGCTGCTCCCCCTGCGCCTCCTTCCTGTATACAGATTCATCATTTTTGCTAATGAGACCAACCACTGTTGTGTCAGTGGCAAACTTGATGGTCTCAGTGTTTGATCTGGCAGTACAGTTGTGTGTTGGTAGGGTTAGGGAGGGAATGTGCTCACAGAGATGGATTTTGATGTGTGGAGGTGAACTCTGACTGTCTGCAGCCTCTGGTGACAGTGTCCATATCCAGCAACCTCAGTTTCTCGGGTGTTCTTTATTTCAACACATATTGCAGTGGAGTGGAATAAGGGTTACATTGCATCTTTTGTGGATCAGTTGGAAAAGGGAGAAACTAGATTTTAAAGGTACAAGAACAATGTACAACCATTTGAATTTTTAGGCTTTCGTGCACTGAATAAGTCACTTCTGTTGCATTTGCAACTAAAAGGCTAATTTCAGAAACAGTTTGACTGGGACTCCACCACTAAAAACATGCCAGTCACACAGTGTTGCTGCTTTTCTCATCGCCAGAAAATGTTAAAGTGATATTCCAGTATTTGTCAACATGGGCAGGGTTTCTGTCTTTTTGTCAGTGTCACTGCTTGTAAAATGATATTTTACTCCCCAGCATAGATATTTAGGAAACACTCTGCTCCAAGCTTTAAAGAGTAACAAAACCCCATAACTGCTTTTTTCAGCTGATAAACAAGGCTAAGAAGTCTTTAATAGTGTTTTTGATTGATTCAGGTCTAAATCTTCACATTTTAGTGCAAATAAACTGACTTTTTCATGTTTTGTTATAAATGCGTGTGGCGACTGCTGTATACTGGTTAAAACACTGCTATTGCGATGCCGTTTTTTGTTGCATTGCAATTGGTTGATCAGGTGAAATGTGACGTGTCTGGTGTTCGCTATCGTCACCAACCAAGCCACTGCACCCCGCCCCCTCTAAAAAGAAACAGCGGCTCACGATTCAGAAGACTGGGTGAGAAGAGACTTGCCCAGTCACTTATATGTTACTCTTTCCTATACCCTCCCACAAATCACCTAGGAAACAGTACGCACATTCATGCACACACCAACAGACACACACACCACCATAGATTAGCAAGATAAAAGGTAATGCAGCCTAAACCGTGTTACTGCTCGCCACGTGCAGTGTATCCGCTCAGCTTGACTGAGTGAGGAGAGCAAATAACATTAATAGTACAAGGACAACCTGACGAGGAAGTAACTGATCGACGGATTTTTGAGCAAGACAGAAGCAGGCTGCAGCGAAGGAGATCGCACGTACCGTTTTTCTCATACTTGAGTGTCGAGTGCAACTCAGAGGTGTTAAAGAAATGAAGAAATAACCGACTGGAGTTTAGTTTTACTTTGTCTTTGGTAGTAGCGCATCGCTGTGAAAGTGGGGGGGATCCAGTGGAGAGAAGCCACCTGCTTATGAACTTAAATGAACTTTGGACATGTGCGAAAACTAAAATATGCTAACAGCTAAATCTAACGACAGTCACTAAATACTCAAACTATACAGTTCTCCTGGTCTACTTTAAGTAAAGCTCTGCCTTCTAGTGCTGCCCGAATTGATACATCTTTCCACTTTCTGGATGTTTGTTGAATTTCAGAAAGGAGGCACTTTAGCCAAATCTCTGGGAGTTTAGTTACCCTTTATAATCTCGTGAAGCTAACGTCCGAATAATTCCAAAGATTTTGTCTTTGATTCCGACCGAGAGTGTCGCTGTCACTGTGAACTACATAGCAGAGTGGATCCATGCTGCAGGAAGTCAAAAACATGAGAGGATTTCTGTCCTGCTAAAGCTGAGGCTCACGCAGGAGTTTACATAGGATTAGAGTTACCTTGACCAGCCGTCACAATGGACAAAAATATCAGAATTACACTCCGGTTGACAAATACCAGAATTTCCCTTTTAACAGTTGGTGTGTGTTTGCGTCATGGTGAACAGGGCTGCTGTGGTCAACACATCACTGCACATTCATACTTTCATCCCATGTCTTAGTTTTAAGATTTTTTTTTGTGCCATATTAGAATTATTAGAAAATGAGAAAAAGATCATCTGGATTTTTTTCGAGTGTTTAATTCACCTCCTCTTTTTGTCTCTCAACCACCACAGCCTTTGTCATGAAAACCATTTGCTTTGGCCACTGCGGAGTGTGACAGCTGTGTGACTTTGTCTTTTGCTCGTTTAATCTGTTATTCCATCGCTGAAGTGTCTGCTTGTGGGCCCAGATAACGTGTGTTGGCTAATTTGTTTTTTTGTGTGTAAACTTCAGCTGTTTTCTTGAAATTTGTTCTAAGTTTTGTGGCTTGCTTCTCCTCCTCCAGCACATTCCTGTAGTGGGAAGCATATTTGGCGACTCCTTCTATGATCAGCAGTTGGCATTGAGGCAGACCAATGCCCTCTCTCACCAGGTGACACAGATTGCACAATAATCTGCAATGACAGAAATGTTTTCTGTAGATAATCTACGTCTGAATTCTGGGTTACAATCCTGTGCCGTTTAGCTGGAGCAGTTCAACATGATCGAGAACCCCATCAGCTCCACCAGCCTTTACAACCAGTGCTCCACCCTCAACTACACACAGGCAGCCATGATGGGCCTCACTGGGAGCAGCCTACAGGACTCGCAGCAAATCGGCTACAGTAACCACGGCAACATCCCCAACATCATCCTCACAGGTAGCAACACCACAAGTCCCATCAAATACACTCTAACCTTGTTAGACTTTTTTGGTTGTAGCAAGTGAAAAAAAGATCTGAACACCAAAAGAATTTTAGTCAGTCAAAACTTGAGTAATGAACTATCAACCACAAAGTTCAGATATACCAAACTTAAAAAAAAAATACAGTTTACAAAAATATATTTTCCCAAAATATTACGCTTATATGCATGTATGACAAAATATAACTGTACAATAACTACTTTAAATCGGAGCTTTTTGGTGAGCAAATCTTCTCTTCTTTGATCAGGTGTTTTTTTTGTTTGTTTGTTTTTGTTTGTTTTTTTTATCCAGCACCAATCCCACTGGGTTTATGGATGTGTGTTTTTTTTTTTTTTTTTTAGTGGTTGTAGCATGGACACATCAGCTTAAGTTAAACATATCTGTAGCTACACCAAACATAGTGTAGAGCTGTATGCATTTTGTTAATAAACTCTCTCTATTATTGAGTTAAACTAATTTCACAGGATGAAATTGGCCTCTACACTCGACTTCTTCAAGCATTTGAAAGACAACCTGCCATCTTCATTTGTTAGTCAACACATCACTGCACTATCAACGCATGATGTGTTGGGATTCAGGATTTATTTACAATTTTAAAAAAACAAAAAAACATCTATCAAAGGTTAAAGGTCGTCTTCGGCCAATTTAGGTAATTTCAGAGAGCTCGTGTTCCTATTGGTCTCTTCTTAGCGACAGGTGACGTCGGTACAAGCTGATTGGCTGTTGAAACAATGCTTTACTCTCTGAAACTCACCTCTGCTGACAATAGTGTCTGCAGGCGACACCGTCAGCTGGTTTGAGTTGATCTGACTGCAACTTTACCTATAACAGTTTCATCTTGTCATGAATCTTTGGTGCAAATCTTACTTAAGAGCGAGAGCTACAATAAATAAAATAAAAAGTGAGCCGCAGCAAAAACAGGGATGGAAGGGTGCAGCAGAGTTACTTTCTAAGGAGTGTCATGCCCCAACAAGCTTGATTTCCAGACATTGCCTACTCCAGCTAGTTTTTATTAAATAAAAGCTGCAACTGTTTAAATGTGCAGTCTTCTAACAATGCCTTTCAAAACATTTTACACGGTGGCATTTATAAATTCTATAAGCTGAAAAAAAAGAATTGATTCTGTCTTATTGTCTAATTGTATGTAAGAATTACTTTTATTTTGTTTATCTTTGGCACAGGTTAAATACTGGTGAAAAATAGACAATATATATGGATAATGTTATCTCAATATATTGTCAAAATTATAAATTACCCATTTCTGCATGGCAGAAACCTTTTTAAAGTAGTTTGAATCTGTGCAAAGATGTTTACCTTCATGAACCTGCCCCACCCTCTCAGTCATCAGTACACATTGTTTCTCTGATGTCACATATCTCAGTCACAGGCGAGTCTCCGCCGAGCCTCTCCAAAGAGCTGACCAACTCTCTGGCTGGTGTCGGTGATGTCAGCTTCGACGCAGACTCTCAGTTTCCTCTGGACGAACTGAAGATCGACCCTCTGACCCTGGACGGGCTGCACATGCTCAATGACCCCGACATGGTGCTGGCAGACCCTGCCACCGAGGACACATTCAGGATGGACAGGCTGTAACACAAGATGCTGACTATGGCCGAGAACAAGAAGAAGAAAACCACACTAACTTGTAAACGGAGAGAAACAAAGGGCAGGATGAACCCTCTCCCTCGTTGCATGGCCGTCCAGCTGTCCGACCTCGCCCTCGACTCCGTGAAGCCCCTTGAAATGATGCGCCACCAAAAGACAACAGGGAAAAAGACATCCAGTGGCTTGCCGGGGAATGGCCTCACTGTCGTTTTGAATGAGATTGGTCGCTCAGCGCTTTTGCTAGCCTGCTGTGTTTACAGTGTACCATTACATGCCACATATATTCCAAAAGACGCACTTTTTTTTGGTTTGTTTTTCTTTTCATATCCACTTTAATATTTGTTTTGTTGATATTTGCTTGTAGCAGGAAGCTGCTAGGACATTGGGCTAAACCGTACCCATTAGTAAGGCTGTGTTAAAAAAAGAGAAACTTAAAAGAAAAATCTACCACAGCTGGTTCGCTTGCTCCCTGCTATCAAATGAATCAGTTTTCCCATCATGCCGTAACGGCTTTCTATTTCACACTCAAAGCTTTATTTTTGACAACCAAATGTTATTTTCATCATGTACTGTATGGTTTAATGCTTTGTGTATTTATATGTTTTATTTATTTATTTAGTTAAAGGTTTTATATTCCATTTCATAATTTGAATTTGATGCCAAAATGCTCTCTGTAGGCATAGTGTAAAATTGCACTGATGTAATTTGTGTCTATTTATTAATTAGTAACATATTTATATATGTGTTTGTTGAGCTGCTTGGTTAATGATGGAGTGCAAAACCTCCCCATAGTTGCTCTTTGGTGTTTGATGTGCCATTCTCTGATGTAGGACGCGGTAGACGTTGCCATGCTGCAGCCCAACGGTCAAATCAAAATATCCTAGTTCTTAGCACAGCTCTACAAAATGCTGCGTGCTCCAGAAATGGGTTGGTTTTATGCCACTTGAATTAACTTTTTCTGAGAAAATCATCAGGTATTTCTATGAAACTAGAAAGCAAGAATAACACATCCAAATTCATTTTCTGCCAGTGAAAAGCCAGTATATATCCAGACTGAATCCAGTCTGTTTTTAAACACTAAAATCTTAAAAGTCTTTTTAAGTCGTCACTGTGAAATCACCTGATTTTGCCTTACATGAGTATTCTACTGTTCTACTTAAGTGTCTAATGTGACAACGTATTTTCGTAACTTACTGTAACATTTTCTTGTATTTGAGAGGAACTTAACTTTTGGTCAGTGATATTTGTGGTTATGTTGTGTAAGGTTTGACAAATCAATGTACTGTATTTTGTATCGGTACAGTTTATAGCCAAATTGTTGATGTTTTTTAAAGTGGGGCTTAAAAAACAAAACAAAAAAATCAATGGATATGTTTGAGGTATCTAAGAAAGAGTGCAATTATGGGGAGGCTTTTTGCTCCTTGACAGGGAAGCTCTAACAAAAACGCTAATGACCTTTTAAAGAAGGTCAGTAATAACAAAAGGATCATACAAAGTAAAGAGAATTTAATGGACTGCTGGATGTGTCGATGATGACAGTATTGAGGCCTCATTTGATGCAAACTTGCAGTTTCAAAGTTTATGAATATAAGGATATTTTTGAATCATAGAAGGTCTGTTTAGTGCGTTCAGTTAAATGGATAAAGTCATAAAGGTTCTATTTAAGAAAGAATCCCAGTATATTTATATATATGTAGTCTTGTATGCAGTTTTCCGACAGTACCGAGAACCCTCTCAATTCAGTATTACAAAAAACAAAAATGATCGCAGACACAATCAGGGATGTAACGGAGTTAAAATTGTTTACACCAACAAAAATGTTTACACAAGTTTCATCTGAAATTCATATACTGACATCACCACTGACTACATCCATGACACAATCTTTTTTGCCAAAATGTGAAGGACAAACTGTCTCAAAATTGAAGTCAGTCTGCATTGGCCTTTTGTCAGAGTTTCCCTGACAGGTGTGTGTAGGTCTGCAGGATCATGTTTGGTATATTGTAATGTTCATGTACAGACGATGTGCTGATCATTTACTCACCTAAAGCGCTGTTGGAGAGACTTTCCGACCCCCACCATTCTTCCTCACTCGAAAAAAAGGAATCACGTTTGGTTTACTGCACACCTTATACAACAGCTATACAGTTTTTGAACTGAAGTGTTTTATTGTCTGCTGTAATCCTCTATCAAAGGTTTTGTTTGCCTTCATCAGATCTGTGATTCCTATGCAAATAACACAAAACGACCCTTAAAGGAAAAATCCACCTCTGATGTTTTCTTGTCTAACAAGTAAGGCTGGATTTATTCTGCTGAAGTAGCTGTACGGAGGCTCTGTACTGCCAAATAAAAAACATATGTCAGACCTATTGAGATAAAGAACTCTAGTTAGGTCTGCTGAAGCTGTGACGAGCAGCTCTGTGGGTTGTCTGTCAGTCGTTCGCTCTACAAAAATTCTCCACTCTTTGGTGGCCACAGTTTTCCCCCTAGGAGGCTGAAATTGGGCGCACAGGTCATGTGTGTGTGTGAAGGTGTGTGTTAATGTTCATGCCAGTTGGCTAAAACAAGCTGTGGCAATGGGAGTGGCCTATTGCAAAAAGGCACATAACTTTCAAATGGATCCGCAGACTTGCAAAAGATTTAATGGGAAGGTTTGTCATGAGCCACAGGACAACCTGTTTGGGCCAACTGGCAAAAAAGGAGCGTGGCAGTAGGAGTGGCTTGTAACAAAAAGGTGCAGAACTTTGAAACTGATTCATGTAACATGGCCAAAGTTCATAGAAACACACACACACTTCATTGGTCATGGCTTGCTCTGCCCCTATACTCAGGCCCCGCCCCTTTCTATAGCTCATCAACCGTTTGTCATCGACTGCTCATCGTAGCTTTTGCGAATTCACTCTTGTTTCCCTTTATGACACTGACAGAGATTGTTGATAGTGAAGACAGCATTAAGTATTTTGAAGAATGGTTTCTTGTCAGCAACCTTAGATTAGCATTTCCAGCCAATATTATTTTTATGTAAAACTGATTCCTCAAAATCCCAAAAGATGAAGATGAAAGATTCTAAACACAAGGAAAAAACGTAAACTCTACTTGTTTATGTAATGAGTGCGTGAAGTGTTCCTATGGTGCTATGACAATCAAGTAAAAGCATACACTGAACTAAAAAGGTATTTCTGTGTCAGTTGAACCACTAAGAAGCATAAATCCAGCTTTACTTCAAGATGTAGTAACCTTTCTTTTGTGAACCTCTAACCCTGCCACGTCTTCTACTTTAAAGTGTTTCCAGAATTCTTCTTACATTTTTTCTTCCTCTGCGACTGTTGCCTAGACAGAAACTCTGTCTCTCTAATCCTGATGAGCCTGATGTTTTAAATCAGTGAAACATTTCACTTAAGTCGGTGAAAGCATCTGGACAGTTGTCATGGGCCGATGTAGGGGGAAGAAAAAAAACACTTAAAAAAAGGCCTAGACATGACACTTAACCAGAAGCTGTTTTTATTCATCTGAAGTTGGATTTTTCCTTTAAGTCACTGAAACAAATGTATATTTATTCTTAAAAAAATGAGAATTGTGTTTGCGCCAAACGTCACTGTTGTAATGCCAGTGATTTGAGCTTTCCTGTTACTTCCTTTCTGTCATCCTGCTGAATACTAATCCTTCACTCTGACCTTGTACATATACGCTATAGCTGAAACAAAATGCATGACTACACTACAGTCAAAACCTCTAAATGAAGGCCTTCTACTGCTCCGCAGGTTTGATTTGTGTAACATAACGCTATCACAAAGTCTAAAGGGATGCATGTATGGGTTTTCTCCTGTGCAACAGTTAACTCAGTTTCCTGTTAAGTGACTCTGTTACCTCCATCTCTGTATAATGCTACTTCACGAATGATAAGAGAATGTATTTTCTGAGGCAGTGTCCTAGTTTTTTGTTGTTGTTTTTTTCAAAATTACCCGATGATTTGAGTTTCTGGTGCCATCACAGTCGGACAGACTCTGCTATCACCCTCTGCTCATTTGAGGAAGCGGACTGCTGCTTGTCCCACTCGCTCTCTCTTCCTATTGTAGCATCTCACTGCATTTGAGTGTGAACAGTTTATTCTCACATGGAAAGAAACCCGTAGTTGATCCTGCCCCTCGTCTCCATCAGCACAACTTTTTGGCTTTCTTGAGAAATGTGGGTTCTGTCTTGCAAAGATCGCAGATTGGCACGTGCACTGATCGTTTGCATATGTGGACTTGAATCTTCTGAAGCTTCTGCATTACACAGTCAGCAGCATGACATGGTAGACACATTGAGCTGAGTCTTGTTGCCTAGTATGTCAGGTTTTTAGACTGGGTGAAGTGTAACTGTTTTCTTTTTGTATTTGCTTTTTTTACTTGTTTTGTGCAATGTTTAGTCCACTAGTTGCTTTGCACTTTATTTGTGACTTCCTGGCTCTTGAACAGGGACTGTTCTGCCCGATGTGAATGCTGACTGTTTCACTCCTGATATTAACTCCGGAGATATTTTCATGTTAAAGAAAAGATGATTTCTCTATTTTCCTTTGTGAACTGTATTTTGGCTTGTCTTGTTTTTTATCAGTGAAGATTTTAGGAGATGCAAAACTAGAAAGGGCTTACTCCAGTGCAGCTTGTGCTCTAGTGTTGGAAAGGGACGGCACGCCGAATGTATTTCTTTGTCAGCTATTTTACCCCCCACATGAAAACATTTGAGCGAGTCACAGTTCCAGCAGTAACATAAGATCAGCTTTAGTTGTTGGTTGCAACCTTAATAATGCTCAGCTGAAAACGGTCTATATCTTGACTTGGACTTCACATACTGCAGCTACCAGCTGCAACACAGTCTCACCTGTTGAAGGTAGCTGGAACTCTAAAACACAGGTTACATGTTTTGAACAAGAAGAATGTGAATCCATCAAAATCACAACTGATCAGACAGCTCTTCTCTGGTACAAAGTGTTTGTATCTACCAAATGTTTCCAGCCACTGAATACGTCTGCAGGTTAACTTGTAAAAAAAACTTCGGTAGGTGTTGCATGTTCAGCTGGTCTGGTGTGCTTTCTCCGAGCTGGAAGTGATTGAAATATGTGACAAAGCTATTCAATGCCTTTTTCAATTCTCCCAGACTTGCTGACAAAATTAGACAACACTAACCGTGTTAAGATTTAAAGTCAAGTCAGGCAGCTAATTCACCTTTGATTAAAGCGAATAAAGTTAAAAAAAACTATTGTAATTTGGGTAAAGAAGTCAACTTTAATTGGCTGTTAAAGACAAGTCTTTGCTCGAACTTTTCTTGGTGGGAAAACATTCACATCTGACATGTACAACACGAATTTGCGTTTTGAGATCATTTGAAATTTCACAAATATTAGCATATTTCATATGGGTGCGAGGCGAAATGCTGAAACATGGAAAGCAAACACCACTTTCTTTACAGATTAGTCTTGTAAACCAATAAACTTTGACTCATCTGCTCATTTTAGTCCGAAACACCACTTATTTGCATTTCTTGTTAGCACGGCCGATGATTACGTTGTGTTGAAAAACGGCAAAGCTGAATTTTCGCTCCAACCTGAATAAGCAGACGAGTGACGCTCAGACGCAAGTGTCGTGTTTAAAGTTGTCTCAGGATGAAAGAAGAGTTGCTGTTCGGTCTTTACTGCTTATTCCCAAAGTGTTTTAGGTCTGAATAAAGTCTCCCTTTAATAACACGGGGTTTTGAAATGACTCTACAGCTCTCTCTGGAAAAACAGTTTAAGTTCCACCTAAAGCTTATAGTGAGAATAGCATTATACTGTTGTCCTGTAAATCGTAGTAAAAGATCTGTAGCTATTTATTTGTTGCCATGTGATTCTCTCTGTGACCATTTGTTTATAAGATGAAAGAAAAATGTCAATTAAATTGAATGTGGAAGACAGATTCTTCTCTGCACATAGTCTTGATTTTGCAGAATATGCTGATTTAAAAACTGTCCGATGTCATTTTACAACATCACAGCATGTTGCTGTGGACATGCATGGTGTTCAAATCCTGTTGTATATTGTCTTTGCTATTGTTTCTATTTTGTAATCTGTATTTACAAATGCAAAATCTAAAAGATTATTTTGGATATGTGCATGCTTGTGAAATGTTCAGAATGTCGATTTCCACTAAAAACTGTTGAGTTTGAAAAAAGTCACGTCTGTTACTTAAAACCAGCTGTTTGACCTTATGTCCAGTGTAGATATTATATGACTTCTATATGTCTGCATGTACTTAAAGATGCTTTAAAGGTAAAGCAGCTTTATTGTCATTATACAATGAATTCAATGAAATTGCGAGGTTAGAGTGGAGGGTTAGTTCTAAGCCGCTGGGACTGAGCACGCCGCCATGTTGAGCCAACCTAACCTAATGTGCTTTTTTTTTTTTTTTTTTTTTTTTTTGACGGGTGGAGGAAACCGGAGCACCTGGAGGAAACCCACGCAGACAGTGAATCGAACCCAGGATCTTCTTGCTGTGAGGCAACAGTGCTAACCGCTAAGCCCCCATTTTATATGACAAAACATATTATTCACATTGTTTTAGAAGTTCAAAAGATTATTTATCCGCGCATGATGCTAAGACATGTTTGCATTTTAAAACTACCTATCTTTCGTCATTGTCGATCAACTAATACTCTATTTTTGTTGAGAAAAAACAAGAATCAGTATTTTTAATATGCACAATCAGCTGTGCAGCTGGAGCGAATTGTTAGTTACTGGACAAAATTTACCAAAATTCACATTTATTCATTTATGACATTTAAATCTTTGCACTGATTCTTCTTTCAAAACATATAAATTCAAATGTAAATATACAGTGAGACCATGGAGCTAAACTATTGATGACAAAAATGTCTGTTAAGTTACATCTAAACAAATTGAACAATTTGGTGTTATTGTTTTTAGCATTATAGAGTTTGCTCTTCTGTCAGGGGTTTAAAATTTTGTCCATTAATTTTTGATTAAACTGGAGACATTTCAAACGTGCATTTGACTTTTTACAAATGTTTACAAAGTGATCATTTTATTTCTGATCCTGGTTGTGCGTTGCAAGGTTTTCCCCTGAATTCTCTGGGCTTGTTTGTTGTCATTCAGGCCACCAGCTGCACCTGCTGAGCTCTGTAGGTGTCAAAGTCCTCAGGAAGAGTGTCTGCAGAGAGAATCAACAGGAGGTCAAGTCACTGTTTAATTTACACTTAGAGCAGCTTAAGGGAAAATACTTGTCAAGGAGCAGAGAAACTGCTGCTGGCATTTAGGATGGCAATTTTATCTTTGTTTACTGTTTATAATGAGCAGTTTTTTTGTTTGTACAAAACCATATACACTCATTTGTCAACCTGCTCTTTTTGTTTTTTCAAACGGGGGTAAATTATACAAATATGTCTGTGCCTTTAATTTTTTTGTTTTTCTAATGACTTCATCTGGGCAGTTTATAACTATGTAGCTAAGAGTAACTGAAGGTCTTCCCTTGTTGGAACATAATTTGTTGAATTATGTTAAATTCTTCTTATTTCATTCTTTAAAAGAGAGATATGATGGGATCACTGTCATGTCATGTTATAGAAGGCATGAAGCTGTGAAGCAGAATCTCACGTCTCTGGCTCAGTCCTGTCCCTCAAATGGAAACTTGACTCACCGTTGCAGCGATAACGCAGGTTGGCCCAGATGATGTTCTCCTGGGAGAAGCAGAAGACTCCGAGTCGACCTCCTCGCATTGTGGCATCTATGATGACGCCTGTGTCTGCCACCATTTGAGGACCCTCATAGAAACGAACTCTGCAGAGCGACAGAGAGACGGTAACAACGACACACAGCAGAAAAAAAAAAGAATGCATAATTTGTAGGTTTGTTCATAAGCACATATTTAGAACTAATCAGCTCCAATACTTATGAAGAAAAACTGATAGTAACTGATTAAAATGTTGGTAATAAGTGTTACATCTGAATATATTCTTTTAGTAAAAAGCTGATCTATAGAATGCAACATCCGTTTTGTTGCTTTGCGTCTTTTTGCCGATGACTTCTGTCGACACATTGAGAACACCACGGCAGCAAAGCTGCTGAAACAAGTGAGTGTGACACCATCAAGGGTTGGATGGCTGACAAAGAGCTGTCTGTACGTTTAGACATTCATTGTGCAGTCATCAAATTTTTAGCTTTTTTAAATTTATTTGTTAATTTTTTTTAAATTTATTTATTGTTTGATTGGTTCTCTTGATTATGCATGTGGCCTTAATGTGCTGTAAATTTGATATTTTCCTTTAGAAGTCAGAAAAGGGCTCTGGAACAACTGAACAGCTTGTTTACCAGCAGTGAAAATGCTTTCATCACTGATATGCTCTCTGTCAAATGTAAGGAAACACCTACAAGTTAATGTAAACTGCAATCAGTTATAAACAAAATTAAAGTTTCTAGAACTACTATAAAACATCTGTAAAAAGAGTAATCAAAAAGGCTTCTAATCTAATAAGGTGCGTTACTTTAATGAAGAAATTAAAAAAGCTTCTTGTAACTAGTAGTCTGTAATCCATCACCTTTCAAAAATAGCTCTTTAAAGACTGATGATTAGCTTAGTTAAAAATGATTGTTAGTGCCAGATCCAGTTTATTTTGAACATGTGCATGTCATTCTCAAAGACACATTTTCTTGCATACATAGAACTATTCAAATTTTCTGTACAGACTAGGCAGTTACAGTTCAGAGTTCAGATGCACATAGTGAAAAATGAACTTTAACTGTGTCAGTACCTGATGTAGCCGTCAGCTGGTCGGTGCTGGAGGAACCAGCGGTAAGACGTCTTGTCCTTCCAACCAACATTGCGAGCATCTTTCCAAAGGAGTTTGACCTGGTCGCTCGTGTC
>JAQLOL010000020.1:11987591-12001432 GCA_029783665.1 Naso thynnoides | reverse complement strand
TGTGTGTGTGTGTGTGTGTGTGTGTGTGTGTGTGTGTGTGTGTGTGTGTGTGTGTAACTATAAAATATCCATGTTTCCACGTCCTTTCAGTGAGCTCATCAGTCTTCCTGTCTTTCTGGGACCAGAAGCTCACGGGGGAGCAAACATGCTCCGCTGCCCGTCACACACCGGAGTTCAATACCTGACGTTCCTCAGCCACCACAGACCACATCTGTATCCACAGCCCACGCATTCACATGAGTCAGAGATATTTTGATTGCAGCTGCAAGATTGATTTTCCAGACATGGGAAAGATACAAGATTTTAGGAACTAAACTCTGCAGTTATATTTATATTTCTAAGTATTGATCTGGAATATCAGTGCAAGTTGTTTTGTTTCTAACCATTTGTCCAAGAGAACAACACAGTAAAACTGTAAAGCCTGTTTTTCAAACAAGACTGAAACATTTGAGAGAAGAATTAAAACAAAAAAACAATAGAAGAGTAAAATAAAGCACACACTTACTAAATTTAACATGCTGCTGCTACAGCCGTACTTGGTCTGATCTGAAGGTTCAGGTGGATTATGCTAGCCTCTAATTCAACTGTTATAAGCCAGTGTTGATGTCATGACTTCTTCTCCAAGTGTGCTAATATGTCACAGAATATTTCAGTGATTTACTGTAATAACGTTAAAAAAAACTACTACTGCTTACTAAAGAATCTTAGAAAGTGAGGTGAAAGGAATGTACCTGCCAAATCTGAAGCGCGTAAACTGAGGCACTTTCTATTGGTGGAAAAATTCCCACAATAGAACAAAGTCATTCAGCAGTAGCACTCATGGCAAAACATGTTTGTTACTTTAGTTTTGATGTTTTCTGCCATTTTGGCTGTACTTACAGACCCAAAATGACACTATTTGACAGAATGACACTCAACAATCAGCTAATTTTCAAATCCTGCTGATTCTACCTTTTAGTTGGCAATGGCCATAGAAAAGTCCCTCAGAGGGATACTTTTCACTTTTATACTTGTGTGTGTACTGTTACCACCTCTGAGAAGAAGTGAGTGAACGAGGAAGCAATTTATCGCACACAGCTACTGTCACTTTTTAATAATGACCTAAAGTCACATTTGAACTATGATTAGTTGACCTTACTCGGGTAAATCATGTTAACTCATTCAGGAGGCAACACTGAATATATACATCTTTGATTTAAGCACTGGAGTTGGATTAATGATGTTATTCTGGACGTTAGCAACAGATATAAAATGAAACACACTGTTTCTATAAATATAATTATAGACTTCTCTACGGTGAACTTTATGGAAACATTTGGTATAAGTAAACAACTTAACCGAATGTACAACAAATGTAGTCGTTTTAAAACACTTTAAGGCAGTGATGTTATATATTGTAGCTTAAACCTGCTGGCCACATGGGGGCAGCAGAGACAAATTGTGGACACATCGTGGAGTTTTTAGAGTTTTTTCGTTGAAACCTGCTGCGTCTGAAAATGACTCTATAAGAGCTGTGAGGCCGAACATCTCAGTTCAGTTGTAGCCAGATGGCTGAACGATAACATGAAACTCACTATCATGATTTGGGTGATAATTCTCCACGAGTGATCGCTTTTAAATCATTTTTACTTACGTTTTTGTCAAAACTACAGATTCTCTTAATGTCACAATCATAATTCTTATCTCAAGGTTTGGATTTTCAGGTGTGGTCGGATACTCAAGCAACATGCTGCTTGTACTAATCGACTCAAAGACCCCCTACGATCCCCCCAAACACCCCCCCACCCCCACAGAGGGCAGAAACCTCCTGAGCATGAAGCGCAGGAAATGTGGTCTTTCCATTAGCAGTATCTCTGTTTATTGAATAGATTCCACAGCACAAAGAAAAGAAACTGGAAATAAATCATTCAGCCTGCTAATAGAAACCTAAATGAGACTTAGTCCTGTGCATAAAATTCCTCAACAAGCCAAATGCTCATTAACATTATGAGATACTGATGGGGGGGTAAATAAAATATAAAAAGATAACCCTTCTCAACAAAAACAGTCTAATTCAAGACTGTTTTAAATCCCTTAAATATTTATTGTCTCACCCATCAAACACTGTTTTGTTGCTGTTTTCCATATTCACTATTTCTACTATATCTTGTATATATGCACTGGACTAAATAATGATAATCAGTCTACATGTGGTTGATTTTAGAATTCTTTGTGATTTAGATTGATTTATTTAATTAGTTGGAAATGCCAGTGACAACTTAATTTCATCAGTGCATCTCTGGCAACCATCTAATTTCCCAAGAGAGATCAATCAAGTGTAATCTCATTTTTTCCCATCTGCACAGCCCAAAACAAAATGAGTTCCTGTAGAATTAAAGCCATTTTTCTCACCTCTCTGCCCGGCTGCAGTGTGTCCTTCCATGCAGAGCGCACAGGTCAGCACCACAAACCACAGCATGGTTGACTCTGTGCTACAGATGCTGCCGTTCTGCTGCTGCAGCGTCGTCTCTTCTCTCTCTCTTCCTTTGTCAGCACAGGCTTGCACTCCTTCTGCAAACCTTCTAGCAGGCTTTTCTCCCCTTGCTTTTGGTTTTTATACCCCCTCGACCTCCTCCTCCTCCTCCCTGGCTTACATCCCCGTCCTTTCTCCTGAAACCTCCTCTGCAAACCACTATTTGTGGAAGTCCAAGAGATGGGAATAGGAGTTTGATTGTGCAACGCGCAACACCCCCACATATAATGCATACATCAAGCTCTGCTGCTTTCTCTTTCAAAGATGCTCAGTGATCCATGCTTCATTTTGGCAATATGCCTTGCTGCTTTGAGTTTACATTCAAATTAGAAAGTTTCATTACAGACAAAGTGGGCTGATGATGGCCTTTTTTTTAAATGCCAAATTAACTTTTGAAAAAAATATCTGAATTTTCTTGTTCAGGATCAAGTTACTGTTTACTGTTTGCGTTAACATAAAGTAAACAATAGCTTGTATAGTTTATATAGTTATAGAATAGTTTGTTTGCTTTTTTTTCACTGCATCATTATCATTTGGAGAATGTATGTCCTCTTATACACTGTGACCCACAACAGACAAGATAATGCTTACTGGATCAGTTTAAGTTCTATATTATTAGTAAAATACCTTTTAAGAAGAAGTTCACTAACTTAAGTAACAAACAGCCTTCACTGAGTAACTTTTTTTTTTTTTAATTGTCGGGTATTTACTTTAAATTGTTACCAATTAATGAATTATGTTTTAAAAACCAGTGTTGCAAAGTAATCATTATTTTTCCAAGCCAGTAGCTGCATAGGCACATTACCTCAATGTCAGTTAAACTGGCTTTATAAACGATTTACAAGGATATGATGATTCCCTAAATTAGCTTCTGACATTTGAATAAGTTAACAAACAAAAAGCTTCACTCACTTTTAATACAAAATCAGAAAATAGGCTTCAGATCCAGTTCTGATTTAACAACAAAGCCATGTTTTCGAGTTCATTATTACTGTATGTGTGTGTGTGTGTGTGTGTGTGTGTGTGTGTGTGTGTGTGTGTGTGTGTGTGTGTGTGTGTGTGTGAGTAATGTGATGAGCAGATGTTGCTTACATTCCTGGCATTGAAGGTTTTCAGGGTTTTTGGTCCAGATCACCTTGATAAGCTCTCAGCGGCTCCTCTCTCTGGTCCCCGGCTGCTCGCTGCCAGAGGAGCAGGGAGGTCTCACTCTGAGAGAAACTCATATGGAAAAACAAACACAGCAGCTCGTTTCTGTCCACCTAGATGCTCTGAAGTGGAATAAATGACAAGGTCTCTTTGGAAATGAATTTTGGCAGAAAGTCAGTGAATTAACTGCAATTTAATTGGTTCAATTATGTGTTGAATTAAAGGATGGAATGAACCAGTAATGAATTTTAATCCCTTAAAATAGAGTTTCTCTCCTCCTATCCCCTTATAGTAACTTTAAGATTGTTAAAACTATTTAGCACTGTCTGACTGTCATAGCTGCCTGTCTTTCTCTGCCTTTTGCATAATTTTAGACCCATTTCCCCAAAATTCAGGATGACACATTTGGTAGCTTTGGAAGGTCCATGGGATGTAAAAGAAAAAAAAAGTTAGTTAAATTTTTGACTGCACAGAGTAAATTTTGTACCGAAAGGTTTTGACACATCTAAGTGTGTTTACGGGGTGAGCTAACCAGACCTCTGCAGCCCACTCTTCATTTCTATTTGATGCTAGCAGCTCGATGCTGCATTAGCCGCTATTAGCATAACAAATTCAAATGTTTGAACGAAATTTCAAGGGCTGAGTCGCTTTGTGGGTAAAGTAGATGCCTGATTTTTATAGGAGAGAAGAATGCGTAGAATAATGATATCTTCAGTTTTGACTGTCCATCAATGATCCTCTTTCAGAGTAATCTAGATTACTAGTTACTTATGAAATGATGGATAACTAGCAGTGAGTTCCTCATTTGTTCTTTGGTAACTTCTTAAATTTTGTGGCTGTCATTGCAAAGTGTTACCTATTGAAGCCATGTTTCTGCAGCATGCACTACTGCGACAGTGAACAATGCATAACAGTTTTGCTACTGCGTTCTTGTAATGTGGGATGCAGATGTGATTTCAGGAACAGCTCAATTTTTTTAATGTGTTCAGCTGAAACATACAAATTTAACTAGTTTTAAATTCTTACAGTGGTATTCAGCTAGTGTAGTAATAATCTTTGTGTTGGGATTTATCATCCAAAGGTGTTTCAGTCATCTCTCGTCTTCTGCAGAAATCACCCGATTTTCTTGTATTTACTGAAGTTTTCTGTCATACTGAAAATTGAAACCAGAGTCAGCAAAGAGGATAAAGGAAAGTTTGTGCATTCTGTGTACTGCTGAAGTGAATGCAGCCAACAGATCATTTACTCCCTGATCGTCTCTGCTGCTGTGAGGAATGTAAAGGTCAAAGGTCGAGTGTAACAACCTCCTGCAAAGTTCATTAGTGATGCTTTATTGCCTGTGCTACAAGAGTTTGTCAGCTCGTCAGGGGGCATCCAGGTTTCTCAGGACGTGACCTCAGGTTGACCTCAGACCTTTCCTGTTGCCTCCCAACAGCCTCCGAGTTACATAACAGCAGGTTTATGAAGACATACGTGCTGACTGCCAACTAAACCAGTGTCCAACTAAACCAGTGAGTTTTGGCACTTATTTTCACAGAAAAATGAGATGGAGCACTTAACAGGTCTCAGTTCTGAATTAACTTAAAAGCAGTCACCGGCTGACAGCTATTTTTTGGGAAAGATGTCTTGTAAATGCAGAATGCCAAATTAATGTAAACATAAAAAGTCTGCCTCCATGCCCACCACAAAACACAAACAAGCTGACGTCATCGATTAAGTATGAAGAGATCAATCTAATTTGGAATTTTGGAAACTAAAAAGCTTTGGAAGCTGATTGCTCAAAAACTTTACTTGAAGAAAGTTTTGTGGTACTTGCACTTTTGTCCCTTTAATTACTTTATGCATTATGCTTCTCAGTTATATGTACATCTTTCTGACTGTTGTAGTCACCACCTATTTTGTATATTTGCAGGTTATTTTTTCACAAATCATGTTAAACTTCTTAAACAAGCGGCATTTTTAAGTGAACAAATGAACAGTGCTGATCACACATTAATGCATCAGTAACACGAATCATATATTGTATCTACATTCATGTATTTAACTCTAAAATTGCTGCAGAGCTTTTAGTAAAGTTGAGGATGTGAATACTTTGTCTATCTCGACAAAACTTACAGAGCAGATATTTTAGTTTCAGGGCGACACCTGTGTTTTTTGTTTCAGAACTTTAGAAACAGTGAAAAAGTATCTCAGTTTTATTAGACATTTTATTCACAGCAGCTTGAACTGTTTTAACTGAAGTTATTTAAAGACAAAGAGGTGCTCGAGCCTCCTTTGTAGAAAAAATTAAAGTCACTGAAAACCTAAAATATTTCTATTTTTCTTACTTGATCAAAGATGTTAAAACTGCAGCTGTAGTACTGTGACATATGCCATGATAGTTATTGCTTTATCTAAAGTCAGATTTGAACCAGAGCAGTGATACACTCAGAGCACACTTATGATCAGTTATTACAACTGAATAGTCAACACAGAAAGGAAGAAAAAAACAAACAACCAGCACAATGTTTCTCTGGATTTTATTTAAGGACATGAAGTTGTCCTCATCTCAATGTAAAAGGCAGGAAAGATCTTTCACATTATGCTTTATTCACATTTGAATTTCTGATTGAGAGTGAATGATTTTTTCTTTCTGAACTGAAATGAGGTTTTGCTTTAAGAAAACCACTGACACCCGCAGACACAACCACTGGTGTGGAACAGAGGCCCGTGCAGCTCCAACACATGGGTCACCACACAGTGCTGAGCACAGATGCAGATGTTCACAAACACATAAATAAATAGGTTGAAATGTCCAGGTTGGGTTGAAGTGTGAAACATTTGCCAGTATTCACAGAGTCCTTTGTGCTGTGTGAATGCAGAAAGCACCATTTTGCTCTAATAGAAAGGGTCTCATTTGGTAAAACATCAAACTGCCCTTTCCCCTGGAAAAGAACGGGAAGTCCCTTCATGTGGCGGCCATGATGGGGGCGAGTCAGATGCAGTTTCACTAAAACATGGCAGGTTCTACTCGGCTTTCTTGACCTTTCTCTTGCGGGCGCCTTCACTCAACTCCTCCTTGGTTTTGAGAGGTGAAGATGGAGCAGCGGCGGCAGCGTGATGGTGGTCTTCCTCAGATCCACCCAGAGGGGATCCGAACAGCAGGTGGCAAATCCAGGACTCGATGAGGGCAAAGGGGGAGCCGTGAGAGTGTCGGGCGGTCATCACCACCTGCAGGAAGATGGTGCCAGTCAGTGGAGATCAGCCTGATTTGTGAGAACTAAAGGGGCATTTCATTACTTCAGCAGAGTGTGTTACAAACTGGGAGCATGGAGTGATGGCAAAATATGGTCATGTACTGGGCTGGTGAGATGCTGTTCAGCCGCAAAAATGAATTACCATGATTTTGACAAGCCAACTGTGGAGCATGGTGGGCCACCGTCATAACGTGACGTCACCTCACCTCACCTTATGTTCAGACGAAAACCCTAACACCCTTTCAGCCAAGCCACAGTGCACTGGTGTGCAATAATTGCCTACCGCATGCCGCACTATTGAGCCACCCTGAGTCACCGCAGTCGGGTTTTCTTCACCACAGCAGCCCTGATGCTGTTAAGAGGCTCTATGGGAACTGTAGCCTTTTTAGAGCTGGATTGTACCAGGGACAAAGTAATCAGAAAAAAACATCCTCTGCTACATTGATTAGTTATTCTGTTCTTAAAGATGTCTTTCTTAAGTCTTCCGACTATATCAAGGGGAGGTAGTGAATCCCTGGAGTTGCCCTTTAAAGATGTCCTGTGGCGTTATCATGAGAACAAAATAGACACGTTTAAAAGCACTTGTCCTCACCAAAAGGGCCAACAAACAAATATATTTCTTAACTGATTTTTTTTTTTTAAGTTACTGAATTAAATGGCACTTTAATTCAAATGTTGTTGCATATCCTGTATAATTTTTGTCATCACAGAAGCCATGGTAACAGCTGGTAACCTTAGGCGTTTACTCCTTTTCTGTAATTTCACCCACACTTGCTGCCATTTTCTGGCCATTTGTTGCAGTTGCTTGTCAGTGCATTGCTCCACAGAGTCAGAAATGGTTCACAAGGTGCTTTACATAAAAGATAAAGCTACAATTTAACTTTTTTTTTAGAAATATAGAGTGCCAACAAAAAGTGCAGGCTACATATGCATGGGATAAATTATTAAAATATTCGCCTAATGTCCAAAGTTTCTCAGTTTAAATACCATTTCCGTGACAGTAAATTATTTGCTGAGAGAGAGAAACTCCTTTTATTTTTTTGGACTAAATCGAACCAGTATTTGTCTCTACAAAACTTTTCCACAAAATAATTTTTCCAAGTGATAAAAAAAATTAAAAGGGTGTATTTCCCATCTGCTCTAATCACGCAGAAACAAAAAAGCGACACTGTCAACTACATTTCACACAGCAGCAGCACTGATCTTACCTTGCTTGTGGCCATGAAGAGGGTGAAGACGAGGATGAGGGTGCTCTTGGACATTGGCAGCCAGTGAGCCTCCTGCAGGGTGAAGAGGATGGCTCCATACAGACTAGCTTTGGTTGGGCTGCAGAGACAAAAGACATAAACTGCAGCAGGGAACTCACAGTGAGCAGAAGATAAAAATCAAAGATGAAAACAAAGGGATATAAAAAACATTCACCTATTTCATGTTGGGGAGTGTGAAAATCTACGACTTAACAATGTAATTTTTTGTATTTAATGTTTAGTTGATAGTTTGGATTGAACCACAATCCAATCTTTGTAGTTTAAACATAGTCTATGCTCAAAAAATTAGAATAAAGTCTCACGTTTATGATGTAAAAATACAGTTTCTTCTTTTAGGGGATAACAGAACAACACTGATGTCACTGAGCCTGCCAAAGTGCCTTTTGTGACACCACCACCAGGGGGCGCCAAAGTCTGAAAATTTCAAACTACACTGACTTCAACAAACTTGCTGGGTTTGTCAAAAAAGCTGGCTGTGTTTTTTGTCCATTTTTATTCACAGTGACCTTTAAGTTGTAGTTTTGTCTCTGGAGTTTGGTTGGAAATGACTACATGCTTGAGGAGGTGGTGATGAGGACGTTTTCCCACCAGCAGCAGGAAACACAGACTTACAATGACATGTTGAGGATCTCGTTGGTGTCGGGCCTCCACACACCGCGCAGCAGCTGCTCAAAATTGGAAACGAGAGCCACTCCAGACCCTGCGAAGATAAAAATAGAAGGAGGGAAAAAATGAGGAGAAAAAAAAGTCTGTGTCTTGTGTGACTGCCCTTATCTGGCTACAGCTTTTCTCTCATTTTCATCAGGGACGCCTGCAGGGCCTCACTGCTGAAGCAGAAACAGTCTGGGGCAAGAGGAGGACAAACTTTATTTTTATTTCTGTACTTTTGAAAAGTTTAACAGTGCAAAAACACATTAAGCATAGTTTAGATTAGCAACATCTGTCATGGTTGATTTGTAAATTACAGATAAAAAGTGGTTTAATCACTGCACATCTTTACTATCTCTAAACTTTCTTTATTTCAAGAGGTCACACTAAGCTGAGTTTACATCTAAACTATATCTATTAATATATGTGTATTTATATCTATATGTCACTTAGTGATCATTCTTTGTTTCCTCTGAGCTACACAAACACTGTGAACACTGGTACTGTCTCACTTAAACATGAATGAACGTCACATGTGCACACTGTCATGCCACATGTGATGTTCATTCATGTTTAAATGCAGCTGCTGTGCAGATTCCTGTTATTTCTGTCACTCATGCAGCTGTCAGAGCTGCTGTGAGGAAGACTGCAGGCTCACAAAGGTTTCACACATATATAAAGTTTAACGATTGTTCAATTAATCATTTAGTGGATCGACAGAAAAATAGTCTTCAGCATCACTTTGTAAATTTATAAAAGGCCTTTTTCATGCATAAATACCCCAGGTTTCAGCTTCAAGGTCATGATGATTTTCTTTCTTCTTCTTAGTTGCAGACTTATTTACCTCAATATAAGGTTGCCAACATTTGCACAAAAAGGCAACAAATTCTGACTTCAGTGAGAATTTAAAAACCCAATTTAAACTTGATTATTTTTGTGTCACAATTTTCTTCCTAATCCTAATATTATCTGTCCTGTCGTACAAAAAAAAGTGACACTGACCTTTGACGTATCCAACGATGACCATGATGAAGAAGCCGTGATGGTAGGCGTGGTGGGCGTGGTGAACACCAGCAGCGATCTTACGAGTGCGTACGACTTCCTTCATTGCGACCAACACCAGCTTGACAGGCAGGAAGGCCACACATTTATAGAAGAGGTTGAGTGGGCAGTAAAAGATGAGGTACCTGAGTTTGTTTGGACAGAGAGAGGTGGATAATAAGATGTTAGACTGATGTTAGGGGAGAGAAATCAACATTTCCTCTTTAATGGTCACCTACATCACCCACTTAGACTTGATGGTGTCTGGCCAACAATGTATTTTACAAATACTTTGAGAAAATCCACTGCTCAGGGTCCTGCTGTCATTCCTCTACATCCCATTTTTTAAAAACTTAATTGATTCTGTTTGTTTTTATTTATCTGTTCAGTTTTTAAATGTGGTTACATGTCATTTCATTTCATATGTAGGTCACTTATCAGTTTGAGGGATTCTCAAATAGGGAAATGAGAAGTAATATTTTTTCTAACTTTTGTCATAAATGTTCCCAAATAAAAACTGTTGTCCCTGTCTGTAGGTTATCCTGAGTGACTGTGAGATTGTTTCCTAAATGTTGAATTTGAATTTTTCCAAAGTTATCTTGCATTGCTCCATGCAGCTGGGGATACATGGGGCAAAAATATTTTCTAAGAAGCAGGAAAAGAGGTGTGTATTTTTTTTTTTTTTTTTTTTAAGGGAATGACCTCCAAATAACGACCTACAGGAGAGTGTTTGCTTGCACTAGTTTGATGAAAAAGATAAACTATTTGCTGGTTCCATCCATGTGAACTTAAAACAGAATCTGTCTGTCCTGACGATTACTCTCACCATACAGCTGTGGCCAGCAGGATGTGGCTGTTGTGTTGGAAATAGTCGATGGGGCTGCTTCCAAGCATGATATCTGCCAGGATGTAACTACTAAAGCAGTAGAGCATGGCACAGAGCCAGGAGGCCACGGGACTCCTGCGAGAAACCTCCACCGCGCCTGCAACACAGAGGAGGAGGCGTGAGGGACTGCTCCTTACACACACAGAGACAACATGGAAAACATCTGATTTTCTTTAACCTCAGAAGCAGGAGTATGTCTAAACTCATTAAAGGTTTTGCTCATCGTTAAATGTGCTATACATGACATTTTAGCGCTAAGTTTTAAGGTCAAATTGATACTGTGTACGGTATGTACAGGGTACAGGTTGCTGACGAATGCGTGTCAGCGTAATGCATGTTGACTGAACTGTTTCGGTAGCAGGAGTTGAACTCCAGCCACCTGGGTGAAAACCAGGACACTACCTGCAAACCCATATGGGACCTCAAGACATGAAGCTGCTCCCATAATGGGATTTGAACTGAGGTCACCTGGGGAAAAACCAGGACTCCTAACTGTAGACCATATGGGAGCCCTATATAATACATATGGAACTTTATATTGCAACCCATCACTTAGATTGGGTCAGTCAGATAAAAATCATTGGGCAAATGATTTGAAGGAAACTTGACAACATTTTTTTAGCCAAACACAGACAATGTTGGTTGAAGTGAAAAACTGTTCTAATTGGTACCAAAATGTTAAATCAAGCACTTTTATTCATAATCAGTTAAGCTTCTGGATTCACTTATTTACACAGAAGTTTACAGAAGTCAGTTCAGCTAGGACATTTAATAACTTAATGCTGATTTTTTAAATTTTTTGATTAATTTATTTTTTAACAAAAACACCCCTTTAACTTCATGATGTTTTCTAAGTATAGAAAAACAAAATTTAATTGACTACTAAAATACTGATTTCCTAAATTCTGATGGTCTACTGGCCTCTTTTAGAATCTTTGTCATGGAAATTTCTCTCATAATCAATGTTCCTTTTTGGTAATCACAAGATGCAGACAGAAAAGCATCATAAACGTTTATTTTCTAAAACTCTCTATCAGTCCCTTTAGAGCAGAACTGTTAGCATTTACTGTCAAGGGCCTTTATCAGTAGCACACTTGTGTGTCTGTGCACTGTATCTTTGTCCACGCCCAGTTGGCTAATTCAGTTCACACCCTGATAATCCGCCTTTTTATCATAGCCTAATATTGACTCAGGACATCTACAGTCATGTATGAGTTTACAGCTTCTAACTTAAGGAAGGACTCCAGACAGATAGAGCAGACGGCTCTTTATAACTCATACACTGATTGGATGCTTTAAATGTGATTATGATGGATTCTTTTTTATATAGATGACTTGATGTGATTAAAACATTACCTATGCTATCATATTCAATATGACATTTATACCATGTTGACAGACATCATACATGACATTTATAGCAGTCAAAGACACGGGTGACTTTTTCCCTGATTGCTTCAGGCCTTGTCACCTGTTACCATCGTCCTTCCGGCGGGTCGATCTCATTGTCAGTGAATCTATCAGACTGCATACTTATTTTCTGTCTGTATGTTTCTATACTTGATGTCCTGTTTGTCTCTCGTGCTTCTTTAAAGTGGACCATCCTCCTCTCTCCCCTTGTTCCAGATCTGGATCTTTATCCTCCAGGAGATTCAGCCTCTCACCGTGTCTTTCTCTCTCCCTCTGTGTACTTGTTTCCTGTCTCCTATATGTGTGAATGTGTGCTTGGACATTTGTGGGGTCTATCCGATTGGTTCCCAAAATGGGGGCCGGGACCCCCCAAGGGGTCATGAGACACAGAGAGGGGAGTCGCAAGATGCCTTCCAAAAAAAAAAAAACAATAAATTTTTAAAATAGTTTAAAATTGCACATTTAACCCATTAATTCTGGTTATAGTCTCTCTTATGATCTTTCTTAAATTACTTTAAAATAACCTTTTTTGCTGTAAGGCTGTCGTTCTTTTGGGTTGTACTGATGCCCATGTTTGCATTGGCCGAATAGTGCGTTTGTGTGGCTGTGCACAACATTATATGCCACCTCCGGGGTGGATGGAGGTTCCTAGTCTCTAGCACTGTTATTTTGGGATTGCAGGCTGAAAAATTTGGGAACCCCTGGACTATCCTCTTTCCAGGTTTTACGGAAGATGTTTCTTTCCATTTCCTCGGTCTACAAACAGAAAGTGTAATGTACTGTTCAGATTGTAAAGCAACCCAGCAACTTCTGCAGTGAAATACATGTTGTGGAGCAAAAAGTAAAGTATTTCACCGAGAAATGTATTACAGTAGAGCTTGAAAGTACCTAGCATAAAAAGGAAATACTTAAATGAAGTACAAGTACCCCAAAAATGCACTCTAGAACAGCACTTGAATATAAGTACTCAGTAAATGTAGATGTGAACCGAGTGCAGTTCCTTCATTGCACAAATCTCCAACAACAGGTGGGTGAGAGTGTCGTGGTGCGACAGGCGCTCAGTTTGAAGGCAATCTGATCCTGAGAAATGCCACCCTATAAATATATTCAGCTCAACTGCTTCTCCTGCCTTCCAACTGTCAGGCCTGACTTAACCTTTGAACCCTACACTTGTCTCTTCTCATGTAGGGAATGGTGAGACATTTGACTGTAAAATATTCTGAGACACAAAGACAGATAAGGCATACAGTTGTGGTGTCAGCCAGCCACATGCTAGGGCACAGTTAGCTGGGTGTCTGATAAAATATATCTTTAAGACACACAAAAATACCAGCCTAATTGTTTAACTTTAAGTTAAAAGTTGTGTTTTAGCCTCTTTTCTTTTCATATTAAATCCAACAGAATATGTTAAAAGGAAAGTGATTAAATCCTCGTTACCTCAACTACTTTGCCAAGTGTTAGCCAGCATAGTGTTAGCTTCAACTCCACATTTGCTGATGACATCGGTTGTGATTGTTAAAGGTATTTCATAGATTTATTGATTATTTCTATTTTTAAGTCCATTCAGTCTCCTCTTTTTCAAAACCTGCCACCTACACTGATGAAACATTTGGTCTGAGATTCATAGGCTACAGTATGTGTTATGCTAGTAGCGGCTAATGTAGCCTTGATAATTACCTATTACCTCTAACTAT
>JAQLOL010000020.1:11967636-11987491 GCA_029783665.1 Naso thynnoides | reverse complement strand
TTGACTCACGCAGCCTTAAGTGACATCACATGAGGCAATTGACATCTCTGGAGCCACAGCTCACCCCAAGTCAATGGACTTTGATGTGTGAAGTCAGTGGAGTTCCCCTTTTAAAGCAACTAAATTAGATTAATGGCTCATTTCGAAGAGAAAATTAATTCATTAGCTGGTCAATTTAATTTTAGTTGATGTCAAACCCTGAAAGTTGCAGCTAACAAATTATGTAGAAAGATGCAGTCCATATAGGTCGAATGCAGACAAACTAGAAGTTCAGGGGCAGAACTTTCATGCCAGACTAAACATTTTCTTCAGGATGACGAAAATTTGTTATCTGAAAAGCTACACACCGCTGGGGACAACAAGGTCATGCTGGGCTGTTAGCTTAACAGCTTATTTCATGTTTAACATTCAGTGTAAATAATAACTGCAGCCTACATGTGCAGCAGAGGGGATTCTGGGACCCACTGACATGTCTATTTCAGGATCTTCTATTTATTGCTTAAGTCTCTGGTATGCTCAGGTTTCATCTTCCTCCGGTTTTGTTGCTCAAAGGAGTTACAGTAAATCTTGGAAAATATCAGACTTTATCCAAAGCTGAGTAGTTTAATCTACTTTCCTCAGTGTAAATGAGGTCAGATTGCTGCAGCAGGCCGACATTCCCTTACAGCAAACAACCAGAGCTGCAAGTGCTCCTGCTAGAGTTTATGTAACAGGTCAAGCTTTATAAGGATAGGGTGTTATACAGATAACAGCAACAGAAAGTCCCTATACGGGTATTCCAGTGTGGTCATAACACAGGAAAACGACTTGCATCCACATTCAATTTCTTGTTCAAAAAGCAGTTGTTTTTTGTTGTTGTTGTTGTTTTTAATTTTAAGAATCAACAAGTTTTTAAGGATTGTAATAATGAATTCCTATGTTAGAAATACTAATAGATAAATTATTACTTTTGGCTGTTGTAGGCTAAATAAATGTGTGTGAACGTACGGATCACTTCTTGTGTAGACCTGCCAAAATAAGCTTGTAATACATGTTATATATACATAGAAAGATTATACATAATCATATTAAAAGCACAATGAAGCATACGTATGATCTGGAAAAAAAACAAGGTGCACATCAAGCAAACAAGTGCGGAGCATAGCCAACTCACCTGGCTCGTACTTGAGGTAGAGGATAGACACGATGTAATAAGCGAGATCAAACACAGGAAACATTCCCATTTTGGAGAAAATTTGGGCAAAGTCGCCCAAGTTAAGAGCTGCCAGCACTTCCATGTTGCCGCTTTAATGACTAGTAAATCCTTGTTGTTGTTGTTTTTTATTCCAACTGCGCAGTCTGGATCAGAAAGCCCCCCCAACCCGGTCCACCGACTCTCCACCAAGCCCCCCGATATCGACAGTGAAAGCCTGCGACACTCAAGCCTTTCTATTAATACCACTCATCTCCACAGCCTCAGCATCATCATCATCATCATCATCTGCGCTCCGTGGCCAGCTGTTCCGCTTTTCAGGCGACGGGAGGTTGAACATATCAGCTGCTTGAATTTTGAAAACAAAAGGCTTCTTGTCCTCCAGAGCTCAACGCCGACGAAATGATTTGTGCCACAAGACCGTAAAGCCCGAGACAAGTGTCCACGTTTGATGACACACATTCATCAACCCTGTCATAAATAACATGCCACAATCCGGATCAGATCCTGCACCAAGGCTGACTCGCAGCCAACCGGCTATAATCCTGAACAGCTCGACAACCAAACAGTTCACACTCTTCAGGATCATGCAGAAATGTTGTTGCTCAGAGCACAGTAACACCACACCTGCATAAATACACAGCAATACCAATTTTATAGTCTATAATTTCAATGGATGTATTTTTTATTTTATTTATCAGTGCGTAATAGGTATTAATAATAGGTCCACCTTCAGATTATAGCATTCAGAGCAGCGACCTCTGCCGCCGCCGCCGCCACCAGGGGGCTCCAAAGCCACAATATTGAAAACCTTTACTGCCCACAGTCAAATTTTAAAGGACTTACATGTCCTTTAGATGTGTTAAAATAGAAGTGTTATCCATCTAAATCCCCACATTTTACACCGTTATTTTGAGCTTTTACTTTCAAAGATGTGTCATAGAGAAGCCGTTTGTAACTGCACCAAGGCCTATGCCTGAAAAATAACACAGTTTGCCTAAATATAGCCTATAAGAATCTACATCATTATTTAATGCTGGCTTTTGCTGAGATAGTTTTCTTGAAATAGACGGTAAAACAAACCGGAAATTGCCACGCAGAGCTACAGTATGAATATGATTCACTTTGAGTAGGTTTAGTTTTTCATATGAGTAGTTGTTATGGTACAATAGGTTTATTTTTATTTATTCATTTATTTATTTGCATCCAGGCCGACTTTAAAAAAGGAGAAGAAGAAGAAGCCGCATATCTTCCTCTGCTGGCCTAAACCTATTGCTACTAATTTCTTCTCCACAGGTAGTGCACGTTACACCGTGAAATAATACCCAGTTTTACTTCATTTCATTCAGTTGGGTACAATTTCAGACCAACTGCACATCTTATAGTCATTCACCATAACTCAAAGATATCCCTTTATTTGATTGGCGAAGCTCGTCTCCAGCCCGACGTAAACAACCTGACAGTCCAAACGCAGGGCACAAACCCCACAGCACAGCTCCTCCCGGCACTGAAACCTTATTGGTCACATTCCTGATAGCTTGAACGAACGCGGAAGTAAAGTGTCTCGGATGTAATGTGGACAAAATGATCGGAGATCTGCTGATATTCGGGTAATTTGTTCGGTTTCTGTCACATTTTACTCACAGATACGTTTTTACTTAATTAAAACACTCTCTCTGTATGTGCTATAGTGCAGTGTGCTGCTAGTTAGATAGCGCCCTGTCAAGCTAAATAACAAGCTAGCTCAATGCTAATGCCAGCTCACCAGCTAGCTAACATTAACGTTAGCTCAGCAGGTAGATAACACCTTCAGCGTTACCTGTCGACAAACAGTTTGTCTCCGTGCTTTCTAGGACCTTGCTGGTGAATGCAGGGGCTGTGCTGAATTTCAAGCTGTGAGTATTAACGTTACGGTCAAAGTGATAAATCATCACTGTTATGAACTTCACATCAGAGCTGTTAAAAATAATAAACAGCTGATTAACTGTGGATGTTTTGCAGCAAGAGGAAGGAGTCCCAAGGGTTTGGAGATGACTCTAGAGAACCGACAACAGGTGTGTGTGTGTGTGTGTGTGTGTGTGTGTGTGTGTGTGTGTGTGTTTCTGTTTCTACATATGTGGGGTCCGAAACCTGGATTTTTCACACAGTGTGGGGTCCCACAGTCTCTGTAGGGACAACATTCTGAACCCCACAACTTCAGTGTTAAACTGTAGTGTGAAGATTAAAGTTTATGAGTAAGGTACGAATTGAGGTCAAGTAAAGGTTAGGTTAGTTTGGGTTAGGTTTGGTTAGGGTGTACAAATGAATGGAAGTCAATGTGAAGGCCCCATAAAGATAGTAGTACAAACTTGTGTGTGTGTGTTTATCTGTGTGTCTGTGAAGAAAGATGGTAGAAAGAAAACTTGCCCCCCAAAAATGACCAGTCTTTTTTTCAGGTGACAATATCAGAGAGTTTCTGCTCAGCCTGCGATACTTTCGGATCTTCATCGCTCTGTGGAACATCTTCATCATGTTCTGCATGATTCTGTGAGTAACGTGTTCAGTTGATGCTGCTCATGTATCTGTAGACACACACGGGTTTGATGTGTTGGTTAAGCAGGCTGAAAAGTGTAGAGAACGTAATTTTTGTGCTGATGGTATTTTGCCCAGTTCTTTCTCTAAAAGGTTACTTTAAAAAAAGAAAAATCTAAAAGAGAAAAATACTGTCTCTACCTCTTACTATCAAGAAAACTCATAAAATGACCAGAGCGAACATTGAGTGAATCCATCCTACAAAAGTTTTGTTTGTGTAGCTGAAGACTGAGATGTCAGTTATCAGAAATGAGACTTCAAAGTGTCGTCATCTCTCTGTAAAACCCTTTCAAAACTTTTTCTTTCTTTTTTTTTTTTTAATTGCAAATTTGTAAAATTGTGTTCATAATATGAGGTGACATTTCAAATTGTAGCAACACATGAAATAGTCTTTGACAAGGGTGGAGTATGTTTGGGTGAGGGAAGCCATAATTAAAATGCAAAGGAAAAAAAGGGCGGACTTATTAAATTTTAAACACATTGAAACTGACAAATTGATTGACAGGTGTTCAAGTCCACTGACCAAGTACACTAAACAAACTTATGTTGTTACATTAAAGATGCTGTTAAAATGTGTGTTGACAGCAGTAATGTTATGTTGTGTACGTCTTCATTTTACTCATGAAAGTGAATGAAGAAAACAAGCTTCTAGTTTTAAGTACAAGTTTAAAGAATCACATAATGAATTGTATTTTATGGCTTTTGCTTCAACTCTGCTAAAGTTTGCAATTTATTAGACATGAACTGTAAACATCTCTACGTACCTAACCAGCTGAATGTCTTCAATCCCGACAGATTGTTTGGATCATGATTAACATTTATGTGGCAACTGGACTTCCACCACAATGCTGACTTTCCAAGATGGATGATTTAAATTTCTCCTTCATAGGACCTTGCTGTTCTTTTGGTGCTTTTAACTGTAATTATGCTCCATTTTCCTCACTGCCCCAAACCATAAATCTACTTCTGGCTGTACAGAAATGTATGAATTGCTGTATTTATTTTGTCTCACAGAAATTGTTACATTTTTACCCTTTTTGTTTTAAAGCTGTGACAGTACCAGCATCCTGGCTCTTGCTGGATCTTTGTTGTCTTGTGCTTTTGTGCTTCATCGTAGAACATGAGCTTCTTTCTCCAGCATGTCAATTTGTTTATTAAATAAACACTAACAGGATAGATAAAGGTTTTTTTTTTCTGTGACTTGTTACCTGTAAGTGTAATCATGTAAGGATCCCGCTCAGCCCTTAAGCCTCACATGTCATCTTGATCAAACATCCTTTTAACCATTTTGCCAACACAGCTGTCAGAGTTCAGCTGAATTGAGCAGACAACTTAAAGTAATCACTGTTGATGAACTCTACATCTCCTCTCTTGAAAGAATATTGTATTTCCACTTCTCCTTTTTTAAAAAAAAAATACAGTTTTGCTTTACTCTGGGGCATAAACACTGTAAGTAAATGTATATGCACTATAATGTAAATGTATCCATATGCTTAACAATAAAAAATTACCATTTTTCTATCTGTTTATCATCTGACCCGAATAGCTGTCTAATTGCACAATGGATTGTGTACAGGCATGACAGATGTGCATTCATGTTTTCTTTTGTCACTGTCAATATTTGTGGTGAGATGACAGCACCGTGATTCATTCTCCTAATAATAAAACATACTAACTGCATATAGTAATAACATAGATGATTAAACTGTATAGTTTTGAACATCAACATACAAAAAAAATCCACTGCCTATTTTTCTTGTATGTTGATGTTTCTTCAAACTTAATTGCAGCGAAGCAAAAGGCTGTCAATGACTGTAAGAAAAGAGCAAAGAAATATCTGGCAATTACCACTCACACAACTACTATAGTTACATTAGATAAGTTGTAGGATTAGCTGTATAGTTAGATTATAGAGTCTACATCTACTGTCTTTGAAAAAAAAAAAAAAGCTTTGCATAATATTTTTAGGAATGAATCTTAATGAATGGTCTGTGAGTTTCCAAAGTCAAACGAGCGTTACGACGCTTTCAGGATGTAATTTAAAGATTATTTAGACGTTTCAACTAAATGCAAAGAGGCACAAGTGAAAACGTATTGTTGAAATTTAAAACTATAAAGCAAGGTGTGTTTAAAAACCTGTGCTCCACCACACTATTGTCCATCTTAACGCTCCACCTTCAGACAAATCGCGGACGTGAACAACCGCTAACGTAAAATTCTCCCATCATGCTCTGCGCGAGCGCTTCACAAAAAGCCCGATGAGAAGCTCGAGGGGGAGGAGGCTACCAGCCGAGGAGGGGTAGCCAATTCCTGGGGAGGATTTTCTGTTTTCGTCGTCCGAATCGCTAGATCGTTACGGCGGCGAACGAAATCCGAGATAAAAGCATGAGAACACACGATGCTCGGCCCCACAGAAGACCTTCCGTTGGGCCTGTGAGCGTTGGCAGGTTTCTAACCGCCGCCTCTTCAGGCGATTCTGCTGTCTGAGTCCGTACTGACCTGCGACCCTGCCAGGCGATGACAGCGGCTACAGCCACTCCGCAGGTGATGAGAGATCGGCTGCTACAGGCCATCGACGGCCAGAGCCATGTAAGTATACCCGCTGATTTCCAAACGACGAAATGGAGCAGGGAGGCAGATAAGGCCAAGCCGTCTCCGGCTCGCCACAGAGAGCTGACAGAAGTGGGGGCAGTCGTATGGCGAGTTATTATGTGCTTGCTAATTAGCAGGCTAAATATCACTACTTAGCGAAAGTACTTATTGGCAGGGAGTCCAGATCACAGCTAACAGCCTGCGGCTGGCTGATGTTGATGTAGACAAATTATGTACACTTAAATGCACAGTGCTTCAGGACTGGACGCTTCCTTAACTAATTTACCTGGTGGAAAGTGACTTTGGGTAAAAGGGGTTTCAGTAAACTCATAAAATAGCATCTTTGTCCTCACCCTTACAGACTAAGTTGCCATGATTTGTTACATCACTTGTAAAAGATGGGCAAGAACCAAAAAGTAAAAGATTAAACAATACATTTTTATTCATAATAGCCTATCAAGCCCTGCAGAATTCTGTCCAGTTTTGCCGGCCAATAAACAGTACTGTAAAATACCACTGAGCTCATGTGTTTGCTTTTGGACATCCTCTGTACAGCTGTGATCATACAGACACAGCTCTCACCCGGCATTATTGGTAGTGGATATGAAAACCTGTATGGTGTAATAACAACAACAACAACACAGAAATGTCTCGACAAATAAAGGTGTTTGATCGCATTGAGGAAAAAAATCAGTCCTGAAATGGTTCATCACAACCTTCCATAATATGTGCGGTATGGGAAAATCTTCTATGGACACGTTTGTATCTTCTCATGGTTTGCAAGCTTTCATCTCGCCCAGCCTACGTCAGCACAGAGCAGGCTGAGATTAAAGGCAGTGGACGGCTATGCTCACCACTTCTCTTCTATCTTACTTGCAAAGCTGACTTGGTCTTTTTGGGCGATAAAACGGCACATTTGCATGCAGTCTCAGTTTGTCATGTTGAGCATGAAAGTAGAATCCATTGTGTCTTGACATACAGGTGCACATTTGAAAGTCTATTCAAATTATGCCTTGACTTCCCAACAGCCTTTCTTTCTCTCTGTGTGGAACTTATGCAAATTGGGCCTATAAGCTTCTGAATCAACAAGTGTAACACAAACGTTCGAACAACTCTCCTCTGCTTGGAGGCTGCTGGTGTACTGCTGACAACATCACGATGTCTGTAGATTGTGATATATGAAACTATGTGTCTTTTCAGCAGATATGCAACATGGTGGTAGTTATGGAGGTGATCTCCTTTCTGGAGAAGTATCCAATCACCAAAGAAACCCTGGAGGTATGTTACATTCTCGTCTACAAGGGGCCACTAAAAAAACTCAAGAGACTCTTCCTGTTACACATGAATGGAGCGCTGCAAACTAATGTGCTTGCAGAAGATGCAAATGATAACTTTATTTAGTAAGTACGCCAAGTAACCGCTGATCCTTATCAGCACCTGAGATAGACACATTTTTGTGACTAACGATATGTATGCCTTTGCGATTGTCTGACACCCAAGCAGCTCAGTGTCAGAGTCTGTGAGGATCTATATTAATATACCCAGGATGACCCAAATTTTATGTTGAAGATCATCACTGGAGACAAGTGTTTTGGCAATTGCTATGACCCTGAGACCAAACAACAGTCTTTGCAGTGGAAAAGCCTGTAGTCTTCAAGACTGAAGAAAGCAAATCCAGCCAGGGGGGCAACCAAGAGCATGTTGGTGGTGTTTGATGACATCCGTGGGGTTTATCGTAAACCTGCCTCCCAGGAAATGACTCTTAATGCTGATTACTACTGCGATGATCTGGTGTTGCAGTGGACAAAATTTGGCTCAAACATCTTTGGTAATTGAGCTTTCCAACATGACAACACACCTGCTGAGAGCATCTTGGAAAAGGGTGAGTTTGTCACCCACAACAACACAGTCATTGCTCCCTACGCCCTTACGTCCTGGATTTGGCTTCCTTCAACGTCTCTCTGTTCCTGAAAAATGAAATTTGGTCCCTTGGAAGTATCCATAGAACTTTGAGGTTTATGGTGATATTGTAATTGTGCACATACCAGTGGTCCAAAAGCCACATTACTTAGGTGCTGATGTTGATTAAGCAATGTAACTTGTAAGATTTGTACTGAGTTACTTCTTGCACCAGCCAAATGCACATTTCTGGGCATTGCTCCGTTAGTGCGTCACAGGAATGGTCCCCAACATTTTTGACCACACCATGTAATGTTTGTGCTTTTAAAATGATGTGCAATTTAATCCATTTAGTCCTAGCCACTGTTTTAACGCTGATCTTATTACATTAAAGGAAACACGTCTTGGCAAGCTCATCAACGATGTTCGGAAGAAAACCAAGAACGAGGATCTTGCAAGACGGGCAAAGAAGCTCCTGCGGAACTGGCAGAAGCTAATTGAGCCAGGAATGTGTGAGGTGTTGTCTAAAGGACACACTGGGGCATCATGGTCTTCCAGTGGAGGTTCTTATCCCTGCATCTCTCCGACTCCAGCTGCCATCACACCATCAGGTAAAACAGGTCCAGAGTTGAAGAACAGAAATGACTTCAACAACTGCTCGTCCCCTTGGGTAGAAAAACCAAGCAACAGGAAGCGTAAGAGTGACCAGAGGGAAGGACAGCTCTTACCTGCCAAGATATCCAAAACGACTCTAAACGATAAAATACAGAACTCCAAACAGCTGCCAACCAATGGAATTGGTGGTCGGTCTGAAATATTTACAGATACCCGTGCACATCCGCCTTTAGACAGAGAGGTTTCTGAGCCTTTCGACAATGACAGGTTAAACAAAATCCCTGTCAATGCTGTAAAACCTCATTCAAGTGCCCCTGGTTACAGCAAATCTCCTAGCACTTCATCTTTGCTAAAAACATCAGTTCTGCAGCAGCAAGCCAGACGGGAGCAAGCTGCCTCTGGGGGGCAGTATCAACCCAGAAGCCCACGTGGTTCCTCGCACAGTCCTCAAACTTTAAAGCAGGAACCTGATGTGAAGCAAACTGGATCTCAAGCACAGGGTCTTTCTAGCCCAAATGCAAGGCCTGGGTCTGTGGACACCTCTGGGCTGAGGCCTTACCCTCAGCCTCTCAGTGTCTGTGTCCAGGGTTTGCACACCGACAGTTCATGGTCTGCAGATTTGAACTCTAAAAGCAAGCCCCCCAATACACCCCTTCACAATTCACATGCCTCCTCCTGCAATGATGGGGCCAGTTTGGAAGATGTTGGTGTTTTTAGCAATACAGGGAAAAGGAAAGGACAGAAATACAAGCCTAAGGACAACATAGTAAATTTGGATGGCCAGGCTGCAGAGGATGGTTGTAAACCAGTCAGGTTAAAAGACAGGAGACTGACCTTTGACCCTGTAACTGGACAGATCAAATCCTCCTTCCAGAAGGAAACTTGCCAAGAGGGTGAGGTCAGACTGGGCCACAAACTTGAATCTCAGTGTTCAGAACAGCCGAAACAGAATCAACCACTTCCTCCCAGTCCCTTCCAGCAGACGGACTGGAAAGAACTGTCGAGGAGCGAAATCATCCAGTCGTACCTTAGCCAGCAAAGCAACATGCTGACATCGTCAGGTGCACACACCCCCGGTGCACATTTTTTTATGACAGAGTTTTTTAAAAAAGAGGAACACCAAAGTAATGATGCCAAGAAAGTCCATGCTTTGGCACCAGAACTCCCAGCGAGGGATTTACCGGGGATTAGCAGGGAGGTCATCAGTGAAGACCTGAACAGATTACATACACAACACTGGTCCGGGGTTAACGGTTGCTACGACACAAAGGGTAATTGGTTTGACTGGACAGAGTGCATCTCCTTAGACCCACATGGGGATGATAGCAGGTTGAACATACTGCCGTACGTCTGCCTGGATTAAAAGTGAGCTTGGGTTTTTGAATTGGAAGTTGTAAGCTGCCTTCATTATATAGAAGTGTGAAGGCCCTTCGTGTAAGTGTAAGCTGCTGTTTTGCACTGTTGCTGAAAGTGGAGTAAATGTGCTTCCTGCTCGGGTGTGTAAAGCACAGTGAGTGTAATCAGTGTTATAATTACTTTTTGAGCATTGTGTGAGGACAGTGCGAAGTTAAAAGGCTATGCATTATGATAACAAAACTGACTCCAAGAATATTTGGATGCTGTGTAAAACACAAATCAAACAGAGTTTTAATAATTTCCTAGTTCTTTTTGACATAATTGAAAACAGACCAACTTGGTAACAAGTGACAGCATTTTGATTGGAAATGAAAGGGGCATCTGCGGAAGGTTTAGTCATTCACAAGCACGAATGGGACGAGGTTCGATACTTTATGAAACACTTGATTGTGCAAAAGTTGTTACTACATGGGCTCAGGAACACTTTTTTTGTTGTTGCAAAAGATTGCTGTGTGTTTTTACTTAAGTTATACACAGTTTCCTGACTTTGTTTGGATCCAGAGTTGATGTCGGTGTTAAGTTACTGTAAAGATGAATTTCTAAACCTGCCATTCTTTGCAGCGGGGAGGGCACCATGTTGAACTGTACAGCTGCATTTTATTCATCTTATGTTACCCACATGCCTCGTGGAATGTGACGTTGCTGAGTTTTTTTGCATCCACTCACGTTTAGGAGTATTTTGGGAGTATTTTCGAGTGAAGTTTAGTTAAATTTTATGTTTAAAATAACCTTTGACTCACTGTTTTTTGTTGTTGTTTTTTTACAGTCAGTGGAGGAAAGCAAAATACATCATTCGAGCAGACATCCAACAGATACATCTCCTACAGAGGTTTTTGTTGGCATTTGCTCGTGCATCTTAAACAAGACTGTGTAGCTGCTAAAGTTGAAATGAATGCTATCTTTCAATACTGTCCTCATTAAAATTGGCATTAACAACTGTCAACTGTTTGTGCTGTGAAAGACATTAATCATTACACCTTTTAAGGACCGCTGTTTGATTATTGCACCACTGTCCCAAGCAGTGACTTTCAGCTGAAAGAATAACTGACAAATCAGTTTATAAACACTGAGATATTTTTCTCATGTTGTGAGGTTTAAATGCTGCCAGATGTGACCGTGCAGTTTGAGGTGAGTGAAGGAAAGGCTTGTTTGGGGGCTTGAGTGATACAAGATAATAAGAAAAAGTGGCTGTCGTGTATGATATTTATTTACCTTTATGTATTCATTTTGAGATTTATATACATGTTCAGACTACACTAAATCTTGTTTTTGTTAGATTTCTTTATATAGAATTGGTTCAAGTGATGCAGCAGTGACTTTCCAAATCTTTCCTGCTGATACACCAATATACCTTACGCAGAAAAACTCTCCAAAATGACACATTTTTGTAATGTGAACTAATTTTATTTTGTACTTGCCTTTTCCTTATATTGTGTATTTAGATTGTAAAATATGAACTGAAATGGCTGAGAAGATTATGCTACTAGCTTGCATCTTCGTACTGTCAGGAAGAACTGAGATATAAATTGACATGCTGGATGAAGTACTTAATGTCATTCCCTTAGATATTGTTTGCCTTATGGAAACCTGTTTTCCCTAAAGACAGAGCCTTAGTGAATGTACAGATATTAGCCTTTTGTGTTCAGTCGAATGCAGAAGAAAACATATTTGCTACTTAGTCCTTTAAGTGGACATGTTGATACGTGTTAATAAAAAAAAAATGTAAAGAAGTTGTGACAACTGGCTCTTTGCAATTATTCTTATTCATCTAATTTACAAATGCATCCTCACCATGCAGGATCTGTGCTGAATTTTGATTAACATTTAAGATAGTCGAAAGATTTCGGAAATAACATCCCTACACTAATAAGAACATTGAACGATTCCTGATATGTTCTTTAATGCAATTGCTCTTCAGTGAAAGCAATTGGAGCTGATTGAATTAATGTCATAGTTCAACGTAAAATAATTGGTAACTATTTATAATAACCACCTTTTTGAAAAATTAATAAAAAACAATTCATTAATTCTTTGTTTTCTGTGACAGTAACTAGAACATCTTAAGGTTTTTGTCAGACATGAAAGTCAAATTCATTAAGGAAATTGTGGGACCTAATTTACTGAATGTTTTTCTAAAACCGAACAACTAACTCCAGATTGAAACAATTGTTTGTGACGGTGCTAAATTCGACGTTTAGGGGAGTTTAATGCCTAAAGAATAACTTTTTAAAAAATGCAGTCATGGCATGTAGGTATTTAGATCATCCCTTTTTTTGTTCACTCCCGCAGCAGATTCAGTGATCACCAAATTAACAGATAAAAACTTGTGAAGTGACCCTATGAAATAAAATGGTTTAGTTAGAAAAATGGTGTAAAATTAATACCGACCGTTAAAAGAACATTTTGAAATTTACTGCTAAATGATATGATGAGATGAAAAAGGAGCTGCAGGTGGAAATGAGCAAACTGCTACAATCTGGTGCAAAAAATCATTTCTGAGATTGTTAACGTTTTGCTCATGGACCAAGAAACACACTTTTTTATGCTCTTCTGGCTGTCTAGTGAGCCAAGAAGTTTATTAATTAATTTCAATTACTATATAAAATGTAAATTATACGGTTTGCTATTTAAACTCCAAGATAAATCGGTTTTATTGCAGCACACAGAGGGTCCATTTTGTAGACGCGACTCCATGAATGGTTCTTATTTTGAAACCAGTAACCGGAAGTTGTGCGTTTCCTGCATTGCTGGAAGCGTGACGGTTGAGCAGCGCTGTGTAGTGGCCATCCTCCCCCGACTCAGCCACACACACACACACACCGGTGACTCGTCACTCCGCGCTGGAAGATGGCTGCAGCGGACCGGCCCCCGGTCAGGGAAGGGATCCGGATCATTTTCCTCTGTGTGTGCTGGTACACGGTTAGCTCGGGTGGAAACGTCGTCAACAAAATTATCCTCAATGGATTCCCCTACCCGGTCACAGTCTCACTGTTCCATATTTTTTCTATCGTCGTTTTCCTTCCGCCGTTGTTGCGGGCATGGGGAGTCCCCAAAACAGAACTGCCGAGCAGGTACTACCGGTGGTACATCCTGCCCTTAGCTTTCGGAAAATACTTCGCATCTGTGTCGGCTCACTTCAGCATATGGAAGGTGCCAGTTTCATATGCGCACACTGGTGAGTACGTCGGGTTTGCGTTTGAGTCGGGTGATAATGTGAGTCCACCTGGTGCGTGTCAGCCAGGGCAACTTGATGATGTGTCTGTATGTCAGCTGATGTTAGCTTCCTGGCTAACGCTGGACACCAGGCGGCAGCGACATTTAACTAGCATGTGGGCCCCGGTGTAGCATGGCGTCCAGGAGGTCGTGAACGGACAGGCTTTTGTGAGATTATCCAACCCCTCATTGGTTTCTAACTCCAAAATGTTCAGCTTTAGACGCCGGTTAAGAAAAGCAAACTGGCCGCCGTTAGCTAGCTAGCAAACTTAATTAGCGCTGATATACTACGTCAGGGGGGAGGGTCCATTACTGAATCTGTCCTGTGTGTTGTAGTGCAACGCCACTTCTCTAACTTTGATCTCAAACTGTCTGAGGAAAATCAAATCACAGCTCTTGTGCTGATGATTTGCCCCATCGAAACCCAGTCTGAGATAGTTTTAGGTTAATGGAATTAGATAACGCTGAATGTCGGCATTTCATGAGAGCTGCAGCCTAAATAAGTTACGCTCAGCTGCTACTTTAGTTAACCGTACAGCCCTTTTTAAATGTTCCCTTTATGTTTTTTAACTGTTTAGAGATTTCTCCATTTCTCTTCAATGTCATTTCTGGATTTTTTGCTTGTGGAGGAAACAGCTCTTATTTTGTTGCGAAACAGTTTAACAGTGTCAATACTTTTAGCTTTTTTCCTGGAACAGTTTTAAGAAAAAAATCAACATCTCTTCCATGACAGCAGCATTTATTGCAGAGCTGTTTTCAGACTATCATGTTATTTGTATTTCCTCTCCTCCTGAGGTTTCTTTTTCAGTTGATCTCTCATCTTAAAATCCCTCCAAAACCATTTAAGCCAGACCCCTGGCAGTGTTTGGGCCAGATTTGTGAGCTGGTGGGATTAATTACAGGCTGCCTTTGTTAGTTTTATCTAGATGTAGGGAAACAAACTTCCAACAGTGTTTTTAAGTGTAGCGTGTGAAAATGTATGCATCGAAGTTCCAGTGACTTGTCTTAACTTCTTGACCTTAACCAAATCAAGTAAGTAATCTTTAAATGAAGAGACAATTCCAGTCAAAGAGGACAGCCCTGCAATAAATCCTCCCGTCATAAAGGTTAGAATGTTCAGTTTGGTTGAAGCTAGTTTTTAAAAGTGTTGATTCAATTTAGATATTATAGTGGAGGCTGTAATTAATTTGTGGTGCCTCTGAACTGTTTGGTATTACAATGAGAGGAGCGTTCTCATTTTAAAGGTGCCCTCAATGATGTAAACAGGAAGGGCAAAACATTAGACACCCCCACAAGCTCAATACAGCCTTCAAAATGATCATTGAATCAGCTTGAACATTACAATATACCATTTATGTTAACTGCCTAAATTCTAGCTTGATGTGCCTAATAAACAGCAACCAAATGTTCAGTAAAACCAATAAATAAAACAGTCCTAACTTCACACAGTTTGTCCTGACAAAGGAGAAGAAGACTTCATCTGAACCTATTCACTTATTTTGACTTTCTCTAAATATTTTAAAGAACTTTGTTGGTCTTTGGAGCCACAATAATGATCCTAAGTTTGAAAGTCCTCTGATAATGACCGTTAAACATGTTTTTTAAACAATGTTATATCTGTCTTTATTTGTTTATAGGTTTACAATATCAGGAATGCCATCAATCAGGCGTAAAACTCCGTCATTGTTATTGACACACCTCATAGTTAGAACACACCCCATGGTACGTCAGTTGGTGCAATTGAAATGAATCCCTGAGTGACACATGTTAAATGTTTGACAAAGGTGTGGACCAGAGTTTGATTAAAGGGCATCACAGATAAGATCTGCGTCTCATTTTATTGTCCAAACTTAAAGGGATAGTTCAGTGTTTTTGAAGTGGGTTTGTATGAAGTTTTTATGCATAGTCAGCGTTTTACTTTCTGCAGACGGTGATCAGTGGCGGTAGGAGAAGGGAGTAGAAATGACTGCACCAGAAGTTGGCATTGTACTGTTGCAGATTGGGTCGGCAAAAAAATGTTTTTTAGGCACATACACAAATGCTTACCAAAATAATCAATATCCATTCAGTTGTAAGCTATATTTAAGATTTTTTCACTGCTTTAGTTTACCTCCAGACAGCCATTTATTTTGTCTACTGTCTCGCTATTGTCTGAGCCAAACAGCTAATCTGTGGAGTGATACATCGCATGGTGTAGTGGCAAAATAAACGGCTGTCTGGCAGCAACCCTAAGCAGTGAGAATCTTAAATTTAGCATACTATTGAACAGAGATTGATTTTTAGATAGGCATTTACATATATGGCTAAAAAAAATCTCTGTAGGCATTGTCTGCGACAGCTCTGTTGACTTCTGGTGCAGCGATTTCTTCCCCTTTCTCCAAAAAGAGACACCGCTGATTGCCATCTGCAAAAATTAATAGACCAACTGCGATACAACCCTACTTCAAAAACACTGAACTGTCCATTTAAGTCTTTTTTATTTCCTTTTGCTGTTCAACAGCATTGCACGTTTGTCAGTGAAACAAACTGCTATACTTTCTAAACTGGCATTGACCACTTTCCATCTTTTTTTCACAGTCAAAGCCACAATGCCGATATGGGTCGTGCTGTTGTCAAGAATTATCATGAGGGAGAAGCAAACCACAAAGGTGAGTAGATTCAGCTCAGTAAATAAGGCACAAGGCCCGCTCTGTCTCAGTCTGTGTTTGAGACTCAGCAGTGGTGATGTGGCACTGTACTGCTCATCTCATATTACAGCCCTCTCCAGGGGCTTTTGTCCCTGACGTTGATCAGGTGATCTGTGGAAGGGTGGAGGTCAGGGAGGAAGAGTTACTTTTTTATTTCCCCCAGCTGATCACGTCACTTATGAAATCCCCAAACACACTCACTCACCTCTGTTTATGTAAAAGCAGCTTACTGGGTTTGTGGGCAGTCTTCTTTCGTGCAAGTGTTTTGGAATGCAGAGGTGCAGGTGTTAGAGAGGCTTCAGACAGGTGTTTGAACATTTCCACACCAGGGGGGTAGAGTTATGTCTAAACAAGAGGAAGCATTGTCTCCCATCTTTTGGCTCAGAGGTGGTTTTGAAGGACAGATCATCAGTGTTGTGCACAAATTGAACATAGGGAAACAATAGAAGGAATTTTTACCAAGCAGACTGTTAGATGATATCACTGGTTTATCCAGTGCTGCCGTTCATGATTATTTTCATCAGATTATTCTGCCAATAATGAAAAATGGCCATCACTAGGGGTGCACGATATTGTATTTTTTTGCTGATATCTGATATGCGGCAATGTCTGTCTGCTTTACTTGGTTTTAAAAAATCAGGATTGAAGGCAGTAAAGAAAGACTGTAGCAAAGCTCCCAGCTGTTGACGTCTCTGGATTGGAAAACAGTTTAATTTTCCATCCTAATGGTGGCAAGTTTTTACAGTCAAGGTTTGCTAAATGTGAATAAGGAGACCTCAGAGTTTAACATCAGTTTGTCATTTTTACACCACAGTCCAAGGCTCAGTATTCAGACAGGCTGCATTCACAGACAGGAAAGTAGGTGATGATGATGTTTTCCTGTGTTTTCAGAGATTCTGTTTGAGGAGCAACAAGCGTCACTGTTTTGTACTGAGAAATTTTTACTAGCAGAAAGTCATTTCAACTGCGGCCTGACCAATATGGGATTTTTTTTGGCCAATGCCGTTACCAATAATTAGGAGTAAGAAAATTCCAATATTTAATATATATCAGCTTACATTGTTTTTGTTATCCGCTAAATGTGCTTATCACATACTTGGGACAAAGACATGAATGGAGGCAGGATATCTTACATCTTAACAAACCTCAGTGGACTGAAGAGTTAACTCTTCAATTTTAGTTTTTGAAGAAGAAGCCACAATTTCTGTAATTTCACCATTTTAAATCACTACTCCAAGCATTTTTTGGAGCCTTAAAAACAGTTTTAATATTGGTGAAACATATGCAGATGCCCAATATCATCCAGTAATATCGGCCAACCAGTATATCAGTCAGGCCCTAATTTCAACAGCTGATAGACTTGAGAAACACTCAAAATAATGTCAGCCGGCCCAGTTTTCATACTTGACTTAGTTTAATTCAAATGTGACCAGAAGGGTTGGCAAGAGTATTTTATGTACTCAACTACAGTAGATACAGTTGTAGAATGTAATGAAGTCCAATATAACAGCTTTGCTGTGACTGTACAAAGCTTGTTGTAATATTCAGTCGATGTTTTTATCAGAAATATGTAAATTCAGTTATGTTTTAACTGAGGTCACATTGGAGGTGGTGTTGCACAGAGCAGTAATGTAAAGTGTTCCAAGTTTTGCGCCACCAAAATGTTTATGCTGGCAAAGAGTCCAATGCTTCCATACTGTAATGTTTGCCTGCAAATAGTATGCACCTGGGCTCACGTGCTAATGATTACATACTAAGGTTTCAAAACCCTAAAGATCTGCCATCCTGTTTTAGCACAGTAAACAGTACGTAAGTGTGGATTTTAAGACGTGGTTTGAGTGTAGGTGTTTCAAGTGTATGACTTAATAATACCCTCTTAAAATGCATCAGTATTTTCTCCAACTTTTCTTTTCAAGGCCGAAAGCTCTCAGAAGGAATTTCCAGAATAAGTCCGGGCACCTGAAGTGGGACAGAGATGTGGGTCTCTACCAAAATAGACGAGGCCTCTCTGAACAAGCCATTTGACAAAATTGTACTTGTGATAAAAGTACAATATAGATTTGGCACTTGAGAGATGTCAGCATGTTCAGTCTGTCAGCAGAGGATAGTTATGTTTCTTTGTGTCGCGATTGTGTTGGACTGGTTTTGACTGCATCCTTGTGGTCAATCTGTCAGGAACGTTTTGGCTAATTTTCAAACAATAAATCACGAAAGCAGCAGCAGCTTTACAGGAATCATATACAGTGTTTTCGTTAGCAAAGCTCATGTTTCTGTTTTTTTAACATGTGTGAGACAGCTTACTCCTACAGCAAAACTGGGCAGTTGGATTGTTTGATGGCTGCGAACTGGTGGAGTCGACCAACAAGTTCTCAGTGCAGTTCTCTCAGTTTCACAGTGGGTTTCATAACAAGTGCAGGTGTCTATCATTTCTCATAATCCAATATTCAGAAATGCAAATGGACCTTGCTATAGTTATGATGGTACTTTCAGTCCATGAGATGTTGTCCCCAAGTGTGTGGTCCAAGATAGAAGGGTTAGTCTGTCCAGCTGCGGCCTCTTAAGTTATGCGTGCAGGTGTTGTCTCATCCCCTAAACGTGTTTAAATTGATTGACGGTGGACTTACAGTACTTTTTGCCATTTTGCAGAGGTTTTTTTAAAAAGCTGTTTGTAAGTGCTTTTACTTTTCTTCAGAGGGTTCAAACGTGGCCTGACTTTGGATCTGTGGTTGAGAGGAATGTTGGAAATGTCACCGTGCGTGCTCTGTGAAAAGAGTAAATGCCACTCTGAAATAACAACACACACCTTACTGACTGACATTACAGTAACACTTGTGGTGTTAAAATATGACCAAACAAACAGTAGATGTCACTTATATTATTCCTCATTTTTATAAGGGATGCAATTTACAATTATCTTCACGATCAAATAATTTGCAGATTAGTTTATTTTTTAATTTGATTTGTTTACAGCATGTCAGACGACAGGGAAAATGCCTGTTATAGTTATTTATAATCCAAGGTCACATCTTCAAATCCAGTTGAATGCAAAATCCAAAGACTGAGGAAACACTCTCTGGTGCAACTAATCACATTTTGTTACATTTCTGCACTGGTTCTCAACTTCTAGTGTCTCCTGCTGACTCTGCCCTCTGTCTGTGCATGGTCCTTGTCATAGGTGTACATATCGCTCATCCCCATTATTGGCGGAGTGCTGCTGGCCACAGTGACCGAGCTGTCCTTTGATGTTTCGGGACTAATCAGCGCTCTGGCTGCCACGCTGTGCTTCTCTCTGCAAAACATCTTCTCTAAAAAGGTAACTCACTCCACGCTGTTACGTGTCACAGGATCCCTGCACAGAGGAGGGCGATGGAAGGGTGATAGTTGAAAAATGTTACAGTGTTGATGACTGTTTAGATCAAATCAATTGGCTTCAACGAGAATGTTTTTCTTAGGTTGATACTTTTTGTGATACTGAGCTGGGTTAAAGAGCTCCCATCAGAAATGTTATTGTTAACACACGTTTTGTGGTTTTTATCAGATTTACAAGACAGATAGAAGGTTTGGAAGTAGGGCCACACAGTCAAAAAAAAAAAATCTTAATGTGATGATTTACAATTGTGATATTTGAGGGAGTGACCATTTTTACACCATTATTCTCATTTTCATTAAA
>JAQLOL010000020.1:11944834-11967536 GCA_029783665.1 Naso thynnoides | reverse complement strand
GTGCAGCTGTATTTGGACAAAATCTTAATGACATGAATGTGGCATACAAGAGACAGCATGTCTGATATGACAATACATACAAGATTCAGGCTGTGGGGGATTGGAAAATGGGACTTGACTGTTAAACAGGTCAGTAAGTTTCCAATTTTAGCCACTTTTTAACCTTCCCAAAGTTTTGCAGCCATACGCAGTTGTTCAAGCCAGGTAATTTTGTTCTTGCTAATTGGGAACCGAAGGGAGAATCGACCTCTAAATGCTGAATTTAGGTGGTAAGAGTGCTTTACCGTCTCCTGCCACAAGATGGTCCCAGCATATTACTAACCAACAAATCTCCTCATGACTGTTAAAACACAAGGGATTTAAGTTGAAAGAGCAAAAATCTGAACAAAAAAAAAATTGTTTGCCGTATCTGAATGCCACTTTTTTTTCATGTAAGCCATTCTCAGCATTTCACAAAACTTTTTTCTGATTTCCCTTTTGTTACGAACCAAGCTTGTAGCAGCTTTTACAGCTCTACAACAAATACATCAGCTATGGTTACAATTGACTAAGTTGGAAACATTAGTAAAATAAGGTTAAGAAACACTCTGCTTGTACTGATCATTATTGTAGGTTTACAGGAGTGGATAGTTTCTGTTTAAACTGACAGGTAGAGTGGACTATGTGTCCAGGTCTCCACTGGTAATGCTTGTTTTTTTGAGATGAGAGGAAGGGTCTGTGGTGTAGTAAGTGTGTCATGGACCACAGAAATGATCTCAACGTGAAACTAGCCTAGACTCTACTTACATTTCTAACACTTTTTTTATTGATTCTTTTCCCCCTTTAAAAGGTGTTGCGAGACACAAGGATCCATCACTTGAGGCTGCTTAACATCCTGGGTTTTAATGCTGTCATCTTCATGCTGCCCACTTGGGTTCTGGTGGATCTCTCCGTGTTTCTTGTTAATGGAGACATGGTGAGTGGCACTAACCAACTAATTTGACAGAACAGAGTTTAATAGATGTCATTGATCTGCGCTGGGCTTGTTTTACGACCCTGAACGTGACCTGATGACTGTTCTTCTCTCCTGACAGTCGGACGTATCAGGATCATCAGGTACCTTTTTCCTCCTGCTCATCAGCGGGTTCTGCAACTTTGCTCAGAATGTCATCGCCTTCAGCGTATTGAACCTTGTCAGCCCACTCAGCTATGCCGTCGCCAACGCCACCAAGAGGATCATGGTTATTAGCATCTCACTTTTTATGTTGCGCAACCCAGTCACTTTCACAAATGTCCTGGGTATGATGACGGCCATAGTCGGTGTCTTCCTGTACAACAAGGTGAGTCAGCCTGACCACACTGATTTCAATGTAAACAGTTAAGTCAAACTTAATTCATCCTCCTGGGGAAACATTTGACCCACCCTCAGGATCAGTGGGCAGCCACGGTGCAACGTCAGGGGACCAACTACAGACACCCAGTCATTTATTATCCTTTTGCCCCTCTCCTCTGCTAACAGGCTAAGTATGACGCGAACAAAGAGAAGAAGCTGCTGCCCAGTACCAAGCAGGATGTGATGTCCTTTGACAACCCAGCGCTGGAGAAGATCCAGGCCAACGGGTCAGTGCCTTTCTCCCATGGAGCAAAGCAGCAGCACAACTGGAACAACGTGCTGACCGACCACTTCCAGTACAGCCGACAGGCTTACACGACAAACTACAACGGCAACCACCAGTATGTGGTGTAATGGAGAAGTCTGTCCTCGTTCCAGCTCGCTGTCATGGACATTACTGTGTGTAGCGGCCCTCCCAGCAGCGGGACTTCACAGCCCCGCCAACAAGACTGAAGGCAAGTGCTGTTTGTTCTGGACAAGGAAGAAAGAGACGAGTCAGTCATGATGGGTCAGTGACATGACCTCTCCCACGCTCCTCCTTGTCTAAACTTCACTTTCTGACAGCTTGGCTCTATGTCATTGGTTATTTATTGCTTTGGTACCGCCTGTATTAGATCGCTTAAGAGAAAGCAAATCGTAAATCAGCTGTTTTTAATCATGTTGATGACAGACTCAGATATGGTTTTCAGACACAGAAGGTGGACATGTAAAAGGTAGTTGAGAAATGATTTGCTCCTTAGTGTCTGGAAATGTCATCTCAGTTCTGTTTTCACAACCAGCAGAAATTTGTTTTTGTTTTGTTTTTTTTGGTTCACTTTCAGATGAAAGGATGTCAGCTGTAATTATTTACTGTGACACCAAACAAGAGTCGCTCACATTTTGTAACAAGCAAAGGTCAGTGGAAGACCAAAACATTTTGGTTTTAGGTATTTCTTGCCTGGAATTGTCATTTTTCTTCATAATGCACCTGTAATGAAGTAAGGTCATAGCTTGAGGCAAGTGGGACTTGTTTGTAGGATTATAGGTGACGAACGCAGCAGAAGAGTTTGAAAACTTGTGCTTTTGTAGATTTTGTCTGATATATCTCAATCAGACTCTCACCAGGCCTTTTGCTTTTTAGAGGCATGAAAAATGTTGGACCAACGCCAGAGACTCCCAGAGGATAAATCCCCCCGACTGTGGTGATCTCCCAACTTTCCATTCAGCGGCATCACAAGATTTATGTTCATTTAAATTGAAATACCACATTAAATTTTATACAGACATGAATGCCTCCTTCATGACACATTACAGTCACTTTGGCGATCCTCTTACTTTGTATGTAGCGCCATCATCATGTCAGAATTTTTAATGCGTAATATTTGGATTTAGGTCGAAATACCATTCCCAGCAGCCTCAGCTTCACTGGCATACCAGCATGCTGTACTAATGTGTTGGGCATTATACCTGAGAAACATCAGCATGTTAGCATGGCAACTGTAGCATTTAGTTCAAAGCACAGCTGTGCTTGCATAAAGCATCACAGAGCAGCTAGCATGAGTGTCGACTCTTCAGTCAGGTTTCAGTGTGCAGGAGATTCTTGTGTTGATTGAATTTGCTGCCCTTACTTTACAAAGTGGTTCAAAAATTGCAAGTGCCTGGTGAAGAAAAATGTCCAAATCTCAAAATTTCAAAAATCATTCATCGTGTCTACAAGACAATGACTAACTTGTTGCAAACACAGATCAGTAAAATTTCAGTCACACTTGTTGTCACCAAGTGTTTTTTTGCACTTCTGAAACACACAAACACGCAGTGATTACGTACACGTAATCCAAGATAAACTTCAATGAAAACTGCGAGTGAGACCAGCTCTGTCACCCAGAACAGTCAGTGACCTCCCACAGATCAGACATATCCCAAAAATAGATTCATCGAGATTCATTATTTGATATCATGGAGCATTGATGTAAAAGTCAGCATAAATTTAGACTTAGCAGAATAAACCATCCTTTCATCCTGCACGAGCAGCAGCCACATATTGTAGTTTTTGTAGGGACTCTTAACTGTGTAAAATAGAGATGTTAAAGTTTTTTTGCTGTCCATAGTTTGGAGTTGAAGAATCAATTTAAAAGCAATGCGTGGGAGGGAGGGGGGTTCTGTTGATTACTGGTATTTATTGATCTGGGAGGCCGCTCAGGCAGAGTAAGATTTTCTCTCCCGTCAGGCGATTTTTCAGCCTGAACCAGAGCTGCTCTGTCATGTTCATGTTTTTTAAACAGTGGCCCTGTTAGAGTTTGCACACCTTGAAACAACTACATGTGTTCCGCAGATGATAATGATTGATCAATCAACTTTGTAGTTATCCTGTTGAGTTGAAATCATTTTTGTAACATTTGTGTCAGATGGTTATTGGACAGGTTTGATTCAAAATGAGATGTGCATGAAATCAGAGGTTTGGTTTGTGCAATTAAAGATGCAGCTGTAAATTTTGGAAGACAAAAAATTGTTTATCATTGTTGATTTCAGTTTCTGCAAAAATTTTGGTTTCCAGTAAAAATAATTTAGTGATGAAAACCATTTTTTTAATCTTTCAAGAACTTTTTAAATTTGGAAAATGTGTCAAATTTGTCTAATTTTTATGAGTCCGATGTTGCAGCATCTAAATCATGTTTTGCTCATTTATTTTGAAGGGGCAGTGCATGTTATTTGAATTTTTGTGAAAGTGCCAGTGTTAGCCTGCAAGTGTGTTGTTTCAGCAGTAGTCTCTGGTAGACAGTGTGGCATTTTTTAAGAGAAGTGTGTTTTCCTTCTCTGACAAGTTTAAACCAGTGTCACTATAAAGTCTGAAGGAAAAAATGCAAGAGAGCTCTGCCTCTTATCTCTTTTTGAACTATAAAGCAAACTAGCTTTTACAGCTGAGAGTAATTGAAGGATTTTGGGAACCCAAAGCTGATCACTTTTTCTCCAGCAGGGGGAGAAATCATGGCCACTTTGCTGGATAACAAAATATAAGGTTCAGTTTTTTGTTTCTCTGTTTTTTAAGATATGAAATTGGCTGTTTTTAAGTGATTTATCAGATAGCATGTGTTTGTTGTACTGTATTAAGTGATTTTAACAGCCCTGAAAAAACTTTTTTTCTTTTGTTTATTGTTCACTCTGTGGCTGTTTGACTGCATTAAATGGGAGTAAGCATCCACTCCAACAACACAAACAGCAGACTGAAAAAACAGAGCTGAATCAAAACCTCTGAGCCAGTTTCAGCATCTTCTTTAAAATCATGTGTCATAAAGGAAGCTTTAATATACTGACCCATTTATGTTGTCAGGGTCAAGTAATTACCAACGTTAACTTGTTCAGTGTGATATGAAACTACAGAATGAACCAGCCATCTCTGCAGCGCTGTGGACGACTCGATGATGGCTTGGTTTTTACACAGTGTGTTTAGTTTGGTGAAATGTAACTGCTCTCATAAACTCCTGCAGGCAGCTGTTTAAAGCGCCTGCGATGAACCCCACATGTGCTACCCTCCCAGTACCTCACAAGCAGACAGATGTACTGAGTAGCTGCAGAACAAAGCCTAGCATTTAACTGCTAAAGCACCAGATATTTATAAGATCAGGTAGCCAAAAACATAAATAGATATTATTTCACTAACATCTTCCTGGATTCTACCCAGATTATATGAAGATATGGATGTCTGAAAATACAGCTTACATGTCCAGAAATATAACTGAACACTAAGAACCTGCAGTCAGTGGAGGAGATGCTCACTGGTGACTTCAACTCTGAATCATTAATATTTACAGAACGTTCAAACTGCTGTTACTGCATTTAATCTCCAACAGATGGATCCTTGATAAGAAAGTTAGTTGTTAGTTGCACTGTTTCCTCATGAAAAGAGGGAAACCTAACCACCTCAAATCATCACAGTTGCTTTTAGAAAGGGACAATTTCAAATCAAGATTAACTGGTATTTGACATTTTAATGCAACTAGCACTTAAAAAAAACTATGCTTTCATATTAGATTGCTACAATATATCAGGTGACTCGTAACATATCATTGCCATGATGATCAGATTTTATATGAAAAGAAAAGTTTGCCCAGTTGTGAGGAGCAAGTTGAATTGGAAAAAAAAACTGCTGAGAGATGTTTTTACGTGTTAAACGGCAGTTTGACATCAACGGACTGCATCCAAACAAAACTAAGACTGTCGGACAAAAAAATGACACATTTCTTTCACTGTTTAGGAATGTAATAATCTCATGCAGAACTTTGGACTGATTGTTTTGCAGGGATGCATTGGGAGGAAGAATAAGGGTACGAGTCAAATTTTAACCTTTTGTGTTTAATCATCGTCTTCTGCTGCAGCCACGTTCCGATGTTCTTCATGTTTTTCGTAATGTTCCTCATGTTGCCAAAAGCAGAGTATATAACCTTTTTAATGCTGATTCGCCACAGGATGAAGGCCTTGTTTGCAGCGAGGATGTGAAAATTCGTAAACTGCAACATGTCGGATCCTTGTTGTAGTTTGTAAGTTTTCTTATGATTTTTTTTTCTGTGTCCTGCTGGCTGTTTGTTTCTGTACAGCGAGCCAATTCGGGGAGCTGTTGATTTGAATGTTGGCTCTCTCCTATAAAGCTTTTAACTGGGATGTAAATGTAAAATGAACAGAGGAAAGGAGAGGTTACTTTGTAAAACTTGTATAATTATTATTTTTGTGCGTCTTTATTGGATCTTGAGACAGAATTTTTACTTAACCAATGTTTATAGATTTTTATTTATGGTGTCTAGGTACAAAAATGTTGTACAGAGGTGCAGCTGTGCACAGTCTCGTCTGCTTATGTTTAGTAAATGCTATTTTTAAATGTTGAGGAAAAAATAAATGCATTATGGAATACTGAACATATTAAATGTCTTCACTTTTATTAATGTGGAATATAAGGATGAGGCAGGTAATAGTTTCAGTATTTTAAACTCAAGAACCCAAATTTGTTTAGGAGCTCAAATCTCCATAAATAATAGATGTATGTTCATCAGGTTCTCACTCACCTAATATCCAATGCAGTGCTTTGCAAATCATCCCACAGCCCATATTTCAGCCCACGTAGTCCCCATGTTGTACCCATATAAAACTTGAAGCAGAGACTGAGATTATTTTGCATATGGTGGGTCAAACCTAACACCAAGTAAAACAAGATGTGACTGCCAGCTGTCATCAGTTTGTTTTGGGGTTATTCTGCCTCCTGGTGGCCAGAAAATATTACTGCAGCATTAATTCTGGCTTCAACAGCTGTTTTTGTCTAATCTTTGTTTTTGTAAAAAGTACTATAATTTCAACGGGGTTTTGGTTTTTTTATGTGGAACCATGTGCAAAATCTGGAGTAGACATAAATCCATATGTGTGTTTTTTAATATAAAATCTTAGATGGCAAAGTAATGAGTAATTATAGCTGTCAAGTGAGTGAAGCATAGCAAAAGGTAAATTATACATCCCTCTTAAAAGTAGTCAAGTAGAAGCATAAAATATAAATATTCAAGGAAAGTGCATCACATAAGTTCCATTAAAGGCAAAAAACAGTTGAGACAAAAGACACCAAGGTTCAAGCTTTGAGTCTTTAATGCAGACACACATCAGTAGCATTTCCTCAGTGTTTCATTTAGTGTCAGTGCTTTAAAAGTCTGAAACTGGGGGGAGGGCAGGGGTCAAAAACAACACATCTCTGAAAATAGATGTGAGAGAACTCAACCAATTATTATAAACCCAACACTTCTGATGTCCATGCACTGTCACCTCTGTTAAATGATGGCAAAGAAGAGCTGAGCGCTGCGTCCAGGTGAAGTGAGCTACAGATCTTTTGATAAGAGCTGTATAATAATCCTGTAGCTGATAAATTCACATGAACAGGAGGACAGGCTCATCTGGTGGAAGGAAGAGATGGAGGTGATGAACAAGAGGAGGGTCAAGGAGAGGCTGTATGACAGTGAAAGACATAAGAAAGGCCCCATCATGTCTTAGTGTTGCACTTTGGTAACAACATTAAAGTCAAATATTTTTCTCTCATCTGTCCTGTGTCACTGCAGGAGACTTCGACACAGATGCGTTCAGAGCAGCCCCCACTTTCATTTAATAAATAATCCTGCAGGAGCTCTGATGATCCCGTCCAGCAGTGAGTCCCTGGTCCTGCATGGAGCTGCCTGCAGGGAACACACAAAACCTCCACAGACACTGAACATGTCCTCAATCTCTCTCAAGTCTGACAGACACTCTCTGAGTCATATGGAGTGAATTTGACCGGCGCAGGCAGCTGAGTGATGACATTTGCGTTGCACATCAGCTGGGTGAACACATGGCTGTCTGTCATGAGTTCAGAATAAAACAGGGTCCTCTGTGGGGTAGGAGTCGATCCAATGCGAGTGCTGCTGCCTCGACTGGATAAACTGAGTAACTTACGAAACAGAGACCTCCTGAGGAGGATGTAGATCCAGGGGTCGAGGATGGGATTGACAGAGGCTATCCGGATGGCGGCCAGGTCAGCTAAGGGGTCACTTTCCGGTATGAAGCGGTTGGCAAACACTCGGACCTTCAACAGAAAAACAGGATATCACAGTTCAAATCTTCCACTTTAAATAAAAGTATGAAATGCTGCAATGTCATTGAATATATATATATATATATATATATATGAATATGAATATGTGTCCTCTTTTTCATTCTTTTTTAGGTTTTCCAACTTGAATCAAAAGTGTCAATCCTAAATTTTTAATTACGACATTAACATCACAAGTTCTGATCCCTGAAGACAACTTCTGCCTGCACTCCTTGTCAGATGGTTCATTTGTCTTTTCACTCAAAAAATGTTGTTTTCTTAAAGGGCAAAATATTTAAGTTTATTAAAATGAATTAGACATGAAAAAATATTGATCGTGAAGACACAGAAAATAAATGACTTTATGTCAAAGAAATGTGTTTTAATCTTCTCCTGTCCTTTTAAACATCTGGTCACCCCTCAGATTGAACCCATTGCCCCTCTGGAGGATCCAAACCCTGAGGTTAAGAACTACCAGACTAAATCAGCTGTCTTAGCAAACTACAAACACTGCACCATAACAATACAAAGACTAAAATACAGCCAAATTCATCAAGCCTCTAAACTCATTTTGGATATCTAAGTCTGCTGTAGTACAGTACTGGTTGAAGACTTGCAGTTATTTATAATATTTCACTTTAGTCTGATCATATTTTTGTCTTTTTTTGTTAGTTTCTCGGTTGTAAGACTGAAGAAAAAAATGAAGCAAATGATCACAATCTTTTTATTTATTTATTATACAAATGATTACAATAATTCAGTATTTTAGCTAGAGATTAGTTGTCACTAAGATATTCCTAAATTGTCAGTGAGCCTTCATTTGCTTCTTGTACTCACAATTTTGAGCTACTTGTACTAAACTTGTTTTTGTCATTTAATGCGAGTTTGCACCACTCTACTTATTTTTCTATACTACAGTTTAAGTCATACCAGCCTATAGATTAAGATTTTACATACAAAACTTGTAAAAATCCTGCAAAAGATACTGCATAAAATACATAGAATACGAAGTTTGCAAACCCAAAACCAGTACAAATCATTTGTTGCGTTCATTGCAGCCCAACACTGACTCACCACAAGCGGGGCAGAGCAGGCCAGAACCACCACAGAGGTGGTCACCAGCACCGCGATCATCTGCGTCTCTGCAGCCGAGGACAGAGCCCTCCACCTCTCCCGGACGCTGGATCTGGTACCTGCCCGCTGCACTGTCCTCCGCCGCATCAGCAGCAGCGCTCCGCACACCGCCAGGTTCAGCACGATGGTGCCCAGGATGAGCAGCAGGCTGACCACGCCGTAGACGACGGAGTAAGCGGCGGCCACCGGCTCGTCTGTCCTCCAGTCGATGAAGCACCAAGTGCTGCTCGGCTGCAGCTCGCTCTTCGCCATGCCCATCATCGGGAGGCAGCAGAAGAAAATGTGATTGATGTACATGAACAAAAGGAACTTCTGCGCAAAGCGTCGGTCCACCCCCCACCGCTGGTAGGTGTACGGGCAGCATATGGCCAGGTACCGCTCCGCTGACATGGCGCATATGATGCTCAGTCCTGTTAAGCCGAAAAACAGCAACACAAAGGAGTCAAACTCACAGACATGACGCTCCTCCAGCACGTGCCGATTCAGGTAGTTAGCTATGGTGAGCGGACTGGCCACGCAGGTGCCCAGCAGGTCCGTCACCGCCAGACCGCAAACCAACGTGTAGAAGGCTGAGGATTTTCTCTCCTGTCTTGATATCGAAAGGACGATTATCGCAATTATATTCCCGATGGCGCCTCCAGCGAACATCAAAATCGGTAAAGCGATCGAAGTCTTGACCCCGGTCGCCAGTGCGGGCTGAACCAGCGTATTGTTCATAGGAAGAAACTCGTGCGTAAAGTTTGGATGCTCCATCGTTTAGTATGCCCGTAGACTCGTGTTTGTTGGTGATAACGCTCTGGAATTCCCGTGGATCTGGAAATGCATTTCCTTTTTAAAATCTTGTGGTGGATCTTAAGGAATCAGCAGGGGTATTTTCTCTGGTAGTCTCAACCCCTCATGCTCTCGAGATGTAACACAGAGGTAGCTGCGCAGAGTAGCATCCAAGAGGCGGGATGTCTCTAATATACTGAACCACCCAGCGACCTGACAGGGAATGGTGAGACGGGAGGCTGTGAGACAAACAGGAAAATGTACGTTTTTGCCTCTGACAGTTTCCTCTTCGTGTCTCATCTGCCGATACTGGCGTCATCACTGCGCTGCGTCATGTCTGCCTGTCAGGGAGTCAACTTTACTTCTAGGATGAAGCGCACAGACACGGTGATGTAAGAGTCTATAGGCACAGAAGCGACTTTTCAACCTTTCTCAGCCAGTTCAACATGAGTCATGCAGACAGTTTGATCAACTCAGCTCAATTAACTTCTATCACATAAATTAATTAAGATAACAGTCATGTTTGAGCATGCCAAACCCTTTTTAAAATTACCCAAATACAAATAAAACGCAGGTTATTTGCAACTCTATTTGCTCCTGTGAAGCTGTGTTTAATGAAGATTTTCAACACAACGTTGCAAAATCATGTTCATTTTACAAGAGTTGACCCTTATTATACGAAACGTTTCCATCGGAAAAACTTTATACTTGTGAATTAATACCGTTTACTGTATGTTCTCTGGATTATACAGAGTAAAGAGGTGGCTGTCATGACAAAAACATGTTGTTAAATTTCCTTGTGTTATTTTTTTTTCACTAACTTGAGCACAGAAGAAACTCCTGACACCTGAGTGGAACCACATTGGAACCATATTGAGTAGGCATGTGCTGAAACACATAGCATTGGTGTTAATTGCTGCAGTCAGAAGCAGCTTTTTTCTCACAATACTTTTAATGCACATACTGTATTAAGGTTGAAATAAAGTTAGAAGTCGACCAAAATGAGGAGGAGAAACTTAGATCTCACACACTTGTTGCGAAAATGTTTGTTTGATGCGTTTTATTATCTACACTGGTTGTATTACAGTATGTGCAGTGTGTGCTGACATTGTTGACATAATCTTAAGTCCCATTTATTGCAGAGAAGTAGGCTAATGCACACCAAGGGCTTTAGTGAAGTGCTGATCACTGGCAGGAAACTAGAAATTAATAAAAAGTGTTGCTCACTCTGGCTCCATATGCATCTTCAAGATCCTGAAGAGGGCCTGTGCGCCACAACATCGAGACTTAAAAGATAACCGCATATGGAGCCAGAGTGTGCAACACTTTTTTTCATTCTTTAATCTTAAGTCCTACCATGACGGAAACTATGTTCATTAAACTACAAATGCAATATTAGCCGCACTTTTATGGTATCAACTGATGTGATTTCACCTGTCAATCAAGTGCTGAGTCTTTTTTTTTTTTTAATCGGAAAAATGTGTATAAGGGAAACATGTTAGAGTTCAGTCAGAGCTATCACGTGGTTTGCCTGCGCAGTTACTAATGATAAGCAGAGGTTCAAACAAATTAATTGGTTATTATTTACGAGATGATTTCGCAGCTTCAGTTCAGTTTTGTGCATCACTGCAAACAACAACAGATCACAAACTTTTAAATCAACCACAAACTCAGCAGCAGTGAGTAGTGCAGGTATTAACTCACTTCTTCATTATATTTCAGTGAGGATGTTTTTCTACATGTTGCTCTACACGCAGAAACAGCCTGAGAACAAAAAGACTTTGCAAGAGGAAAACCCCTCTGAACTGGTCAAAGCTTTGCTGCCAGTGAAAAAGCTGCACAATATTTAAACGCATAAACATACGGTTGAAAAAGAATGTGTTCCTGTGTGTTGTTGTGCAACACGCAGCTTTGTCCCAAACAGAGATGACTGTAAATGGTTGTGAGGACCCACACACGGCTGATGGACAGAGCTGAACGCACGGGACGTCAGAGCACTTAGTCTGCTCTCGCTCTGCAGCCGTGGCACATTAATTTCAGCGTGACTTATGTTTATACAGTGAGCAGCAGCGAAGAGGGGTCTCTGTCTGCAGCCAACCTTAAAAGACAAAATACAACACCTCTCGGAGAGGTAAACCATCGCCGCTCATCTCTGCTGCAGACACACGGGGGCTGGCAGACTCTTAAAAACAAAGAAGCTCTTACGTGATGCCAAAGCTTGGAAACTCCAACGCCGACTGGAATGTCCTGCAGTTCACTGTGAATCATGGGACACACAAGCTGCCCCTGCACAGTTTGTAGTTGTTGAAAGTTGTAAAGGTAATGAATTTATTGCATACACACTTACATTTTATCTTCTCAGTCTGTGGTTGTCTGTGCAGTAGGGCTGGAGCTATAAGAGTGTGCGTAGATTTTAGTTAATGACTAAGCTGCAGTACAGAGCACGTCACCGTGTACCCATTAAAGGTCATTACACAGGACTTTTTTTCATCTATGTACCCATCTTAACACATGAATCAGCACTTAAGCGCTTAAGTTAAGGCCCTTTTGCCCACTCATCTCAAAACAATTGATTCTAAAACACAATACAACACAATATTTTTATTTCACTGGCATCTAACTTTACTTCCAGTGTTGCATAGTAAAGAAGTAGCTAGAAATACTGTTACTGTACTTAAGTAGGGTTTTTGTTTGTTTGTTTGTTTGTTTGTTTGTTTGTTTGTTTGGAGATCTTTACTATTTCTATTACTTTGGCTTTTACTTTACAACATTTTCCAAAGAAAACATACTTCACTCCATTACATTCCTCAGAAGCATCTCAGTTACTGGATACTAAATAAAACCAGAAGAATTTTGGTAGGTAAGCAGCCAATAATTTCTTTTGTTGTTGTTTTCCCAGTATTGACCAAAATGCTTCTGTTGCCTTAATTGACCTCCTGTCAGTTATTATCTCACCCAAAACTTTCCTGTGAAGGGTGGGTCCAGTCTATGATGCTGGGAAGATAAGTTTCACTGGTAAGTGAGGAGAGAGTGTGCAGCCACAGATGTCATTTGAGTCTTGAAATAAGCCATTTTTGTTGAATTGCCCTTGTTTTGGTAATATTTTTGTTAACTAGACAACTTTTTAATACAGACTCCTGCTTCTGCAGAATCACTTTTTAAAGTTTTTAACTGCCTTCAACATTCCCCAAGGTTCAGTGAATAAAGGCATTGATATAAGGAGCACACACTCCGTAATGAAATACCTCCACAGTCTTATCCGAAATGTGCCAGCATCTCTGTGTATTGTATTTACAATACAGAAATCAACAACCTGTAATTGCAGCAGATTAGCAAGACAAATGCAGACACTGTACCATTTCCTACCTTCCCAAAATCAACTACACCATACACAAGAATTGTGTAACATTTCAAAACATGCAATGTGATGGAACTTGGTGAGCACAAAATCCTCCTACACCACAGTGAATGACAGCCTGTTACACACTGTTGTGTTTGTATTGCACAACAAGCATCATTTGCTCTTATTAAACAGCTGAGACAAACTTATACTGTACAGCTCAGCACAGCGCTCCTCTTGAAATTGTTCTTGTCCAGCCACTGTCACAGTTTTCTTACTGATTAAAATTAAAAGGGAGAGGAGAAGTGAAATCGAAGCAGTCATTTGAGATACATTTGAAACCAGTACTAACTTTTAGTAAAACTGCAATTATTCCCATAAAAAAATGACTAAAAAAAGTAAACATCAATATTAGTGAAACCTGCTCAAGTAAAAGCTAAAACATATATGTACAATAAAGTACAAAAAACTGTTCATTTTAATACTACTTATTGATTTTTTTTAATTATTTTTTAATTTTAATGTAAAAGCCCAACATAAAAGTATGGCTACTAGATAAATTAATGTCCTTATCCTAACATCAAATAGTAATGTTGCAAATAAAAAATTATCATAGCCAATATTAGCTAGCTAACTACATTTTCACCTACAGTTTGTGCTATTTACTTCAATATCATTGTGAAGGTCTGTGTTTGTGGAGGCACAGAAAGCATTTCATCATTAACAGTAACCTTTGTGTTTTTAGATTTCGGTGTAAAAAGCATGACTATATTCGTAGGAATTGCTGCAGGAAGCTGCTTCCTTTTATGAGTTTTCCTCTGTTTTCATGACAGTAAGGCCAACCCCACCCCCACCCCCCTCCCCAAATTCCTGCACTTTAGGCAGACTAGTTGGATGAAGATGTTTGGCAAATGTTGTGATGTACAACGTTGAATTCTGTCTCAAAATCATACCCAAGTAGGGATGAGAGTTCAGCTTTTAAAAAATGGAAAAAAAAAAATAGTTGTTTCTTTTTAAAAAATAATAAATAAATAGAAAAATAAAAAGGGTACCCATGCCTGTCTGAATCCAGCACACCAGTTGGTAAACACAAACATGACTACATATAAATTGCTCATGGTATTTGGCTCTGCCACATACAGATTTAGAAGGGTTCAGGAAATAAATGAGGGAAACATACTGTTCTTTCCCGGAAGTGAGTCAAAACGATGTCCTGCGTACATTAAACGCACAAGGGAATCAAGTGTCCTAAACAGTGTCAAGTGTTAGGCAGATGTTAGTCACAACTATGACAGTTCCATCAACAGCATATGATAAAGAGATTACAGTAACTACAGTTGCTAAAAGAGACAAATTATACATCACCAAACAGCTGAAAAACTTCTGCTGGCCAAACCGAACACACAACTTGGGCTGATAAAGTTCTCAGCGAGCAGGGAGCTCTTATGATAAAGTCTATATAAATAAGCCAAACTTGAGCATATTTGAGGTAGTATTATATATTAATCAAGATAAGACGACAATAACTTGTTTTAAAACATTTAACTATGTATTATCTTTGGGAAAATTTTATTTATAAGCAGCCATCTTTTCTGTACTTGATATATTAAAACAATATAGCACCATTTTATTTAATGTATATTTAGAAAATTCTTTAAAACACCATTAAGTTGTCACATAAATTTAAAGGTGAAGTAGTCTTAGTCCCCCTTTAAATCTTATTTTGCTCATTTGTCATCTTTCCATTTTCATAGGAATGAAGCGACAGCAATTCCTGAAGATAGTGTCCCTGTGGGAAACAAGGCATAAAATCGTTGAAGTTTTCAAGTGAAATTCTGTTGTTGCTGTAAAATGAGCAGTGCACTCTGCCACTCTGTGGTTTTGCTTTTCCTTTGGTATGCAAGCAGCCTAAGAAGCATTAAGGCTTAAGCACAATAATCTTCAGTGTAAAAATTCTTAAGTGTAAAAATTCTGGTTTAATTTGATGTTTAACCAGATTCTTTTTTTTTTGGTTGGTGTTTTTGTTGTATCTTTTATCTGGACCAGTGTGTCAATAATAAAGTTGAACCGAATTGAACCGAATTGAATTGCATCTCAAGTGACTCCACTGGAATTACAACATGGAAGCCAACTGGAAATCAGACATTGGCTGTTACAGTACTGTGTTAATCCGAGCGAACACTGTACAGATTTGGCCTGATTGGTTGCCCCTAAACTAATTTTACAACATGTGTTGAATTTCTGCTGGATCAGTTATTGCCTGATGTGGGTTTTGAAATCTCCTGAACAATCATCAGTCTGGCTCTCAGATGAATGGTTGGATTTCTGGCATTTAAGAAATATTGGTTGACTGTCTGTAGTTCAAGAGATTTTACAGATTCAATTTGGAACTGAATTGAATAGAAGTAGTAAAGTGTGAGTTATATAAACCAGTGTGTCTCAGGCCTGTGTGGGAGTATACAAACAATATAACTCCTCATATGAGGCTTTGTGACTCTTGTCATATAAAGGTCTGTGGCTTCATTCTGTGATATAAAACAATCAAAAACAAACCCAGCAAAACCATTTAAACCATTAATTCACGAATGTTTTCTGCTCTGATAAGTAGCAGTAATTTCAGGTAAATGAAGCATTTGTTCTTTGATGTCCATGTCAAACAAAATCATTTTGGGCTAATTTGAAGTGTATCTATATCACATTCAAATTTATATTTTAAGTCAGGAATTTAATTGTTTGTTTTCAATATTAAATTCAATGTTGTCATGATTGCTAATGGGCATCTAAATAAATAAAAATTCAATTCCCATCTTGTTGTAACACCAGAATCAAAATCAAGTCCATTTGCAAAATGAAAATAGATTTCTAAGGAAAGCTTCTCAAGGGGCTTGCTTACACAAGCCAAGCAAAACACACTGTAGCCCTGAAGGAATGTATTCATTTGAAGCAATCATTAATCATCTTCAGATGAATCCAAAGCCTGAAATTATTCATGCTTTTGAGAAATGTTGCAACTCCACCATTTCCAAGCTCCTCCTCCTCTACGTTTTTATTCAAATACAAGGAGGAACTCCTTCTATAGCATATGGCAAGCATATATATCATGGCTCTGGTCATGACCCAGTGTTTTTCCTTGTGCTGTGTGCTTCCTTATGGGTATGGGTCCAGAACCTGAATTTTCATTCACAGTGTGGGGTCCAACAATCTTTGTGGGGACAATTCTTGGACCCCACAACTTTAACATTAAATTTTAGAGTGAGGACTTAAGTTTATAGGTGAGGTATGAATTGAGGTTAGGTGAAGGTTAGGGTTAGGGTAAGGGTTTGGGTTAGGCTGTACAAATGAATGGAAGTCAATGTAAAGGCCCCACAAAGATAGCTGTGCGGACACGCGCGTGTGTGTGTGTGTGTGTGTGTGTGTGTGTGTGTGTGTGTGTGTGTGTGTGTGTGTGTGTGTGTGTGTGGCTGGGCGTCCTTCTGTTTCCCAGGCTGATTTCGCTCCATACTTTCGATTTATCATCATCACCAGCTGTAGTTAGAGAAGTTTGATTTGCACATTAAGCCTTATAATAAGGAATTTTACGATCATATACAATGTTTTACATCACTTTTATAACTAACAGTGCAGTGCTGAGAGCGCTAACTCATTGCTGGCGTCACCACTAGCTTCCACAATGGATTCAAAGGGGCATTTCCAGAGTCCTTCAAAAAACACAATCAGTGTTTTTTGTTGTTTGTTTCTTTTTTCTTTTTTTTTTTAAAGACGACAAACTCACTATGCGGTCAGTAGTGTCTGCTGATGTCTTAAGATAAAAAGCATCACGTAGTGTACTTTGCAACGAGTTCTAATTATGGAACAATTTTCAGTAGGCCACCTCACAGTCATCTGTAAACTTTCACATAATTTTTCAAAATGAGACGCATTGCCATTATAGTCGGTTTTACCACGTTTCTCATCCAGCACAAACTCTTTCATATCCATTTTGCCAAAAGTGTAAAGTCAGGCTAACTTTTTTTTTGCATGACACCGCTAGTGATTGAGAGGACATCAAAAACTTTCCAAAATAATCCCTTTCCTGGTTTCTGGCAGTGGAGGGATACGTAATCCTCTAGGTGATGTCTATCCATCTCAACGGACTTTATAAAAAGATAAATAAAACTCAACGCAAAGAATACTATTGTGTTTTTTTTAAGGATTCTGGAAATGCCCCTTTGAATCCATTGTGGAAGCTAGAGGTGATGTCAGCAATGACTTAGAGCTCTCAGCACTGCACCGTTCATCATAAAAGTGATGATATATATTGTATATGATCGGAGAAATCCTTATCATAAGGCTTAATATGCAAAAAAAAAAAAAAAAAGACTCCTACAATTGTGATGGTAACATAAGACACAAGAGTGTTCTGCCTGCTACTTTGGTATTTCCTCTACTACTGGCTACATTCTCCAGCATCCATTAAAATGTTTTCCAAAAGTTTAATTCGTTGAGTTATTCTTAGTGTTTTTCCTCATGTTATTTGCTCCTGTGTAATTCTGTTTCCTCTGTGCCACAGCCAAGCCAAATCAGCCCTCACCTTCATAGTCATTTCCTCTCCAGAGACGCACACTATCTACCTTCCTCGTGCCTGCTCCTGGCGCTCACTATCGACATCCACCAGTGCTGCCGGAACGAGTTTTGAAGTGGCGGGACACCCTGCTGAATGATGTAGTCATTAAATCAACAATGGGATCTCACAGTAACGTCTGTTTATGGTTTGCAGTGCATACTATAATAATAATTAATTCAGATTAATTAAGACGAGAGTCCTCAGTATTCAACTCATGACAATAAATTCCATTATATACTATCTTAGCTGTGTTAACTTGATTCTGTGTACTGCATTGTGGGTCCACAACGAGCCTAAAACACAGCAGTATAACAAATGTTTAATTTTGTTTGATGAAAGCTTTACTGTACAACTTATTTTCTTAACTGATGTTATGACGACAGCGTGGTTGCACAACAGAAGATGAGGATAAGAGTTGTGGTTGATTTCATAAAGAGTTTATAAAAAGCTGCTTTCTTGTTTTCAGCTCAGGTGGTTTCTATGTGTTGCAAACATACTGTGTCTCACTGGAATAATTCACATTTATGTCACATTCCTGCACTTACAGGGAGAGAAGTGATGCAGTGTGCTAGACATTCAAACATTTGTACTTTGACTTTAACTATGTTTAGCTGTTGTGATTGATGTTTGAAGAGCAGAGAAGTTGTGACCTGTTTCGTGTTTGTTTGTTTTAGTTTAACCATTTCTTGGTCATCTCTTTGGTCTCATCGTGATGATGTAGCAGCACTTCCCAAAGATAATTCCAGTTATGAGAAGAACTGGATTTTTTTTTGTAGCTTTCCAGTGAATTTCTGTTGATGCATTTGTTGTTTCTGTAAGCACCATGCCCCTCTGTGGTTGTGTTTCAATTTAAGAACGAAAGACATGACACTTGTTTCAACAGCCAATCAGTTTGTAGTGATGTCACATAGAGCAGCAAATAGGAGCACGCTTCTCTGAAATAACCTGTGATTGGCTGAAAAATGTCCATCACATTCTTCATTTTCTAAATCCTGAATACAGAGCCAAGGCGGGATGCAGGGGTCTAGTGTTCCTTTAGACCACCTGAATTACAATATGCTGAGAGGTTTCTAAGGATTTTTTGCCAAGTCACACCAAAAATAAAATTCCTGCCTCAGCTTTAAAGTATAGGTTAAATTATTTTGACCTCTTGATGGCACTAGATGTGAAAAGGGACTTGACCTGCAAGGCTTTAAGATTCATCTTCAGGGAAACAAAAACGTTGGTACAAAATTTCAGGGTAAATCACACAAGGTGGTGAGATTTCTCTCAGAACCACAACTGTGTACCTAATGGTGCTTGCTCTTACATTACTGTTAATCTGTCTTGACAACAGAGGGGGTTTTTTTTTGTAAAAAGAAATTTTAAAATTTAACACTGCGTCATCACAGTTAATCTTATCCTATAAATGGTCAGATAGCTACGTGTGTAAAACCTGAAGACACACGTAAAGAGCCATAGATTGCATTTAATTATTTACAGAAAAAGGTCAAGTATTGAGATACAAGATTTCTGCCTGACAGCAACATTTCAGCTTTGGTAATGGAAAACTTTGCACATTCTCCTTCAGTTGATTTGAATTTGATAAAATGTTGACAATCTGATAACATCTGTGAACAGGAAATAAAGTTTCCTATTTTCTCTGTACTGTAGTGTGAAGGTACACTGATCATAAAGTTAAATTAAAACTTCTACTGTGTGTGTAAACTGTACCCACCAGCATTTTCTTTTTTAGAGATTCACATGGATGATATTGTCACTTAAACTATTAATTCACAGAAATCCAAATACTGCCTCATGAAATGCCAAGATTTATTCCAGGTCAGAGAAAAACAAGCTATGATTACTATGATTGGTTCTTTGATTCTAAACCGTTGTTTGTTTATCACACAGAATACTGAATCCACTCTGAATCTGGGGAGAATGATGAATCTTATTGTTCCATTTGAGCAGTGTTGAATTTAAAATATTCATATTTTTTACAGCTTATAAGGATGTTGTTCACTACAAGTCTTGGGCAAAGACATGTTGTTCTTAGTGTTGTGGGCAGTGACATTAAAATCAAGCTAGCTCAGCCTCACTTGGGTTAATCTGGCTTCTCTGAGCCTGATGTCGGTGATCTTGTACAACTGGTGTCACAAAAACGATCCAACTCATTTAAATTCTTTTGAGCGAGGCAGAGATCTTTATCACAAGCGACATCGCTAGAGCTGTGAACTAAGTAGGTATGAAACAAGATAACGGTGAAATTCAATTTTCAATTCAATTTATTTTATTTGGGAGGGACAGTGCAACTTAATGAACATGACTGTGTGCAATACAGCAATGTAAACAAGCCAGATTGTAGCCTTTGGCTAATTTCCATCTGTTGTCCCTAGCAAATGTTTCCTAGATAAAACACAATATAAACAGATAATCAAGAGTACAACAGTAAACAGTAAACAGTACATTCAATAGATGTGAAAGTGCAGACATGTCTCAAGTATGAAAATGCGTGGAGAAGTGTGATTATAGCAACAACAGAAAGTGATAAACAAAAGGCGGCGTGTATTTAATATAATTACACGATCACAATAGAGGTACAGTAAAAGCTGTAGATACACAAGAAATCATTTTCATATACCGTTATAATTTCCGTATACCGTTATTTTACTTGCTTTTTTGTCTGATAATGAACAAATAATTGTGAATATGTGATGCACACATAAAGGCATGTAATACAGCTGCCAAAACAGTGAGGAGAATGGAAAAGATGCTCTGTAGATGGGCTCATTATGATCACTCAAGTTTCAGGTTTTCTTTCAATTTGTCACTCTTCTCTTTTATAAAATTATTACAGTAATGTTTATTCCTCTTAATTATTGTTACAGGTCTTGTTAATCACATACTATATAAATGAACTATTGCCCGACCAATATTTTGGCAGATATTGACCTGCCACAGATGGATGGATGGATGGATGGACCCGAGGATGCACAAAGACTGAGTAGGCTATTTGCATAATAAACATACAGTCTGATGGTTATTTTGAAACTAGAAGATGTGGCCTACATAGAAAAAAAACTTCACAAAATGTGGCATTTAATTCGAAAAATTTCACAAAAACATTAACATTACAACATCCATTTCAGGGTGATCTGAATATATTTAAGTAAGTCATTGTTTGCTAAAGTAAAGTTTTTTGACCGCATGATTTGGCAAAATAGGCTACATGGAAAAGCACAGCTCCAATGGCACAAATCTGTTTCCTTTATTAGGTTTTAAATCTTTTTCATCCGCTCATTGGAAGGTCACAGAGTTTCCACAACTCACAGAAGAACATGTAATCCTTCCGCTTTAGTTTCAACATGAAAAACCCCCAAAATGGAATACAGAAGTTTTCACAAACAGCAGCAGATTTGTTCTTTCATATGATGTGTTCTCAGATGTAGGAAAGTGAGACTCATTCAAATAAACATGTTGGAGAGCTGCTGATCTATTTGATTCCTTACTGCAGGTATTCGCTGATATTCCAGGATGGCTTCAAATCAACAACATGGCACAAGAGTCACGTTTAAAAAGTCTGGATATGTACAGAACGGGTTTTCTCATTTTATTTTATTTAATAAAATAAAATTTTATTTTATTATTTTCTCATCTGTCTAATCCTGTAAATAACACACAAAAAAAGTTTAGAAGGTTAAATCATTCTAGGAACTCACTTCAGTCTGAACTCGGATGAATATGGATGACTGTTGGTCATAGGAGGACCACATCTGCTGTTTTTTTATGGTTTCTGGACTTGGTTACATTTAGACTGAGAATCAGCTCCCGTTAACCGCATTTAGGTTCATTTGGGAACATTGTTAGGCTATTCTAGAGAATCATTTACCACAAACTTGGCAGGAGTTCAGCACTTGGACGCTGAGGTTTTCTTTGGAGGAACTAATACAGTCTGGAGTGATTAATGAGGATGCTATGGTCAGGTCCTCTGCACTTTCTCGTAAATTTGTGGATTTTAGCAAAGGGGATCCAACATTTAAGAACTTGCACGACAACTTAATTGAACACAACCATCGTGAGTCACAGCTCGGGCTGTGGATCCTGTCGGCCCAGCCTGTGAGAGACATGTCTTTTTGACTTCTTCACTGTCACTTTTGGGAAACGTGGCTGTGTCTGTTATCGCATACTCACTGTTTGTTTAAAAAGGGAACCCCCTCGGTGCTATGATGACAGTAATCCACATGAACTTTTCCTGTCTTTGGTGTATGCTGCAGATTGACTGATAAAGTGGATTAAATCTGGTATTTCCTCCCACAGGTTACCAAAGTCTTTACAGCTCTGCCAGCTGACCTACATATTCTGGTGTTGTGTATTATTTTTATTTTAAAATAATTCTTCTTATTTAGAGGAGATTTGGGGCAAAGCTGTGCCTAATCTAACATGAAACTCTTCTTGTTTCTGGGGTTTTTCTACAAATTAGCTTCACTTTCTGGGAAAATGTTCTGACATGCAGAGAAGCCTCTCTGCTAACCTCAGTGTCAGAAATGATCCCATACATAAATATTTATTCTAGAGTGCATAGCTTGCATCTTGATTCCTGTCTGGGAGAGGCCACTTTCTCTGCATCGTCCTTTCTGTCTTCAGCTATGTGTGACGTTCTGATGTGTCAAACTGAGCAGTGTTAATAAAAATAACATTCAGATAATTTATTAAGGGAGTAGTTTGATATTTTTGACAGACAGTTCATTTTCCTGCCATGAGTTAGATAAGATGATGGGCACAACTCTTAAAACTGTTCTGCTCTGTATATGAAGCTACAACTAGCAGCAGGTTAGCTTAGCATAACACAAAGACTGAAAACAAAGGCGAAACTAGCCTAATTTTGTCCAAAATTGAAAAATACATTACAAATACTCCTCAGAAGATAAC
>JAQLOL010000020.1:11922578-11944734 GCA_029783665.1 Naso thynnoides | reverse complement strand
GTGAGCACTTCCTTTTTAAAGTTTGGTTAATTTGTGCACAGGGGTGTAGGGCTGGGGGAAAAAAGGGGACTGAGTATACAGGACCCTCATGAGAGGATGGCCCAGAAAAAAAGTAAAGTAACTAGCCATGGATGTGGGGAGGGCCCACACAGAATACCTTTGCAAAGGTGAGCGCCTGTGAGAATGACAACATCCATACCTAAAATAATACCTCAGAAATGCATAAAAGGACATCTTTACTCAAGAGGATCAGACTTATGTCAATGTTAGTGAGGAGGAAATGTCCTCTGTGTTTGGTACGTTATCCACAATAAACAGCTTTTCAAAGAACTACAAAGTGAATAAATTCCCACTTCATGGCCTCTTAATTAGGTACACTATTACAATATAATACAATCCAATACAACAGATCTAACACAAATTCTATATTATTGAAGATGAACATGTATAAGATATATTGCAATGTTCAGTTAGTGTAATTATAATAGCTGTTGTAGAGGTGTTACTTAAACTTTCTAAATTAGTTAGTATTGAGTTTATAAGTGGATGGGACAAAAAATAAACCTCTCAATCCAATAGAGTTCAGTACAACATCACTGCAAACGACAACCTCAGTTTTTTTTTTAAACATACACATTTGAAACACCTTATGATATTGAACATTATATTCTTCATAAAGGTAGAATTCATAGCTGAGCTGTTGTATTGGGTTGCATCAGGACATTTATCCTGTCACAGGAACAGACAGACTTCTACTTAGTATATTTCAATGTGTGAGAAACAACCTCTAAACACGCAGTCCATTGAAAAATAAAGAGACTGCCATCTGTATCTGTTCATCCAGGGGAAAACAGATAAGTTCATGATGTAAAAATAAGTCAAAGAAAAACAAAAGCAAACTTTATTTCTGTACCTTTAAAACCAGAATGAGAGGATGCTTCACAGAAAACACATCATAAAATGAAACACAAACAAAATATTAAAAAAGAAAACTATCACAGGAAAAATTAGACACTGACAAAAACAATTCATATTAATCTTGCATGATATTTTTATTGTGACCATAAATAACAAAAACACTAAAAGTGCAGCAAAGACAACCACAAAGAAAAACCTCTGAAAGCATAACTACCGCCTGAAAATCTATCATCAGACCCCATCAAAGTCAATTAATAATAGCTTCAAGCATTGTCACGACATCATGCTGTATGTAACAGTCTGTTCAAAGCAGTAACAACAATAATCCATTTGAAGTAATGGAAATAAAATGGCTATAAACAGCGTCCTTTGTTTCATGATGCAATTATCAGGTTAGCTAGATCTGTTTCTGCACTGACATTGACCTCATTCAGCAAACTGGACATCGGTTTGTTTTACAGTGTCACTATAAGCTGTGTTCCAGTGCCTTTGGTTCAGTATTAGTGACACAACAATCAATGATCTCATGTTACTTTGACTAAAAAGATTCCAACTGCAGTGAAGTTGCCAGATTTTAAATTTGAACTTGAAGTATTGCATTGGTTAGATTGGTTCATTCTTCTATTGTTCCCATGAAAATTCTTATAATATAACTTCACTTAAATGTCTATTTTAACTGAAATAAGATTTTAATGGATCATTTCCAACAATGTTACTTGTATATCATTGTTAAAATGTCTGAGAGGATTTCTAAGTTGTGTGCACATCACATGTGGTGTCTGCTGCACCGAGTTGCACTAAACTAATCAGCTCTGTAAAGGTGAGACCAACCAGGAAGCTAAGCTGCAGCTCGATGCATTCTTACCCTGTAAAGAGAGCGTATGTGTTTGTGAGTGCGTGGGGCATGCCTTGCTGCGCTGCTAACTTCCTGCTTCAGAAGCAGAGTTGCTGCAGTTCATTTTGTGCTCCTGTTTTTGTTGTCAGGAGGAGAGCGTTGATGTCAAGGCTCTGAGGGCCAGGTTCAACAGCAAGGCCAGCACCTCGGACACCAGCAGCAGGGACAGCAGCTCCCCAAAATCTCCACGACCTGGGTTTGGGAGGGTGATCCTACCAGTGACAGAGAACAATCTAGCCCATCTAAGACTGTCTCCTACTGTTCCTTCCTCTCCAATGGCTGGACCGGCGAGGTTTCCGAGGGCAGAACCAGTGGCAGCACCCATCCCCTCTAGGCCTGCTTTCTTACCTAAACCGCCTCCAAATCCTGGAGCCAGACCATCCATTCAATCGGCCGATATTCCCAAGGTCAAGCAAACTGGGGAGATGCTACAGAACATGATGCTGAGGAGCCAGAAGACTCCAGGTGCCAGGTCAGCCCCAGCTCCAGTTCCACCTCCAGCTCAGGTTCCCGCACCAGCTCCCATCTCCACCCCTCTACCACTCCGACAACAGCCTCGACAGAGGAGCTCGGGGGATGTGACTCCACTGAGAAGGCCCCTGCCCCCTGAAGGACCCCTGCCTTTGAAACCCAAACGGCCTCCCAGTGTCAACCTGGAGCCCTTTCAGCGGTTCAGCCGAGTTCCTGCCCTTCCTGCCCTTCCTACCTCAAGAAAGCCAAACGGTGCGTCTCAGATTTATTCACTCCCAGATTTGTAAATATGTACCACTCAAATTTAAAACATGTTAACATTATGAGTGTATGAATGGACTTTCTATGCTTGTATTTTTTTGGTTTGATGTTTGTAAAAGGATTGCTCCACTCCTTTTACTGCCAGCTTCAAAAGCTTCAGATACAAAGCTTCATTCAGGTTTTTTTTCTTCCTGTTTAAAAGTAATAAACTTGCAAAATCATTAAAATGGCCACCGTTTTTGGAATGTTAGTCAGTATAGGACAAGGACAAACTGGTTTATTTCCTGCCATGCTAACATTGGGCCTTTTTCACTGTAGGAGAATCAGATTTACATACAAGTAATGTGGTGGTAACTACATTAATGATGGCTAAATTTCATTTAGCTGCTTCAGTTTCAGGGTCATGGTATTGGGCATGCATGCTCGCTGTCACACTGTCATGATTTCTTGGGACGCTTTAAACAGTTCTGGCCTTTACGTTAATGACAACATCTCTGCTTTTCCAACTGTTATGGGTGTAACTGTCTGGGATTAAAGGGCCCATTATATGAGCTGTGTTACCATTGTTCATTTATTAATACATGTAAAATGCTTGTATAATTGTTTAATTGAACCAAAAAAAATTTGAGGGTCTATATCAGAGCTGTAATGATTAGCTAATTAATTACTGAGTAGATTAAAAGGTAATTATAGCTGTCAACTTTTGCAATCACCAGTTATTAGTTTTAGTCAATTTAAAGCAAGAATCTTAAACACTGGAAGATTACAGATTCAATAAAAGAATTTATGTTTATGTAGTAGAGAAGAGTCTTTGGGTTTTGGACTGTTGATCAGACAAAATAAGCAATCTGAAGACATAACTTTGGCTCCTGGTCTCTTGGTCTGAATTTGTTTATGAACTGGACAACAAATTGATTTCTTGTAAAAAATAATGAGCAGATTAATCAATAGTACAATAGCTTTTAGTAGAAGCCCTAATGGGTGAAACTTTTCTATTGTTAGTTTACTTTATTTTTCTCAGAATCAAAACTTTGATAAAGAGTTTTGTCCATCAAATGGATACTTTTGAGAGAGTAAAATAAAACTGAGAAAAAGCATTAAATACCATATAAAAACCTAGTATTCTTGAAAACAAGTGATAGGCAACAATGTTGTTCATCTTTCCTGGTAATGCGGTAAATAAAAGCAATAAAGCTTTGTAAAATAAAGCCGTTGGATAGATGTGACTAGTCATTGCCTGTATATGTCTCATTTTGCTGTAAAAGCTTTCACATAAAGACATTCTTTTTGCATTTTCTGCAGTTTCCCCAGCCTCAGCAGGCAGAAAGATGTCTTTACCTGCAGTCATCAGTCCTCCAAAACCACCACAACGATCCAGCAAACCCAGCAGCCTGCCGCGCCAAGTTGCCTCAGTGTGAGTATGAGTGACATACTATTAATACTGGCATCACACCATTCTGGTGTTATACAAGGATGTACATACAAAAAAAAAAAAAAAGTTGTTCAGAATTTCAAGTCAATTATTAGCAATAAAAAAAATCCCAGTAAATGCCACAGAAAAATCAGGTTTCCATCACAGTTGATGCGATGTAGCTACAGTAAAGATAAAAAGCAGGCCCAGACGGTGGTTTGATAGGAGACAGACGTAAGCGTTTCAGATTGTCGAAATTGTATAATAATAATGAAAAAAACTATAACTGCTAAATAATGATCAGGCGTCATGTTTGTTTACTGGTTGCAGGGACATTGAGGATTTGCAGGATACCTATGACGACATTGAAAGCTTTGAGAAGAACGGTAACAAACAGCCTGTTTATTGATGCATCGCTGCAGCTGCTTTTTCTCTTATGCTCTTGTTTCTCTAATACATTTTAAGTAACTAAGTGAAGCATTATGACTTATATTTTCCTTTTATTGTTACGATTATTAAGCATTTTGTTTGAGAATGTGCGACTGTTTGTGTGACTTCCCAGAATCTTGGAGCGACAACAGTTCACAGTGTGTGGATGGGGTAAGGACTGAAAACTGAAAGCAAAATTTTTACTCACTGTAAGGAAGAATGACATCCATTTTAAGAGTTAAAACCAAGTGTTTCCTCTTATGATAATAAATTACACTCTTCCTTAAAACTAATTTGTTTTTCTAACAATGACCAGCATTCCACTTTAACCTGCAACAATTCTGTATAAGAATGTTTGGATTTCTCCATTACAAATGCAAATTAAACCTTTTCTCTTGTAGGATGACGAAGAGGTGTACGAGTCTATTGATGAGTAAGTATAACTTTCTGCCTTTACATAAACCATTTTTTTATGTGTTCACCACTTCACTGACTAAAAGTAGAAAGTGGCTGCAGCTGCAAGAACATGGGGCAGAAATGTGTTTCTATTATTTCTTCCCCTGCTGCTGTTATTTTTGCACTTTCTGCTGGTAGGCTACAAGCTACTGATGCAACAACTACACCAATTACTATGACTAAAATGTTTTCCTATTTATTATTACTTGGGGAGATGAGTGTTTTATTGGTTATTTCTTTGCTTGTTATTGCATTTCATAACCTACAAAGTGTTTCAAATTATCCTTAACTATTACAATGTCTGCTCCTTTATAATTAAAGTAATTTTGATGCAAAAATATCTCTGTGAAGTGTCAGTAAATTATATTTTTCTATGAATAAACTGTTTATGTAATTAAGTTTATTTCCTGTGTGAAGCAGGATATAGTGATAAAAGTGTTGAAATGTGGTCAGATTGTAACAAAATGAAAAAAGAAAAGGCAGTGAAGTCTGTGGGATTCTGCAGTTGGTTGTATGGTGTAAGTTAGCTGTGAAGTCCTTACAGCTTGTAGTTATAATTGCTTCAACGAATAAAGACAAGTACAGCATTGTCGAGCGTCAGTCTAATAGATTATTCTGTTATTCTGTTAATGGTCACCATAAATAAAATTATGAAATTTGTGACCCCCTAACTATTCATCTAGGGCCACCACGCTGTTTGCATTTCAAATTTTGACTAAAAAATCTCAGCTATATTTGTTTCTCAAATTCATGTTTCCAGGATGAATTATAATAATACTTTGAATTTGTCCAGTACTTTCGTTTATGGCAAAACTATCCTTGGCTGCAAATTGTGTCAAGAGTCAATTAGCCTTGCTCATGCTGGTAAGCAAAGTTAGCAAACTAATAAGTCAAATACAGTAAACATTGTTACTTGCAGAAAAGGAGTTAACCCGCTCATCCAAAACCAAACATGTTGGGCAAAGAAAACAGCTTACACACTGTATTGCCTATTTGTGTCATGTGTTAATTACACAACGCTAGTTAGTTTAAAAAGTTAGCTAACTGATCAGGCAAACCATATGAGTCAAACATGGTAAACGTTGTACTTGCTAAACTTTCTAATAAACGGTGTGCTAACATGCTGACAATAAATAGTAGCATTTCAGCATGTTAGCATGACATTAGCTTTTAGCTCAAAGCACTGATCACCAATGTTTTGCTGTAGATTTTTGTAAAAGCTTGTTATTCATAGGTTTGTATGCTGTCCTGTGACAAACCATTTAAAAAGTAACAAGTCATTTCTCATTTTTATTGAACCTTTACAGAGATCAGGTGGAGGTAAACCGCATTAATGCCGAGAAGATAAACAAAAAAGAGGCAAAGAGGCAACAGGAGCAGGAGAAGAAAGAGCAGATGGAGCGACAGAAAAAAGAAAATGAGTTGAGGAAAAACTTTCAGGTAAGAAACCAACATTTGTAAAAATATATATATATATACTACCTGGTAACAGTGCTACTTGCTAGTTGAAGGTGTACTAGGAAACTTCAGTCAGTTAAGTCAGAGGATAACTTTTAAACTTTTTTCAAAATTAACCCTGAGGACCAAATTTAAAGGCAGAAAGTAATATTGTACAGACCAGAGTAGGTATTCTCATACTACCTTTTTACATTATAGTTGGCTACAGTACCTGCTGACCTTCAAACTTCATGAATGTTGTGATCTAAAAAACACCTTATAAATACATTTAGTTCAGGTTTAACCCAAGTTCATTCCTCAAAATTTTAATTTGTACCTGAATTTACATTAAAAAAACAATTAGGTTCTTTGAATCTGCTCACACCATCTCCATCTAACCTTGATCCTCTCTGTTAATTGAGTTTCATAACCTTATTTATGTCCCTCTGTAGTTGCAAGGGGAAGTGGAGGTTCTTCACACAGCCAGAGTCCGACACGACTGGCATGGAACAGGAAAACTGGACCTCAGTGTGCGACAGGGTGATAGTGTGGAGATAATCCGAGTGAGGAATAATCCAGGAGGCAAATGGTTGGCTCGCTCTCTGAATGGAAACTGTAAGTTTCACTTTAAATTGAACAAAGCATGTACAAAACTTTAGTTAGACTTAAAGCACTTAAAACAAAATTAAAAGGTGTGGGACATGAGAAGCCAGTTACCTGCTGTTTACTTGAGAATTGTATAGTTCATGGGCTGGAGCCCAAAAGTTCACTTGTCAGTACTAGTGAAGGTTGTAAAACTAACTTTTAATTTTTGAAACAATCCATGTCTGTGGATGATATTTTGGTATAATAGCCCTTTGTAAGTGGTAGCTGTATCAGAATGACCAGCTAATAAAATTAGCCTCCCCCTAAAGTAAATTGCATTTTAGATGCTTGTGCATGTCTTGGTTTAGGCTTATGTTTAAGACATATTTAAATAGTTTATAATTCTGCATTTGGTATAATTTTAAAGGAGACACTCTAAGCTTTCATTCAAGCCCTGTTGTGAATTTTTCTGACCAGCACAGAGGTCCCTGGAGCTGGTTAAGCCATTAATCACAAACATATTTGTAAAATTTTCACCTAAATCATATAATTAACTTTTAGCCTTGTGGTGTCAAGGAACATCAAAGACTCAAACTTCAATGTAGTCCTTAGAATTTAAATGGCATGTGTTAAACCCAATGTGTTTTTGCAGATAGAGTCACTATTCTTCCTATGCGGACCATACAGGGTTAGTGGCAGACAACAACATGTAATGTATTCAAAACACATGATAAAATTTCAACTTTATGTTCATTTCACTGATTCAAGCAGTAGTACATGATTAAGGCATGAAACCCAAAACTCAAAAAACACATATTCCCCGATTATGTAACTGTACATCCACTTAGACATATAAATAAACAAATAGGATATCTAAACAATAACATATTTTGTATGGTGTCATATAGATAGACGCAGTAGTTATCATTTTATTAGATGAACCGTGTTGATTCACACCGAATTATCATATAAACTCAGAGTTCTTTATCATTGTGTTGTGTTGCCTTTCAGATGGATATATCAGTAACACGTGTGTGGACGTTGACTATGAGGCAGTGAAGCGCAAAGTGCTCAGCACCAGAAATATAGACACATCATCGTTGCCTCCACCACCTCCAGACCCCCCACAGATGATGAATATGGAGTCCAGGAACAGAGACAGGTGCAGTGGCTCATGTTAATCCTGCTGAATTTATTTATTTTTATTATTATTATGGTGTATTAAGAAAAAAACGTGTCAACAGTCTGCAACCAACATTGCATTCACCTGTAAACTCACAGAATTCTTTTGGTTTCAATGCTCTCTCAGTTTCACTCACGTCAATTCCAACTAACAAGTTGTGTTTCCTCTAATCTGCAGCATGCCTGAAGATGATGGTAAGTAGCAACACACCACACATAAACATCCTCAGCAGGTTAATAGCAGGCAAAGTGTTTCTTTAACTTAATTTTTCATCAGAAACAGAACACTCACAGCTATTTATATAACAAAAAGTTCAGATTGTTTGGTTTTAATTGTTTATGTATTAATCAATCCATAGGGACTAACAGTCAATTGGTGAAAAGTTTGTTCTTTTTAAATTGTTGTTCAAAATGAACATCTTCAACAACAGTTTTAAAGACTTTTATATTTAATTTATGTTATTTAATTAACACTCCATTCTGCTTTAATAGTTTCATTAGGATATTTGACAACTTGAAAAACATAAAAGATCTTCCATGAAAAAAGCTGTACAGCTCATGCTGTTGGTCATGTTAGTCTCATTTTATTGCTGTAATGTTGTAAATTGGTATTGTTTAAAACAGACTCTGTAAGTTATTATTTCCGATTTACAAACAGACAAGATCATCATAGTTTCAATTTTACTGGGCTTCTTGGTCTGTCTTTAGATGACTATGATGATGTTCAACCACTAACTGAGGATTTCCCCCCACCTCCGCCTGAAATCAGGTATCTATTCACATCTACTTCAATAAGAGGAAACAGGAAGTGGGAACTGTGAGAGATGTTTACATATTTTAAATTTGCCATTGTTTTTCAGCATAGATCCCAGAGTGGCAAAGGAGCTGAAAAAAAAATTTAAGGTAAATTGCTTGGATTTTGTTGGTAGATGAAGCAGAGTGTCATCAGTATATTTTATGATTATTACTGAATTGTTTGTACAAAGGGACTAATGTATAACACAATAGATCCAAAAAGAACTCCACTTTTACTCACTAACAATGATGATTACAATTTTTAGGGTCTAACTGATGTGTGATTTTTGGGATTGATGGCAATACAAATATTGGGGAGTAAGAAAATTTGAATATCCGGTATATCGTTCATTATTTCATATACATAATATGTACTGAATGTGGTTATGAAATACTTGTGACAGAGATTTTTAATGGAGGCAGGATATCTGACTTTTAGAGTCGAGCAGCAATCAAAAATGCATTTTCAACCCTTTTGGACCACATCCCTGCTCTTATTGTAGTCAAATTTTAAAATGTTTCACAAAAAAATTACAAAGAATGAATTATTTCATATTTTTATATGAAAGTCTGCCACTTCCGTCTTTCATGTAAAACAAATCACCTGGGTCCCTGATGTCATCATTGACTCGGGACATTATTGGTTGAATTCAACCAGTTATATCACAGCAATTCACATGTCAATCATTTTGCAGTTCCTATATATAGAGGGCGGGTCAGTTGGAATCTCTGTGCGTTTATTGTGAGGTAATAGATTGAGACAGCTAGAGGTTACCGAAATCACTAGGTATACAGAGCCCGCTGGCTGGAATTTATTCACTTCGAGGAAACCTGAGTCTTCGACAGCACCAGAATTTGTGAAAGGCATTTCATGGAGGATTGCTTCACAAATTTTATGGGGCACTCGATGGGTTTCGCTTGTTCTCTTGCCCTGAGGGATACTGCAGTCCTGTCAGTGTACACTCCAGTCAGATTCCTCCAACTTATGTCCCGCCCCTACGGCCCGTTCATTGGCTGTTTAATTGTTTGAATAGCAAATACGTCACAACACAGCTTAGGACACTCTGGAAAGAGGTATTTCAGCTCATCTTTAGACAAACTTTATTCCAAACAGTGCACTGAAGAATAGACACTTTACTTATTAGTTATTAAATAATGGATGTCCCCTTGCTAGAAAATGTCTTAATAAAATTTTAAACCAATAGTCCATGCATTATTTTCTGTCCATAAAAACAATTTTGATGTCATTGCATATCAGAAAACATATAGGCCAATATCAATACGATAGGCCAATACCAGCCTTTAATATCGGCAAACTGATTGTCGATGGGCCCCTAATAATTTCCTCTTATATATAATATAAACATGTTAGAGTGCCCCCACTATGATAATCACTGAAATTTAGAAAATGCTGAAAAATTGAATCACTGTAACTGTTGTTTCCCAGTATGAGGGAACTCTCATACCGCTGCACACAATGATGGTGAATCCTAACAGCATCATAAAGAAGCCAGGAGGGAAGGATCTGCACGTGACTCAAGGAGAGATCCTGGACATCATTGAGCTCACCAACAGCAAGAAAGCTCTGTGTCGCAACCAGTTTGGAAAATGTACGTAAACATTTCATATCCCTCTTTGACTGTATGTAATGTAATCTGCAGCATGTAATACGTGAGCAGTTTCTGGAGGTGGCTGGGTGTACTATAAGAGTCAGAGCTGATTGGTGTAACAGAATGAGGTATATAAGAGGCTCAGTTAGTTTCTTTGTATAACCACGCGGAGATGAATGTGTCCAGGAGCAGTCACATACTTCCAGTGTATGTCTATGTAAAACACCAAAACCCTGATTTAGTAAATCCCTAATTTTTTTAAGAGCAACGAAAAAATCATTGAGTTCCTTCTTTTACCCATATGACATTATATTACACACTCTGTGATTCAGGTGTGTCAAAGAAAGAAAAGCAACTCTTAAATAAAAAATTCAGAGAATGCTGCTTCACTGAAGTCCAAAAGTTAAAGGTACTGTTAGTGATTTAAACTTTGTTAAAATAAGTGTTAAATAGCTCCACATTCTGACAGCCATCACTGATAATAGAGTTTGGTCAGTAATGTGGATCTTAAAGTCTCTCCATTCTGCCGTATACTGAAAATACATTTCTGGAATCCTCCCTCCTGATTGGATGAGAGTAAGGGCGGGATACCAGAAAATGTCTTTTCTGTGTACGGCAGAGCAGAGAACTCATGTTACATACAAAACACTCGATGTAGGTGGTGTCTGTCTGAGTGTAGAGCTATTTAATACTTATTTTAAAAAATTTCTGGAAAAATTTATGCTCACAGCACCTTTAATAACTACCACTGTGGTGATCGTGTGATCTGTGATAGTGTTTCCCTTTCTGGTTCTTCCGTGCTCAGCCTCATTCTCAAGCCTTATTCTTCCTAATCTTTTTATTATTATATTTACGTGTGTTCTAAGATGTGAGCATACAAGTGCTATCATGTACAGGGAATATGGGTGGGGGTGGAAGGGGTGGTGGTGGTGGGTTCTGTTTTTAATATGTAAAGCACTTTGTGCTACATTTTATTGTATGAAAAGTGCTCTATAAATAAAGACTGATTGATTGATTGATTGATTGATCCACAAAACCACAGCCATGCTAGCTGCTCTATGAGGCTGTGCTTAAGCAAAGATGTGCTTTGAATTAAAAAGGCCTACGGATGTCAGCATGCTAACATACTTAAGACAGAAATCCTAACATGTTGATCTTTACAATATGACATTTACAATGCTCAACATCTTTGTTCACAAGGATAGCATGCTGACACTTGGTATCTCAGTAAACATAACATACAGCTGAGGCTGATGGGAGTGTGACTAACTTTGCAGGTATTTGGTAATTAACAATAAACAAACACCATAATCACAGATAATAATGGAAACATATTTGTGATTTATGATGCTACACATACATCGCTACATAAAATTATAGTATTAACTTGTCTCAATGTGTGATGTTATGAGCTAGGTGAAGAGCAATGCGTAACTGATTTACATAGATTTTTTTTTATAATCAAAGCTTTGATACTTTAATGAAACAGTTTCTCCTGAATTTTAATGGAATCTTTTTTCTTTGTTCTTTTCAACCCTTGAAGCTGCAGCATGAAGACTTTGTGTTCTGCCATCAGTGATTCAGATGTTTAAGCAGATGACAGTCCCATATATGCACAAAAGAAAATACAAATGATTCAAATGATTGAGTGATAAAATCGTCAACACTTGTATTTTGCTGCAGCAATTCAGTGAGATTTATTTACATTAATGCTTCTTTTGTCCCACCTCTAACAGATGGTTATGTGTCTAGATCTCTTCTGCTTCCAATGTAAGTTTATCCTTGTCAATTTAATATGCACCAACATTTAGCATTATTTTAAATCATACCCAGGCAAATAATGGATAATTGCTTTAATGAAAATGCATTTTATTGGTATGGTAACAACTGTTTTTACTTTATTAATTTAATGGGGATTTTTGTTGTTGTTTCTGACAATGTAGATTAAATTAGTAATTTACATTTAGTCTATTTATTATACACACATACAGTATTGGCTACTTTATATTACACTGCATGAAGATAAAGACTATCACCAGGCTTGTCAAAGTTATACATACGCATACATCATGTGCTGGATAGACCTATTTTTATAAATCATAATGCTTATTAAAGCTATCCATTTTATTCATTATTTGACCATACATACGCATAATGCATTTTGGTCTTATTCATGAAAACAGTAGATAAAGTTGCAGATTCAGTTTTGATTTCATTTTACCATGTCTGAGGTAAAAAATCTTACAGAGAAATATAAATAGAATATTTTTCTTCCTTTGCAGGGAAGGAGACATATATGACGATGTTGACTATCCAGGCGGTGAGTTGTCTTTTGATCATTGTGTTTTGTCACAAATGGCATGCAAATTTTGCGAGTGTCTTTTTTCCGATGTAATTTAAAATCTTGGATTTTAAGTCTGTTTTAAGGAAATTTTGTGTTTTTCTTTTTTTTTCAGATGTCTACGACAACGACTCACACTGATTATCAGAACATTTCAAACTAAACACACACACCTACACACACAAAGGAAACAAACTATAAATTTTTTTTTTTTAAATACTTAAACTGTACAAAACTGTATAACTACCCACATGGATGCAATTTTTTTTGCTTTATTTGACTCCACCAGTCGCATTCTGTTACAGGGTATTCAGACACAACCTGTGCTGCACAGCCAGCCAAGTCGCTACTGACGTGTAACAGCAAAGAGCTGTCTAACTCAAACAAACAAACTAGCTTTTATAAAACTCAAAGAATACACAAGGATGCACAACATAAACATTCACACATACTGTTCATGACCTGTGCTGGGAATAACAAACTTCATCATTGCATTGTCAAACTGCTTGTTTAGAAAATGAATACACTATTACTGTGGCTTTGTGTTTTGCTCGATTTCTGAGATAATGTAAAATAAATGAATAATTTTTTAAAAAATAGTGTCTTCGTCTTCCTTTTTTTTATATAAAAGAAGGACATTTAAGCCCCAAAAGTGTCATATTTAGCAAAGTGGAAGATAAATCTGGACTCTATATTGACAGATGATAGAGCCCTTTGGAAATAAGGCAGAAAAAAGTTTCAGTCGTATGTTAGTGTATTGGTAGAAATTCTGAACATCATCCAGCGCTGTTGAAGCAGACACAATGCTGTCAAACTGAGGAGGGCGGCAGCACACCATCATGGCATCCAATCCACACGAAGAAAAAAGAAGTTCGATTGAATCGGTGATCATCTATTTGAGTCTATATGTGATACTTCCTGTTTCAAAGTCCAGCTGAGTGCTGCTGCAGTGGAAACATAAGTAGAAATGTTGTTTTTGGAGCCTCGCAGGTCGGTGTTTGTTTCTGATGCAAACTTGTGAGAGTGTTTGAGAAGCAGGCAGACATGCAGCAGTCTGTGGAGTCTCTCGTGCGCCTGCTGGAGTCATATAGAGGAAGAGATAAAGTTGTAAGTAACGTTACTTTTGTAGTTCACATATTACAGCTTCAGTGTACGTGAAGTTTTCTCATGAGTTTACGGCCAACTGCATTACGCGTTTACAAACAGTAAGAGTGGGCAAAAGCAAAGTCCCGTCAACACAACACATCCCCTCCGGTACTAACCTAACCTGGGCCCAGACCGGCGGCTCCGCCAATTCCTCAAGTCTCTGGTCTGGACCCAGGTTAGTATTAACTAGTTAAAAAGCCGTTAGTCGCACACCTTTCACAACTTAGAGTGGTGCTAAATATTGGATTAAAAGCGCACCTAAAATTTTTTTCCCCTGTACTTTATGTATCATTTGGCTTTTTGGCATTGCTTCAGAAATGTTGCAGGTACCTCAGTGTTGTTGTAAAACAAATAGTCCTCACTAGTTTAACTACCGCTCTGGTTTAAAATATTAGCCAGCATCCATATTGACCAATTGATCTTTTGGGTCTTTTTTCAAGCAAAAAATATGCCACACCAACAGTCTTTTCATTCAGCTTTTTCTTGTGAGGAATTCCCTCTTTTGTCTTGCGGATAATGTTACAATAAATATTTGAAGGTTTTGAGATACTGTTTTGAGAAATAAGGGTCAAGTTGTTGCTGCTTTGTGAAAAAACGAAAAGAAAAAAAAACGTTGACTCACTTCACGATCTATCAGTCCTGCAGATGCAGATGTTACTCAGCTTTTAGTAAATGCATTTTAATCCAGAGGCTTTACAGGTCTTTATTAACAGCTTTTTTAAAACTTGCAACTCACACTGTTGCTGCAGCATTAGGACAAATCTGTTAAGCATTGCTTAACTATTTACACTGATAAAGATGAAAGTCATGAAACAAAAAACATTCAGAGCTGACACATTGAATTTTGAATACTAGATATTAATGGAGTAATATTGTGGGGGTTCTGATTCTAACTTGACAAATATCGCAATTTGTGCATAAATACTATATGTCATCACATAATTAACATTATAGCAGCAATAATTTCTTGTACTTTAATTGAAGATAATAATAATAACAATAATAATAATAATAATAATAATGTGTCATCCTCATCATACTATATTAACACCTTTCCTCATCATACTGAATTATGCTGGCAAACATATGCAAACATGTAGCACTCGCTCAAGCCAGTTTTCTCTGGATTTTCCTTGTTTTAGAGGACATGGTCAAAACTCATTCAGGATAACTGGTTCATTATTGTGGAATAGTCTTCCCTCAAATAATTTTGCGAGTCCATCGCTGCCAGTCTTTAAAAGCAAGATTTTCTGTTTGGCCAAATGGTCAGCTTGGGAGACAGGGTTTCTGTTCCACACATAGTTTTGGTCAGTTATGTTTTGGTAACAGAGACTTTCATTTGTGTTTATTTGTATTGATTAATGCACTGACTTATGAATTGTTGTTGTCCCCTCCCCCTACTCCTCACACACTGCTCACTCACACACAGCACACGCTCACACACTTACGCTTGCCCGCACACATACACTGGACCACACACTCATTCACAATCACATGGAAGGACCACATTGTAAATAAGCCCTTGGGCTTTCTTGTGTTTATATCCTTTTGATTTCATGTTTTTTATACCTCTACATTGTATGTACTTTAATTTGAACCTGATATCAAAAAATGTGATCAATCAACATACCAAAAAAGATGATCTTCACAATATTGTAGGACGTAAACTCTTCTATGTGATAAACGCTTCTGTCTCCTTAAAGTACTCTTGAGTGTTTTCCTGCTCTATGCAGATCAGGACAGTCTGTTATGGCTCTCAGCTGGTCGGAGGAGTTCTTTCTCGGAAGGCAGAAACGAACGTTTCATCCCAGCAGCTTGGAAAAAGTCTTCTGCTGTTTTCTGCTCAGCTCAGCCACTGCCGAACGGTGCTGAGGCTGTTTGATGATCTGTCCATGCTTGCTTACTCCCACAGCTATGGGATGGGAGCCGGGGTGAGCCACACAGCGTCCTTCTCTTCTCAAGTCTTAGCATTCAGTCAGGATGGGACGTAGAGCTTAATACAAGGGTTCTCTGTCAATCGACTAAGTAAAACAGGAATATGATATTGTATTGTATTGTAGGATTTGAGCACTTGAATAGACTTGTAATGTTTGCACTCAACTGCTACATTTGCCATGAAACTTTGACAGCACTTGTTTTAGCAAAGCCTCACAGGACACGTTGTTGATTAACTCAAAATAACAAGCCAATAATTGTTTAATGTTTGTGAAAATGGATAAACCTCAATTTTTAGCAGATGCTTATTTATGAGATGCAGTAAAATATGGACTAAAAATGTAATGATGCTTTTAAACACATTAGGTATGAAAAAGACAGGGTGGTGCGATACGTTGTTACACAGTTTGACTCTGTGCTATGCAGCATTAACGCACATCGCATGTCTTTAAAGGAGGAGGACGCAGGCGTACGCTGGATTTCAGTGCTCAACAATGTGGCCGACCAGCTGTACTACCCCTGTGAACACATTGCGTGGGCTGCCGACAGCGAGCTCATCAAAGTGAAGTCTGATAAGTGGTGGCTGCTCTGCACAGGGCTGTGGGGAACCTCGCTGCTGCTGGGAATACTCAGGTCTGAGATCATCTATCCTCAAACATCAATACAAGGCAACTAACTGGATACACTGACATAAATTTTAAAATTCATGTGTGAATCTGACATTATTATTACACTGAATTGGACGAGGCTGGAAAAGTTCTATATTATTCGAAAATCAATAGATGTAAAGGGGTAGGATTGAATACGTTTTTAAACTTCGTCCTACTCCTTTTCGAGCATACTTAACTTTCTGGACTTTTTTTTTATTAGGCATCTTTGAGGATTTTGCTTTGTGTGTTTGCTTTTGTTTTGTTTTTATTTATTCCTTTTGTTTTTATTGATGTATGTATTTGTGTTTATGCTCGAAATAAAGATATCTATCAATAAAAAAAACATGCTGGGGCTACTAAATTTGTAAATAGTGACAGTTTGTATTTTCAAATTACAAATTAATTAGCATTGTTGAAATAACACTTTTCTTTCTTGTTACACTATAAATCTAACTCAAACAATCTCTACCACCTGTTGCTAACTGTTACATCTCTGTCTTTATTGTTAATAAAAATTTGGAGCTGAGGCTGGCATTTTGGCTTTGAGTCTTGAACTGCTGGGGTTAACACGTTTTTGACAGAGGCACTGGGGAGGACTGTTCAAGATGAAGATGCATGAAATTTTAGGAGAGCTGTTTTGACTGTGTCCCTCTTCATCCTGCCTGTTGATTTGCTTTGTTGATTAGAAATTGTAGCAGCATTTATCAAAATGACAAGTTTGGTGTCCACATGGTATAGAGGTCTCTTTAGTTATTTTGCAGCAGTCTGTTGCTGGTTGCACTAAATTTAACCAGCAGGTCTGTTGTGTGTAATTGTAGCCTAGGAAAAACCATCTCATGTACATAAAGACTGCAAATAGAAAAGATATCTGCTCTGAGCAAGTGAGTAGCAGACCATAAAAGACATGCTCAATAAAATTGCACTCCACTGCTAGACTGGCATTAACACACCCTTTCAAAACTTATCTCCTTCCATTGGGGAGCACAGCAAGTCCATTTGACTAACAATGAGTGGAAATGATCTTCTATCAGCTAAACCACAGAGAGATATGGTCATAAAATATCTATCATATGTTGTCATGAACTGGTAATGTTAAAAATTAAAAAGGCTATAAAAAGATGGCGTAAAACATGCCAATTTCTTGTGCTAACTGCTTTGTGTGTTGTGTTCTGTATCTTCAACACGTCTTCTTCCAAAAACATATGCTTGTTTTATGACGGTGACCTTGGACCAATAAGGCACTTACTGCAAAAAGACTTCACTTTGAGGTGTAGTTTTTTGCAAAATGTTGTCTAGTACATGCTGGCAAAGAGATTAACAGGGCATTTACTCCATCCATTGATCCATCCTGAGACATTCCTAGGCCAGATGGGGTATATAATCCCTCCAGCATGTTCTGGCTCGGCCATGGGTTCTTCTCTCAGTTGGACATGCCTAGCATACCTCCACAGGGAGGCATCATGAGGCAACCTTAATCAGATGCCTAAACCTTTTTAAGCTCTTTCTTTCACGCAAAGAAACATCGTGTGTACTCCACACATCCATGCTTCTCTATCTGTTCCTTTTGTTGACCTCAGACATCCAGTGAGAAAAATTATTTGTCATATTTTATAAATACAAATTTTATTGAATTCTATCTGATGATCATATATGAGAGCTATGCAAATTAAATGGCAACTTGGTTCCTTCGTCTTCAAGCTCTGTCTATTATATTAGTATTCCTTTGTTTAATCACATCCTTTTGATTAAAAGTGTAACATTGTCGGAGAATGTTGTAAATGCCCATCAGTATGTAAAATGTTTGATTCTGTCCCTGCAAAATTTTAAACTGCCTTTAATAGAGGACATCACCCACAGTTTTTTGATGAGAGCTATGCCACAGACAATCTGCAGATGCTTTTGATTAACGTTGTGACACCTCCAGTCAATAGAAAACACAAACTAGGACTCTAAGAACCATTGAGCTTTATCCTCTGTACAGTATCACGATTGCACTCAGTTGGCAATTTGATGGATTTGTTGTTGTTTTAAGCAACTTCTCAAACACTATGAGCAAAAAAATCTGTCCTTGTGGATTCTCATACTCTTGACTTTCCTTTAAATGAACCAAAAATAAGTAAACACAGGGACCAAACAAATGTAAAAAAAATACACTAAATTGCACATGATGAGACTTTTCAAGCTGGAGCAGCTATATGTAAAAGGGAAACAGGGCAACAGTGAGAAGTGATGGCAGATGACGGACACGCTGTCATAAAAAGGTCAGGCATTCAGTAATGTTCCTGGATAATAATTCTGTAAATAGACTTTACTTTCATTGCCACTGTGGAGCAGATACTCTGATTTTTATGTGTGTCTGTAGTGGTTTTGACAGTTTCACACAGAATGCTTTAGAAAACAAGCGAAGTAGAACATACAGCCCTTCTTCATTGTCCCGAGCACCTCCTCACCTTCCTGTCCAAAATCCTTGGCTTCAAATATAAACTCATGGTGTAACCCTCTTTTAATAGGTATGGACTCAAATATTTGAGACATTTATTGTGATATGAATAAAAAAAAAAAAAAAACACGCTTGGAGCCCGCTGTGACTTAAGATTCACAAGACACCCCACAGTGCAACCTGGGAAAAATGAAAAAAAGGTCGTCCTCTCATGGGTCAAAGGGTCTACTTTGAGACAACCTTTTTCTCTCAGGAAAGCTGGTTCCGAATCCTAATAAATCTAAAAGTAGGCTACTTCAAACTGAAGGAAGGAGAAGTTCATCATTGTGGTCAAGTAAGAGACTTTAAACAATGGGAACACATCACTAGAAAATGTACTCTTTCTTTTAAACTGTCGTGACAGTGGGAGACGTTTACTACCTAATTGCAGTTGACAGAGTGTTAAACACTAAGCACACCAGCAAGCTTCAGGCTGGTTCCAGGCGAGAGAGAGGCTGCCAACGAGTCTGTTTGAGCAGGGGTTGGGGGAGTTAATGAGATAACCTGTGAGTTCCCTCCCATGTCATCTAATTTCAAAATGCACGATTTAGAATTTTCTCTGTCTGAAATTGACTGTGCAATCAAGATTTTACATGCTCAGTTATTCCTGACACTTAAAACATTTCAATAATGTTATGGCAGTAATATTATCTTGCAAGTATATTACACCTTTAATGTGTCTCTCTAAACTGCCAATTTTTTAACTCAGTAAATATGTTATCCTTCATTTTCTTATGCTCTCTTTTTCAAGCGTCCTGTTACATTTGTAACTGCAGGCATGTCTCCAAAATGTTTTCATTATCATCAGATTTGTGGTCTGCCTATTGAGCTAGGACCCTAGATCATACTGACAGTGCTGAGTAAGTGAAGCATCATAAGTACATAATGGCTCAGTACTGGACTGTGTAATTAGCATTTAGTAAGTTCACGAAGCATCTTGGCAATTAGTAATTTTCTCAATTTTGATCATAATGTTAATTAGAGACATTAAGCTATTTCCACAGAGGAGTTCTACACTGCAATTATGTAATAGTTCTGTACTTTGCACACACAGATGATGATGACTGATACAGTTATGCCTAAAATTGGTGCATGCAACAATATCCTATAATTGAACTTATAACTTGTAGCTGTTTGGTTTTAGATCCACTCAATCCATTTATCTAATTGGGTGTATCTACAAAGGTTATGAGCATGAGATAAGCATGAGATAACTGTATAATAGATTCATTTGATCCGAATACTTGTCAACTCAAAATGGAACAAATGTGATTTTGATCTCTGCGTGTAACTGTGCTATTTCAACAGTGTGCATCTGTGTAATGTAATATGACGTATTTGGTAAACATTAGTACCATCTGATCATTGCACCATTCATCATGTTGTAATAAAACTGTTTAATTCAGCAGGTGACACATCTGATATATAGAATCTGTCATGAATATTCTCCAGCTCTTTTCTGCTGCTGCTGCAGCATCTCAGCACCTGTCACATCATTTTCTGTCACTGTAACAACAGATATGTAGAGGTGGCTTCAGCTTCATTTTACTTTCCTGCAGCTGCACTGTACTTTACCAGGAGAAAATTGGGTTCCCCTTTCATTAATTCTTCAATTACAATGCAATGCATCCACAGTAGCAGCATTCATTCAAGTCATTCTGACTTTTAATTAAAAAAAAAAAAGACGGCAACTATTACCTGATAGAGTGAAATGATAGTGTGTGTGCAAGTGCATATGCACAAGAGGTACAGATTCTGAACCTATATGTATGGGCGTGCATGTATAGTCATTTGCTTCCTTGCCAGCATAATTATGGCAGCCTAATGGAAACACTATTTAATAATATACACAAGTCACCTTATAGATTTCATTTTGTGCCTTTTTAAGACAGTGAATGGAGAAAGGAACTGATGGAGCAAACAGAGGATGTACCTACTGCAGGACCCACAAATGTGACAATGTGACGTTGCATAACATTTCCTACATCTTTCCCAGTTACACTGCCAACAAAAGTTTCAAACCGGCTTATTACATTGGTCTGAGACATGTGGAAATAGTAGTAATTCAACAGAGTAAACACTTTCTGTCTCCCCCGAACTCTGGCCCTTGTCTGATTTCCAGCCGAAAACCCAAAACAACATTACAGCAAGAATAACAACAGCAACAACAACAAAGACTAGCAGCCCTTTATATAAAATTCCCAAGTTATGAATACCATTTAAATTCTGCTTGGGTCAGTCAGCAGATATGGCCGTGTTGTTTCGCTGACACAGGTCCTAATTAGAACTGGTTGCTGATTAAAAACAAGCCAATCTCGTCATCCTCTCTTATTCCCCCACCCTCTCCCATCTTTTCTTCCTCACTCTGTCCTTCCTTGTGCTGTTGGTTCAACATCAAAGGGACCAATTTGCATAGAGCGAGAAGGGAGTACTGAGAGCCAACCTTGTTTAGCTAGTCAGTGTTCTGGTGGTGCTTAATGACTGCTGACAGATGAAAGGAGAACTGTTTCACTATCCAAACCTCATAAGTACAGCCTCTCTTCGAACTGGCATCATAAGAGAGAATTCTCTAAGCTAAAATGTTTATCTTCAAAACTATCTGTAAGTATGCACATATTAATTAGAGGATGAATGAGAACAATAACACACGCTTCAGTCACCACACATAACCCACGATGAGCTCTTCACTGTATAATTTACCTTTATTTGATTACTGGTTTCATCATTTGCTCTGCTATTATGGGCAATTTACCACTTACCACTGGTGTAATGAAAATAAACGATTCTGGGCTACAGTTATTAATAGGTGACCACAATGTCACATTGATCACAGAGACTAATTCTGATCAAGTGTGTCTGTGTTGATGTCTACATGTCCAAGCAGGTGTTGACAAGATTGTATGCATGCTTGCTATGCATCGCTGCTTTATATTGTCAGTAATGAGATTATAGGTCCTATTTTCATGGCTGCTGCTTTCTTCCTGACCTTGAAATGCTCCTTTATCACTTGTGAACATACGGCAGAAGGATAAAAGAAATCAGATATGCGTTTTTGCAAGTTTTTGTCGTTGTTGTTTGGTTGTTTGTTTGTTTTTACAATAAGTCCTGTGTCACTACTATAATCGGTATTGGGCTAGAAGTGTGTGTGTATAGAT
>JAQLOL010000020.1:11886915-11922478 GCA_029783665.1 Naso thynnoides | reverse complement strand
GCTTTGTGTGTTTGCTTTTGTTTTGTTTTTATTTATTCCTTTTGTTTTTATTGATGTATGTATTTGTGTTTATGCTCAAAATAAAGATATCAATCAATCAATCAATCAGTGTAGACAAAGACCGATATACTGTGACTTATTCCCCTGTGTCGCAAAGCTCCATTTTTCTCCAGAAACTGCAAAAAGACAGACAAACTGTTTCAATGGCTTGTTCCTTCGTTACAATGAACATGGGCACTTAAGTTTACTTTCAGTTATTATAACATGCTCTGTCCTGTAGCTGTAAATACTTTCTTGAGCACCTGATGATTTAAAATTGCATATCTAACCCAATATTGTATAAATTTTGGTTGTATTCTTTTCTTAAATGACTTCAAATAATATTATGGCTGTTGTTCTCTTGTGTTGTAGCCTATTAATGCTTGTTTTTGCATAGGCCTAATAGTGCATGTGTGCTTTCTTTACTCTCTGTCTTTACTCACTTTCTTTACCTGCTGAATTTGAAGCAAATGGCCATGAAACACCATCAGTCTAAGTTGCAGTGTCATGTGAATCTTTTGCTCTTCAGATCACTCCGAGTTCTGCTGCTCCTGAAGAAGAAGCTGAGGAGATCTGAGAGGGATGGAGGTGGTAGCAGGTGTTGTATCTAAAGTTTTCATCTGTTTGAGGTTACTGTTGACAGGCATTCTCTCGCTGTGAGACACTGTTCTGTGATTGATAAGTACATGTCCTCATAAACCAGTGTGCTTTTCTCCTGCAGTCACTCACAGATCTGCAAACAGATGCGACGGGAGATTCTCACTGTTCTCGGCAGCATGGCTGACCTCGGTAATGCAATTCATTGGATGCCGCCCGGCTTCCTGTGGGCAGGACGATTCCCCAATTGGCTGGTGGGGCTGCTGGGCACCATCTCCTCTCTGATTGGTTTGGTCCAGATGAGCGCAAGTGACAGTAGCCAGACAAACAGCACATAGTCTTCACCTCGCAGCGATCAATCATTCAGGTGCTTTGATGACTTGAAAAATGTTTGTGGAAAAAGCTGAGTGAAAGGTTGTGTGGCAGATCTTCAGTGTGATTAGACTTCAATCAGTCTGTCTGTGTAGATTAATATAAGTTAAATGTAGTATACTTGAAGCAAATCTTCCAAGTGCTTTCTCAGATGTCACTAAAAGCCTCTTCAAAAGTGGCAACGTATTTTTTATTCCACTGGATTTTAAAAACAATGACATCAATTGATCAAATGTTCTCATACTTAGCTTATATTTCTCAGATAACTGCTGTAGCATCACAATCAAACAAATGTGAAATTTATTGAGATTCAGATCTGACATGACTATCAAGTCCTAAGGATGCTGTGGTTCACTGGAGGCATCTCCTGAGGTGAATCATCCTCTTCTTTAGGTCAACTAGAACTAAAACAAGGCTGGGAAAACATGAAAGCTGTGCAGTAATTTAAGAAGTATAATGACAATATGGAAAGACTCGAAAATTGTTGCCTTAAATACACTCCCTACACCTAATTTTTAGTCTTGCTTTACAATGTTCCATAAACAGAGTATTGATACCACACTTTTTTGCAATTTGTATTAATGGGGTACTAGGAGAAAAAAAAAAGTCAAATAATGTTTAAAGATCGACTCAGTGTTTGTTAAAGAAAGTAATCACCTCAAGCTACAGCAACTAGTTTCACTAACAAGTTAAGTGAGGGACTGAATAGTGCAACTGGTGAAACTAGTTTCAAAAATATCTCTCTTGCTTTAGAGAATCAGCAGAAAACGGTCTGCAGAGTACACAGATGGTGTTTGGTACTGAAATAGAAGCTCAGAAGTTGCTTGAAATGTAACTGGGTTATATGCAAAGATGTATGATGTATATGATGTAAACTAATTAACTTTTAAAATAAATTAATCTCTGTCCTGCCTCGCATCATTATATATATATTGACATTCGATTGAGCAGGTCTGAAAGTTCCAACATGACGTGTGCAACCGTTGCCTTCAAGTGCTCAAGGACAAATTGTTATTAAGGCTTTTAAGCTCAAATTATGAACCTCATATCAGATATCCCTTTCATTCAGCAGGAACAGGGTTCCTACCTGTTTTTTCGTTTATTAACATATTATAATTTACATTTGTAGCACAGCATTGAGATAGCTACGTTGAATTAAAAAGTGGGTGAATAAATTTAAAATTAAGATAGTTTTAAGCAAGTTTTTTCTTTATGTAATATGATGTTTATTTGTAATTATGGGTTAGGAAATTTGTTAAGAATAGATTTTGTGTTAAGTTGTGACTTGCAAAAGAAGAACAAACCAACAGACTGAAGACTATCCGAAAACTACAAGAGCACGTAAACGCAACAGAAGTTCAGAGTCAGCGAATAAATAAAAGCTGCCTGTCGACCACAGCAACAATGACAGGAGGGCTCTGTTTTATACCGTAACTTATTTTAACCTTTGGATGGGGTGAAATAATTATTTTAACGCTGACTCTGTTGTTAGTATGAAGAATAAAACAAAGTCAAAGTTTTGGAAAAGACACAAATCTCGAACCACGTCAACTTGTCTGTCGTGGCACCCACAGGAGTCTCTGTCAGGGCACAAAGAAACTGAGAAAGACCTCAAATATAAGGTGAGAGCTGCTCTTTTCGCTGCTTAAAACATCATGATTTGATCTACAAAATACATAGTATGTTAGTGATCACCTCTTGAACTGCTGTGGTTTGTAATTAGCTAGCTATTTAGCATTGAGCTAACGTTATCGGTTAGCTTTAGTTAGCCAAGCTGATCATTTTAACAGTTGGAAAGTTAAAATTCCAACGTTGGATTTTCCATGAACGCTCCATTTGTTCAAGCTTATAGCGTTATTTCAAAAGCGCTTAACATAATAAAATCGGAAGTAACGTTAACATATTTCTCTGTATAACGGGCAAGTAACGTTACTCTAAGCGGTGTGTTTATCTGTATAAGTTAACGTTTATGTATCTTTGTGTGCTCGAGAATTTTGGGTCGTTTTCTGAAATTACGTTACGTTTTATTGCGTCCTATAGATTACGGTTTCCTGGCGTTTATTGCGTTTTCTCGTGGATAACTTTGATGCTGAATTTACCTGGAGACCTTTCTGATTTCTAAAATTATTTCATAGTAGTTCGAATAGACTGTAAAGGTACATTTAACAATTAGTAATACTCTGATAAATTGCAGGCTTATGAATAAAGTCTGCTGAGCTCTCTAGCGATAAGAAAGAGGAATTCCCAAACCTCCTATTTCTCCAGGCACTTTACTTCAGGATTTATTCATATGAAGGCCTATAGGATGCAATGACACCTAAATGACTAAATGTTCTCTGGGGTCTGTTTGATGGTTGCACGGATTGTACAAGTTGTTCATGCACTTTGAGCCTCAGGCTGTTTTTCTGTCTTGATGGTCATGGTGCAGAGAGGATAAGGGACTCTTTGATTGGACTGAAGATAGTGCGACTTCACTTAGGCTAAAGCTCGTCTACTATCACTATAGAATTTATGTGCAATAACATTTTGCTATATTGGCAGCTCTGCATGAACTATGACAATGAACTACCTTAAAAAACAAAACAAAAAACAACAAAAAGTTTATGGCACTGCTATTCATGTAATCAGAAACCCAGTGAAGCATCCCTACTGGCCTCTTCAGACACACTGCTGCTCTGTTGTGACACTTCTCCTCTGACAGGCCATCTTTCAAAATGGACTCAGACGTCTGTCCTGCTGATCGGTCAGCCTCTGCAGCCACAGACTCCCTGTGCTCTGCCACCAACCCTGTTAATGGAGCCTTTGAGGTTGAGGCCACAGGACAGACTGTTGCAGCTCCGCCAGGCTCACAGGTGGAGGATCTGGAGTCCTACAGCCTGATCGAGCCTCCTCCATTAGACTGGAAGTCTGATTCCTCTAGTGAGGTGGGCTCAGCAGAAGACCTGGATGACCCCAGCTTCTCTCCTTCTGCTGAAAATGTGGACAAAGCCAGTCCAAGTGAGCCAGTTTTGCAACCTCTGAACACGAGCGACACCGTGGCTTCACTTGATGTGATCGAGCAGAAGATTGTGGGAAATATTGCAGAGCCAGTCCAGGAAACTGAAGAGGAACTTAAAGCAGAAGATGAAGTTGCAGTTGAGGAAGAGGTGAGGGTTGATGACGTGGAGTGTGTTGGGGAAAACCAGGAAGAGGAATGTGGCGTGCAGAGTAGGGTCACTGAAGAGGAGCTTGACGTTCCTAACAGGAGATCAGGTGATGAAGACCACAGCCGCATCCACAGCCTGCTCAGCCAGCTCCAGCTGATGGGGGAAGAGCCTCATCAGAGCAGACGGACACAGCCTCACCGCGCCCTCCATCAGTACTCCAGCCAGTCTGAGCTGGAAGCATGCTCTGCCTCACAGATAACAGACGACAGCACTGAAACAACAGGGCTGCTGTTCTCTGAAAGCCACCAGAGAGACCTGCTGGGCCTGCTGCAGGTCACAGAGATCAGCAGCTCTGCACCCCATCCCACCTCTCTGCCTCACAGAGGAGAGGTGGACGCTGTAGTGTCGGTTTCCTACAACAAGGGAGACGCTCAAAGGTTCTGGGGGCATTATGGGAATGGTCAAGAGCGGCGGCACAGGGATGACTCCATCACTTCCCTGCCTGATGATGAGTACCCTGAACCGGTGTGGATGAAGCTGGGTGAGCAGCCTCCAGAGGAAGACGAGGCTGCTGCAGAGAGTGAGCAGGTAGATTGAAGTTTTATTAATATATTTTCCTAAAAGTAGATAAAATTGTGAACTCTTTATCAACTAATTAGTTACTGAACCTTTTTATTTTTTTATGTACTACATGCATTTGACATTGCATTCATTTCTTTTGTTTCCTGTTCACGTAGAGTGCCGATCATCCTTCATATAAAGACGGTGAGTCACTTGAGTGCACTTCTTCCGTCTCTTTGTAATTTCACTGGGTTCTTTCAGTGTCAAATGTTCCAAACAGTCATTGTGTTACTGTTGCTGTATTTTCCTTTCAGTACCTGGTCCGTGTGACCCTGAAGATCTGTTGGATGGAGTAGTTTTTGGTGCCAAGTACCTTGGCTCCACTCAGCTCAAATCAGAGAGGAACCCGTCGACAAACGCCCGTATGGCCCAGGCTCAGGAGGCTGTTGACCGCATTAAGGTGATGTTTTAAAAAAAATAATAAAATTTTGTTTTGAAATCCAAAGGATTTTTCTTTCCTGATGTGAGCTGTTTGGGATGTCATCATGAGGACAGGAACTCACATGTAATATCAAAATGATTGTGTTTCTCTCAGGCTCCAGAGGGAGAGTCTCAGCCAATGACAGAGGTGGATCTGTTCATATCAACCCAGCGAATCAAAGTTCTCACTGCTGATACACAGGTTTGTTTTGTTAACGGCAGAGACAGAGTTGTGTCAAAAGAAATTAGTCCCAGTATTTTTAGTAGTGGCACAACTACAACTGCTTTACCTTAGTGATAATACTTTATTATTCTAGTTTTTCTAGCTATTGAGCCAACAACTGTGGATTATGTATATTTGCTGATTCTCAGTGGTTTTCAGGTTGTAGGATAAATTTGAATTTAAAAAGGAAAAGGAATCACAAATCATCAAGTGTCAAATAAAAATATCAACCTCGAGTTTCTTGTTTGGTTGGAGGAGTGAATATAAGTTAAATGCCTATATTTGAATTAGATTCCAGGATTGATTCTTTTTTTTTCCATAAAATGCATTTTTTTAAAATAAGGCCAACAAATATATTACCTCTATATCTATATTGCAGCGTAATTGTACTGAGGATTGGTACTTTTGGAATAGATTAACTCAATGAGATTTTCGTAAGTTGTCATCAGTAAAGCAGACATACAGTATCAGTGGGTAAAGGCAAATATTTGAACAGTTTGGTAAGTTCAGAACATCACATCATTTTCCTGTAATGCTTTCTTTAAAACCAAAAAGAATTGTGACTTATCACAAATTAACAATATCCAAAATCTAAGGCAGTATTTGTTTTCATATAACTATGTTGATAGATACTCAGCCCTGTATTAAACCATTCCTTTATAAAACACTGTTGTCCTTTTAAATATTCACCGTCATGCTGAGTCCTCTCAGCAAGAATCCTTAATATAGAACTGTGTGGTGATTTAATATGAGAGCTCTGCAGTAATGTTGCAGTGATAGTAGAGTCTATTTTTCTCTTCTGTGTGTTTGGGGAGAGTCAAAGTGGGTCATCTGCTGTCAGCTCCCTCTTTGCATGGCCTGTTGCTTCTCATTGCACCATATGTTTGTATTTGTTTTAATATTTGTGGTTTTACTTAAAGATTTACACATAATGAACAATTTCAGCGGCATGATTTTAGTTCTGTTTTCTATCTTTTTACAAGTTTGAAAGGATTTGTTTGTTTGTTTTTAAATGTATTAAAAACGAAAAGTTGCTTGTATTACTTCATCGTTATCTTATCAAACTGTTGCATTACTCAAACTTCTGAGCCTTCAGTGGGTTTAATGAGATGTCATAGCGTCTCGGCATTTCTAATACAAGAAAGTTGTCTTCTTGGTTGTTTTTGTTTTGTTTTGTTTTTTGACCAACATAGATTATTCATGCAGCACTTTTGGCAGTTGTCATTTTATATTAAAGTGTCCCTGAAAGCGTCACAAGTAAGAGTTTTAAAAGTGATCTCTGTTTGCAAGTAGAGTACAAGGCATAAAAAGTTAACTCACAGAAGGAGAAGAAAAAATGAAGGTGGGGCCATCGCCTTTGCAAAGGATTAACATGCAGAGACTTGAAACTTGCTTGAGATAAATGAAGTGAAACCTTCCTGTCCTCTCTCTGTTTCTAATATTATTAACACCCTAGGAGGCCATGATGGATCACGCTCTGCAGATGATCTCTTACATCGCTGACATTGGGGACATTGTGGTCCTGATGGCACGGAGGAAACATAAAGGGCAGGGTGCTGACTCGTCATCCCCCTCCGGGCCTCAGAAGAAGTGTATGATGATCTGCCATGTCTTCTCCTCTGAAGATGTGAGTTAATCAGTTCAAGGACCTTCTACCAACGTATTTATTTCCCATGAAACATGAATATGTCTATGTCTATTTATCTATGTTCTTAACTCATTAGCTCTCATATTTTGAATCCCAGCCGCTATTGGACTCCAATAACTATTAAGTGTTTCCCTGATCTCCTTAGTGGCAACTTCATTGTATCAATTCATCTAAGTCTTCTTAAGCCTTTGGCTGCAAAACCCACAAATGGACTCAAAGTTCAAGACATTATCAAAGTGTCTTTAGCTCTCCCCAACGTTGTCTCTCAGATCAAATGTGCTTTTATTCAGCTGGACAACAGTTTCAGCTTCAGCTTGGCCTGGTTTCCTTCCCTCAGACAGCCAGCGAGTCCTCCTGAATGTAAAAACGGTCTGGCTGTTGTCCCAGTTTCCTCCGCTTGGCAAGACCACATTGGAGGAGAAAGAGTTTCTTTTTAGAAACCAATTAGCTGTGGAATACTGAAGGCCATGGGGCCACTGTGTCTACTGCTAGGTTTCTCAACTTAACTCTTCTTAAATGGGGAGTTTTCCAGTGAGCGAAAGCAAGTAAGGAAGTGATTGTAACAAGTAGCTCATAAAAACTAAATCAACAGTATTCAGTATTTTAACATAGGTCGAAATACTGAAAGTATCTGGCCACAACAGGTATGGTCAGTATGCTAAATTGTGGCCAAATTGTTACACCAGTCAATGCCTGTAATGTGAATTCCTGGATAATAAAAATCATCTGCAGTGTTCAGTTGTCCCAGTTATATTTGTTCCTAAAGTTTACTGAAAAAGCAGGTCACATGACACTGTTAAAGCTACTGCAAAAACCAGACTTTCAAAGTGTTAGACTTGAAGATAGAAAAAAAAGACCTCATGATAAAGCAAGTGACACCCACATTGTACAAAATAGTTTATTAAGTCAGTATATCGTACAGTGTATATGAAGTGAAAAGACACTGTCACACCACAACCACTTTGTAATTTCCATTTCTGTGAAACTGTCTCAAGTCCCTCCCCATGGATCACCACACAAGACTTCTTCCTTTTAACGTCATATAAACATAACCTGCTTATCCAGAAACACATTAATCTTTTTAATTTTAAGTTCTTGAGGTTGTTAGCTTTACATGTGATTAGAAACTAGCGGAGGAGCAGTATCACCTGTAGAACAGTGCAGAGAAATGCACTTCCTCTTCTGTAATCAGCCAGGATATCGCCTGTGTGATGTATTTCAGCACTCCTGGGGCTTATTGATATAGAAAGAGCAACAACCAATGGGGGAAAAGCAGCCATCGTCACGAATATTCCAACTCAATTATCTTGCCTCTAAGTTGTGGACAACAAGGGTTGTAGTGCCGATTGATGATGCTAATGTTTTGTTCAATGGTGTGAGATGTTTTAGGTGTCCAATGAAATCATTTGCTATGACAGTAGGGGGTAAAAAAAATAAGGGAAGGATATTGATTTAAAAAAAAAAAAAAAACATGTTGTTTTACTCTCATCTACCCTGTCCCACCATCCAGGCTCAGGTCATAGCCCAGGCGATTGGCCAGTCGTTCGGAGTGGCCTACCAGCAGTTTCTTCAGACCAATGGCATCAAGGTCAGCGATCTGAAGCCTGGCGAGTACAGTAACTACCTGGAAAGTCAGGAGCTCTACAACGGAGACTTGGCCCACTTCTCTGACTCGCAAAACATCCGAGAAGTAAGTCCAGTGTGATGGATTTTACAGTGTGTACATACGTAAGAACACATGAGATTTATATTTTGAATGCATAATTAGAATGTGAACAAAAGAAAACATGAAAAAATGTGGACCAGAGGTTACTCCAGATGTGGATCAGAATTCATCTCATTGGGTTTGCTCAACCAGATTTTAATGCTGTGTATCTATTCTTCAGATAGTCATCACTAAGGCTGCTGGAGAGATCTTGGGTCTGGCGGTGGTGGAGTCAGGCTGGGGCTCCATCCTGCCCACAGTGGTGGTGGCCAACCTCCTTCATGGTGGTCCCGCTGAGCGATGCGGCGAGCTCAGCATCGGTGACCGCATCATGTCCGTGAACAGCACCAGCATGGTGGGTCTGCCCATCACTGCTTGCCAGAACATCATCCGGGTAAGAAGGAAGTGTGGGGGGCAAGCTCACAGTTATACAGATTTTAATAACAGTATCAATAGTAATAAAAGACTTGCTGTTGTTATGTTTGAATAACACAATTTATGGTGTGGTTTTTGGTCAAACTGTTATAATGACACTGAACTGATTTTGCCTGTTGCAAAGCAAAAGTCCTATCTGCAGGATGCACTAGATGGCACTGTGTGACACAAGAAATGATAAGATTCTGTGTTCAAGACTCTACATAAAGAGCAGGTCTAGACCACATTCTGTTATTTATGAACATCTGTGTCATGCAAACAACAAAACAACCATATTCTGGATTTTGTTATTGTGAAGTTTATAATGTTTAGTGCCTTGAGACTGAGTCAGTAGGTTATCTTTGAGGCTGTAGTTTATTATATTGGTGCATTTCATTGCATCAGTGTATTTAAATGTACAGAGAGTAGTGACAAAGAAAGCCCGATTAGCATCTTAACATTAGTCAGCATCTGTGGCTGTGCATTCACATAGACATAAACAATTAAAACAATGATAAAGAGATTAAGGAAATAAACACATTATGAATTCATGTGAAAGTCTTCAAAATTTTTAGACTTAAGGGAAAACAAGAGATGAGTGCAGATCTTTCACTTGCACCAAGACTGAACTAACAGCAAACAAATAGAACTTAAATAAAAACATATGGCCAGTTAATTAGATAAATATGTTAGCACGAAATTACTTTTTCCAGTCGCTAAAGTGGTTCCATTTGGCTGTGGGCAGACAGGAACATTTAAGAAAAACATCAGTGAGGAAAACAAAGTTTAAAGCAACGGAAATCTGCTAGAACATTAAAGAAGAAGTTCAGAGGTTTTTTGCAAATTAAGTCTTATAATAAAGATATTTACATTCATATACAATGTTCTACAACATTATTATGACAATCAGCACAGTCCTGAGAGCTGGACCCCGGCACTGCTAGCTGAAAACAACAGAAGAGCATGTGCACACAGACAATCTGGATATATAACTAAAAAAAGCAGCTCTTTCAGCTGCTTCACAAAACAAACAAACAGCCATTTACCGGTTATATATCCATGTGTAGCTTCGTGTTTTAGTGTTGGTGCATGAGAGGACACCACTAAACAGTCAGCAAGTTTCATGTCTTTTAAAACAAACGTTTAATGTATATTTTGGCGGATTGTCTGAGTGCACGTGCTCCTCTATTGATTACAGCTAGCAGTGACGTCAGCAACAAGCCAGTTGTTATAATAATGCCGTAGAACATTGTATATGATCGTAAATATCCTGATTATAAGGCTTAATGTGCAAAAAAAAATGAACTTCTTTAAAAAGATGCTGCCATACATTTTGTATTCTTATTAACATTTTGTTTCTATCTTAGGACTTAAAAAGCCAAAAGTACGTCAAGCTAAGCATCGTCCACTGCCCACCAGTCACCATGGCAATTATTAGGAGGCCAGACCCGAAGTTTCAGCTGGGCTTCAGTGTGGAGGACGGCATTGTAAGTAAACATTCATATTTACAGATTTTAAGTCAGGTTTGGACTCAGATTAGCATCACCTTCATAGTTAGTTGCACTACTTTCCTAACCTCTTATAAATGCAGGTATCTGAAATCCACAAAACTTTGGTCTCCTTTGGTAGTGAGAGTAATGACACAAATTCTTGACATGCTTATAACGAGTCAGTCACTGTCACTGTGGTTGCTTCTCTTCAGTTTTGGAAAAAACCAAAGAAAGCTGGTTAATAGACTTTATCAACATTGTATGAGGTGTTTTTTTTTTCTCAAGCAATGGCTTGAATGTAGTGGATGTTCATTTATATATAAAAGTCCTGCTCACGAGACCTCAGCGTCCAGCTACTAATATGTTTTGTTGTTTTTTCACTGTGTCTCATGTTTGTTTTTGTCTAAAAGGTAAAATTCCTTGTCTTGTTGCAGATCTGCAGTCTGATGCGGGGCGGTATAGCAGAGAGAGGAGGCATTCGTGTTGGGCACCGCATCATCGAAATCAACGGGCAGAGTGTTGTCGCCACACCGCACGAAAAGATCATCCACATCCTGACCAATGCTGTCGGAGAGGTGAGGAGGGATGAAGTGATGACACGGACAGTTAGATTTTATTTTGTCATAAATATAGTGCAGTGGGACTGTGACATGTTCTCATAGTTTATGTTTTTTCTTTGTCTTACAGATTCACTTGAAGACGATGCCAGCCTCAACATATCGACTCCTCACAGGACAAGAGCAGCCAGTGTTTCTTTGAGCATTTCCTGCAGCATCAAGGACAAAAAAACTGCACAAGTTCAAGTTATATAAACTTTTGCCAAACTCAGAAATTATGCAATGATCTTACAGGATATCATAAGCTGTTGTCACGCCACTGAACACAGCAAGCTAGGCTAGCTATATATTTTTAAGATGTAATGTGCATTGGAATATTGTGAAAGCATATTTTAAAGTGACAGGGATAGATAGTAGCTCAGCATTTATATTTATCTGATATTTAACTTTGCAGGCAGTAGCTGAGATGCAATAATCCATAAACAAATACTTTGACTTCACTAACTTTTAATTGGTGGTGTAAAGTGTTGGGTTTCTGGTCTTCCGGCCTGGTGTGTTGCCAGTGTGCCTGAGCCTGACATCCTTGCAGGAGAAACCTTATTGAATCAGGACAAAGAGTCTTTGTATTTCATTGTGATGTTCTTCCAGTCCCTCACGTACACATGCATATCAACAAGTGTCTGTCACACGCTTTTGAGAGAGCTATTTAGTCAAGTGTTGTGGTTCATTCATACAGTGCTTCCCTGACTGCCTGACAGGAACCAGATATTATGCACAATTAAAGGTAACTGCCTTACTTGATAGAGAGAGATGTGTATATTTTTAAGAAGTTGCTTTTATGGATGTTCATTAAAATGATTTATAAGATATTTTCTTGATCTTATTTATTGACAGTCAGTGGTCACTGAATACATTTCAGATGCAATGCTGTTATTCTACAATAGGCTGTATAGAAAAAGTAAAATATATAAATCATTACATATCTGTTTAGATCTAAGGTAGAGCATCTTTTAGCTTTTTAAATATGGATTTCTCTATAAATATGTTGTCTTTGCAATACATGTGTTTGGAAAATACCGCTATTAAAATTAATAGAAGGCTTATTTTTCAATAATAATTGCAAAAATAATGTTAGTACACGAGATCTTCTTTACTATATACTGTAATTAGGTGCTACTTGCGTTAATAAAGTTGTGCCTTTTATACATGTGAGGTCTATTATGAGATACAGGTCATGTTATCCAAGCGTGAGCAGCCCAGCTCTGTCTGCCTGACCAATCATGTTTCTTTAGTTACCAAAACATAAACAACAGCCAATCAGATCGTTTTCCGGATTTCTATGACTCCCGCCCCTGGAATATATTTTGACCAATCAGCGTCCACTGTGGGAGGGACTTCGAGGATCCCACACCGGCCGTTGCAACAGCAGAGGGGAAATGGAGAGTCAATGACAGCTTACCGCTGTTCATGTTTATAGCACGCTGAAGGGAGATTTTGTCACCCACATTACAGAAAGGTAATCATTACCAACAGTTTGATAAGATAAGAGAGTTATTATATTGTATGTATTGTTTTTGAAAACGTCATTTAAAACTAATAAAAGCATCACTGTAAAATGCTAGGAAGAGGAAGCTACGCTGTATGCGAATGTAACATTAGCTAAGTTAAGTTTTCCTCTTATCCATCTTAGCTGCTAGCTTAACGTTTCTGTTATGTTTATTCTATATGTGAAGTAAATTGCTAATTGCAAGAACTAATGTCAGTAATTTAATTATATTTATACGTTGAGTTTTGTTTTGGTTAGTTGCGTCCCAAATGAAATGCTAAAATATAAAATTAAAGCATTGCTATATTGTTCAAACTGTGCTAGTTGCGTTGTGACGTTAACTAATTGATTTTACTGCGTCCGGTTGTTTCATACTTGTAGCTCCTTTTTACCGACATTATGTCATGAGATTATTTAAGATGTAACGTCACCATTGCATTAGCTTTGCCTGTCAGTAATGACCCAGGTTTTCTAGTGAGATGTCTTAAATGCATGGTCAAAATAGTAAAAATAAAATAAAATAAAATGTCAAAGAAAACACAATGGCTACCAAACCCGTGTCTTACACCTGCAACTGTTGCTGATATCTTAAAAGCCCTTGAAATGTAAACGGACCAATGAAGAAAAAACGAGTTTCACTTTGAGGTTAAACAGATTTGCAAAGGAATTAGCCTCTCCATTGCTGTTTAACCTGGCAAAAATCACGAGCCAGATTTTCAAATTATTTATTGCAGCACAAATAAAAAAGAAACTTGAGGCATTCACACACCAAACATCTCAGCAGGAAACAGGTAAGCTGTAAGGATCAGGGGGATTTCAGGATAAAGCAGGGGATTTGTCTGCATTTAGTAGATCACGAAAGGCACAAAAGACAACCTTCACTTACAAGGAGTATACAACCAGCCTGTTGGATCTGTCACCTGTGGGATTTTTGACTTTCTGCAGTATATTTCTGTCTGAGGTGAGAGCATAAAATTTTGAAGTTAACTTAAGAAATTTCTCTGCTGAGTATTAGGCTCTGTGTCATCAGGCCCGGCTGTGTCCTCTGCAGGGCAAAGGTCAGAAAAGTTTCTCACCACAGTCTTCCTCACTGATGACAGCTCATTCATAGTCCACAGCAGAGGTAAAAAAAAAAAAAAAAAGTCAGTGAGAGAACACTCTAACACACTTAATATGTAAAACGAAATCTTGTCCAAAGGCAGCTGTAGAACTTGTTGAATTAATTTCAAAAGGCACGTATGTATCTGTAGATTCAGTCCTAATTCACTTCTGAAAACTCTCCACGATTTGTTTTGGAGCTTCTTAACTTTACAAGACAGCTTACAGCCAGACAGACATTAAGCGATGTAATGTTCCCAGCTGTAGCTAACAGGTTTAAACATTAACACATGGCATGTGTCCCTAACTTGACAACTTGTCTTTTTTTTCATCACATTTTCCAGCTTTGCATCATGGCCAGGTAGCTGTTCAGAACGATGGTGTTTCTCAGGCAGCTATTCCTCCTGCTCTGGAAGAACATCACCTACCGCAGGAGGAACAAGGTAGTGACATTTTCTCTTCACAAACAGGAAAAGGCTAGTTTGTTTATAGCTTGTTTATTTTGTAATGGAAACTATGATGTGAGGAAGCTTAAGTGGGCAAATAATTAGATGCAGCTGTAACGGCCCCCATGTTCTCTTCTTACACAGATCCAGCTGATCATCGAGCTCCTCTGGCCGCTCTTCCTCTTCGTCATCCTCATCTCTGTTCGGCATTCACACCCTCCTTACAAACAGAGCCAATGTGAGTGAATGATATTATGTAATGTTTTTGTTGTCAGACACACTGACTCCCAAGGGCTGAAAAATGGCTTTGTGCCAAGCGGCTAAAGAGCATCAACTCACTTAGAGTGTTTCCTGTGGCACACGCACATTTGTTTTCCTAACCTGCTGCGTTCTTCACCTTCTTGGAGAAGATTTACGTTGGCAATAGGTGACATAACATTACATAACATAGTAACATAATAAAACACAACACGGAAAGACACAGCATAACACAAAGGAGGCCCATTAGTCAGTGCCTTACATTTTCTGCGCTTATAAAGTGACATCTTAGTACATTTATCCTGCAAACTTTCCAAAAACAGCAGTACATTTGGAAAAAAGCCACAGTCAGAGCATTTCATTTTAAATTTTCCAGCACTGATAAGCTGATATTTTCATGAATGTTTACATTTTATGATTTTATCTTTTTTTCCTTTTAACAGCAGTAATAACAACGGTTGGGTTATGCTAGGATTATTGTTCAGTCTGCTGTCTGTAGATGCCATGTCAGGTCACCACCACAGTGTTTCCTTTGTTTCTGATCTAACAATTGGTTTAAAGCTAATCTCCTGGTACTGAACTGTTTGCTTTTGCTTTCCTTCACTTGTAGGTCACTTTCCCAACAAAGCCTTGCCATCAGCAGGCACCTTGCCCTGGATTCAGGGCATTATCTGCAACATCAACAACCCCTGCTTTCACAGCCCGACACCAGGGGAGACAGTGGGTCAAGCTGGCAACTTTGACAACTCCATGTAGGTAGACTGGAGGTAAAAACATGGGCTTCTGGCTGGAGTGGTGGAGTAGAGTTTACTGGAGGATCAGTGCTTGTAGGATAAAGTAAACAGACAAGCTGCAGTGAGGTTTTGATGAAAATTTCAGTGTTGTTATTCACTTTGAATTCTGTTTATTAGACAAGAGTGCAGTGCACATTCTAGTGTAGCCTTGAATTAAAGGGTGTAGTTTCAATAAAAAGTCCAGTGTTCTTGAATCATGAGGCAATTGCATAGAATCATATATGGCATAATTTTTGCTGTGTAGTAAGTCACTAGCTAGAAAGACCATCCCTGTGCTATAGCCTGCTTTCAGTTACTAACAACAACTTGCTTACCCAGCGTGAAATTGCACATGCAGTGCATGTCATACATACTCCAAAGGATCATTAAAAATCAGTACCACTTGTATGTGCTAAATATGGATCTACAGCCTTCAGCTTAGCACTAGACCCTATATGAGATACATGGCTGTGATTTTTCTAACACGGGCCAGGATGAGTGGAAACCTTTCTGAATGGGAGGGGGGCAGACTAGTCTGCCAGAGCAAATACAGCAAAAGCTCAGCAGATTTGCCTTGAAGTTTCACATTTGATCAGAGTCAGAAAAACCTGTTTCCTGCAAGAATTAAATATATATAAATATGTATCTCCTCATTTTGCACTTCAGTGGACACAGTTGGTACTGTCTGCACAAAGGAAGCAAACTAAAACATTTGTGACGCCGTATTTACATGTAACAAACACTGGAGTAGTTGTATGTGTTTGTTCCTCTAAAGATCCCTCTTGTTCTCCTCTAGTCTGTCTCGTCTCTTTGTGGATGCCCAGACCGTTCTGTCCTACAGTGGAAACCGGAGCTTCTCTGGCTTTCAGGACCTGATGCAGAGTGTCCAAAGGTTGGGAGAGAGACCTGGAGCCTGGCCAAGTATTATACCTTGTTTAAATCTCCTCTTGACTCGACAGTCTGGCACAGTAACACTTAAACATGCTGAGTGTTACCAAGCACCTTCTGTAGCTGACAAATAATTATTAGAATTTCTCTTTACAAACCGTGGATTGGCTCAGCCAGCCAAAAAATTAATTATATTTCGTTATACAGCCAGAAATGAATGAGTTGATTCATTTTGGAGGGAAAAAAAGCACACGAAGTGGACAAAGGAATATAATGCCAAAGTGAATCTTTAAGGTTGTTTTTACTAATACAAACATTTTGTTGATCTTCCTGTATTTTACCACAAGGTGATTTTGTTTAAACTGAAAAACACTGACAGAAGTGAAGGCTCGGCTGGGTTTGCAGTTGGTAATTTTTTTGTAAATTTTTTATAAGCCCCCACAAAAAAAAACAAAACTTTCACAATAAAAGCTTTGAATTCATTCAGATTTCTTTCTCTTGTTTTTTTGAGCTAGCACTGCTCCCAGACTTATCTGAGAGGTTACAGTAACGGCCAGTATGGTTGGATGATGAGTATGGTGTTGAGTGACCAGCTCATTGTGGTCATTAACTGCTCTAATGAAAGCAGTTCAGTGTGGCTGTTTTGCTTCTCTGTACAGGACAGATTAAATTACATGACTGCCCCAGTCAAACAATTACACAGAGGGGGAAAAAAACAGGTTTTCAGTGAGGTTTTGTCTATGGGTGTGTGTGCATGCAAAAAAGTAGAAGATGGAGAGACATGTTTGTCACTGGGCCCATCAACCATTTACTGAATCTTACAACCCTTATTCCAAAAAAAGTTGGGATGCTCTGTAAAATATAATAAAATAGAGACAGAAATGAGTAAGTGACACCCAGTTTTGTTTGTCTTGTGGACGAGCACATGGACATAGTTATTTTCTCATGTGCAGTGTTATTTGTTATACTGTGTGTTTTATTTTGTAGCACTGAGCAGCACTTCGTCACTGTGTGTCCGCCATAGATCTCCCAGTAAAGGAATACCTGAGAGCCAATGAGACGTTCTCAACCTTCCTTTTGACGAATGCCAGCCTGTCGCCTGACACTGTGGATCAGCTGCTGAGGGCCCGTCTCAATTTTCAGGTGTAGTTCTGGTTGTAAATCCTTGGATAACAAAATTCCATATACAGAGAAAGAGCCAACTGAAAGCGTCGCCATGCAGCATTTGTTAAAGTAATCCATCGCTTCTGGCACCCCATTTCAACTCAAGTGTTTTCCACAATCAGTAAGAGGCAACAAATGCAATTTAAAGTCCATTCTCAAAAGTCAAATAGAAAATGTGAACTGTTGAACTTCTTGGCCAAGTTAAATAAAAGTTAGTGAAATGCACCAACAGTAGACTGGAGTTATAAGGTTTCTGTGGAGCGACTTCTTTAACCCAGCATCCTCCTCCCTGACCACTTTCTGCATTTTACTGTTTTCCAAGCACTGCAGTAATGCAAGACTAACTATAAAGTCAACAAAAGTAAATTCATGAAAAAAGGAGTTTGAAAAAGTGTAAAGGTAAAGGTTTTCATAGAGAAGTAGCACAGAGGAGGCTTTATCAACAGAGATGATAATTACAGTTAAGAACAAGTTTTATGTGTAATTTGTCTCATAGCCAAACACTGTTAAAAGTAAATGCTGTGCATCAATTCTGTCTTGTCCAGATTTCTCTGGCTGGAGCTCAGATGCAGCTGAAGGACTTGGTGTGTAATGCGAGCATGTTGGGACAGTTTCTGACTGTTGACGGAGGAGAAGACACCATGAATGACCTTCAGACCCAGCTGTGTAACCTGCCAGCTGACATCCTGCAGGAGGCTGAGCGCCTTTTCCTCTCTCAGCTCGACCTTACTAAGTTTGTCACGGTAGGAATCAGTAAATGGGGAAACCAACCCTTGTAAAATCTAATTTTTTAATACAAAATACAGTTAAATACAGTTTTCTTTTTTTCTTTCTGTCAGAGAGACCGTCTGATGGCCAACGCTGGAGACTTCAGGGTCATCAGTGAGGCTGTTACCTCCGTTTCACGGGAGCTGGCTGTCCTCGTTGATGATGTAAGAGCACACCAATTTTTTTCCTGTCCATCTGTGTCTGTTTGTTCAACCGACAGCCAGTGGATTGGACTGAAATGTTGTGCATTTTTATTTTAATGAATAAGTCAACCGATCAGAATAAATTGTTGTCTTGTAGCAGCTTCTGCTTTTTGTTTTGTGACTCTCTGATGTTATGATGTTCAGTGAATCTTGCAGCATTTAGTGGCTGGAAGTGGAACTTTAAACTTTTGTTTTTCCTTTAAATGTTGTTACTGTTGTTTCATGTTACTCAGATTTTCTCACATGAATAAAAACATATCGGCTGCTTTCCACCTTCTTTTGTGTTTCCTTTCTCATCCTCTTTCCATCTTTTTTTTCTTTCCTGTCTTCCTTCAGTTCTCTTCACTCTCCAGCTTTGCAGAGATGAACGCAGCTCTTCAACTTCTGTCTCCAGAGAATCGCTCAGCATTGCCCAGGGAGAGTTTTCGTGCTTTTTCAAAGATCATGTGTGGTCACCCTGAGGTTGGTGGTGAGCGCATCCCATCACTCAATTGGTATGAAGACAACGACATCAAGTCCTTCTTGGGAAAAAATGGCACTGAAGACACAGACCTGGGCCGTGACAACAACACCAGTAAGAGTCTTTCAACACTCTTTTTTTGTGAGCAGTTTGTTTGTTCTCATCCACTATGGACAGATATATTTGGAAATGTGTACTGATTTTTCAAAGATGAGTAAATGACTTCCTGCCTAACAGCTTGAGTTAATAATTTGCTGTCTGTATTATATCTGCATAGTGAAGATAGTCATATATAAATAGAAAACATGATTTCTTAATAACTAAGACAAAGATCAACACAGCGTGGCTGTCCATCAAGCTGCAGCTGAGTGTTTGTGTGTGTGTGTGTGTGTGTGTGTGTGTGTGTGTGTGTGCGTGCGTGCGTGCGTGCGCGCGCGCACGCTGTTTGTAACATTTAACCAGTTGTTTGGTCTGTTCTTTCCTCCATGCAGCTCCATTTTGTAAAAGTTTGATCCAAGGTCTGGAGTCCAACCCTCTGTCTCGCATTGTGTGGCGAGGAATAAAGCCTCTGTTTATTGGAAAGCTGCTGTACACACCAAACACTCCTGCTGTGCAACAAGTCATGAAAGAGGTACAGAGAGTCAGTCCTGTAGTTTAGAGTGAAGATGTGATTAGACAAGGAAGTTAACTTTTTGTGCAGAAGAGTAGAGACAAGTTATCAAGCTTGATCTCTGCCATCCAAGTGTTTCCTGACAATTTAAATACATTTACTTTAGATAGAAACTATTTTAGATGTAATTAAAACATGCCTGATTACTATTTACAACATTTCTTGTGGTAGATTGGTATTTATAAGGCCTCATGCTTAGAGTGCAGCTAAAAGGCAAATGCTGATTGTGTGTCTTACACAGGAACCTGACAAACCTTCCAAAACTTACAAAGTCCTTGTCGTGGAAATCCCAGCATCCCAGAAATAATGTAACTGCCGTGTCCTCAAACCTAGAATTGTTTTAAATCTTAATGGTTTTTGGATTGAAAGTGTACCTACTTGTACCTGTTGTTGTACTTGGCCGTTATAAATCAAATACATCCATCTAACCGCAAGTTGTGTCTGCTGAAGGTGAACAAGACGTTCGAGGACCTGCAGATCCTCCAGGACTTGAATGAAGCCTTGATGGAGGTGGGACCACGGATCAAGAATTACATGGAGACCAGTGTGGAGATTCAGCTCTTGCAGGTCTGGATCTGACTCGCCAGCTGTTTTCTGTGTGGTATTTTGATCAAATCAGAGCCAAAGATCCAAATGCTTTCACTTCTACTATTGGTAGCCACCATATATGGCTAAGACGCTGCTACTTATATTCCTGAGAAGTGTATGCGAACTTGTCAGGGATTATGCTGAATGTATTCTACAGCACCTAAAGTATTTTATGTCCCTGTATTATTCCTTTTTAATGTGGACATTAATAAATTTTAAAAATGTATGTGACAGGAATTGTTGAGAAGGCCAGAGGTGGCAGTACTAGTCAACCTGCGTCTGGAGAACACATCCTGGACAGCGTCACGGATCGCACGTTTCCTGTCTACGCCCTTGCCAGACGCTCCCAGAAAGCCCGGTGCACCCCATACATGGCTGGACGTCTACAACAACCTCAACCTCACCATCACAACTCTGGCACAAGTCACAGAGGTTCTCTCTCTTTGGCATTATTGTTTGGCCAAATATCATTGACTGAACATTCACCTGTTGCATTAGGAACAGGATTTCATGAAACAGCTGAACGTTGAAATTAAAAATTAGTTAGATGTGTAAATGATAGCATGAAATCTCAAGTCAAAATCACTTTGATATCTCTGTTAACTTCAGCTACTTTTCCCTGTTATTCATCTTTTCTTTTTGTGCAGTGTTTCTCGCTGAACAAGCTTGAGGGGTTGGAGACCGAGGGTCAGATGATTGACAGGGCATTGGAACTGCTGGAGGACAGGCAGTTTTGGGCAGGTGTCGTTTTTGTGCTGCCAAACTCCTCATCCCCTGACCTGCCACCCCACGTCACCTACAAAATCCGTATGGACATTGATGATGTGACCCGGACCAACAAGATCAAGGACCGGTACTGAGAAAGCTCCAAAAGCATTTTGCATTTAACCCCCTTTCTTTTATATTAGTCTCTAGATTTGTTTTATTGGCATGGCAGGGAAACAGCTTTTATTTTATTCAAAGGGTCCTTTGCTGAACACACAACTCCACTCTTGAATCCTTTTGCTTTTTTCTGAAAAATTTTGACCATTTTAAGTTGCAGAATTCCACACTCAAAGAACGATACAGCATTCTTCTTTCTGGGACTTGACGCTGTCCGTTGAAACAAATATTATCAGATGTTGGTATTGGTGGCAGCATTACTTCCTCTTGGGTTACTGAAATTTGATTAATCCTTCATCAAAAATCAATACCAATAAACCTAAAACATTTTTTTTTAGTTTTCACTTGGCAACAAAGGGATTCTGTTTTTTTGCCGTGGACTTTCTCCAGCTCTTGTATTCTAAAAAACAAAAACACAGTTTTTTGCTTCTTCCTCAGGTTTTGGGATCCGGGTCCAGCCGCCGACCCATTTAATGACATGCGCTACATTTGGGGCGGCTTCGTGTACATCCAGGACCTGGTGGAGCGATCTGTGAGCCGCATCCTGACCGGAGTTCAGCAAAATACAGGAATCTACATCCAGCAGATGCCCTACCCCTGCTATGTGGACGATGTGTGAGTTCTGTGTGTTGGAAATTCAAGTTTTACGAGCTGCACGCACAGCTTCACGCATTAATGCGGAGAACAAACAAGTACAACAGTAATCTGCTTCTCACAACAACTAAACAGCTCGTCTGGCGGGCTGGTGGTTCAGTGCTTTGCTCAAGGAATCCTTATAGCTGTTAAATGTTCAGTGTGTAGGATTTAGGGAATCTGTTTGTAGAATGTGGCAGAGACGGGAAATAATATTCATAAATATGTTTTCCTTTTTGTAAAATTACTTGAAAATTAGAAACACTGTATTTTCATTACGTTTGAATGAGCCTTTCATATCTACACAGGAAGCAGGTCCTCATCCACAGAGTCTGCCATGTTGCAGTGCCATGTTTCTACGGCAGCCCAGAATGGACAAACCAAACACCTAGACTCTAGATTGTCCTTTTTGCAGTTTTTGTGGCCGCATGCATGGAAGGGGAGGGTGAAGTAAACTTGGTTTAGTTAGTTGCAATCTGCAATCTCACCACTAGGTGCCAATAAATGTAACACATTGGATCTATTAAAGGGAGACTGTTACTCTTTAGCAGGCCACAGTTTGTCTCTAGATCTTAACTGGACGTTTTGGCTACAGGAATAATCTCATCTATTGACTCAAGTATCCATTAATGTTCATGACTCTTCAAAAACAAGAAAATGAGAAATATAAAGTAATCTAAATGAGGACATGTGTCATAATCTTAGCTGCAACCAGCAGCTCTGTAGGTCACTCTGTTGGTCCATAAAAATCCTCCACTCTTTGGTTGCCATAGTTTTCACCCAAGGAGGCTGCAATTTGGCATGGAGGTCAAGTGTGTGTGTGCTATTGCGAATTTGTGCTTTTAACCTTTAACAATCCTCTATTGTAGTCTTCACACAGAAATATGAATCTCTCATTTATTTTCTTTCTATCAGTTTCCTGCGAGTGCTGAACCGCTCTCTGCCGCTCTTCATGACGCTGGCCTGGATCTACTCTGTGGCCATGATCATCAAAGGCATGGTGTATGAGAAGGAAGCGAGGCTGAAGGAAACCATGAGGATTATGGGTCTGGGAACAGGAACGCTGTGGCTCAGCTGGTTCATCAGCAGTATTGTTCCTTTCCTGGTCTCTGCTGGGCTCCTTATTGCTCTGCTCAAGGCAAGATGACCATTCACTTTGCACAGAATATTAAAGAAAAAAATAAAAACACAAAAATACTCAACAGCAGTCTTCAGTCATATTTCTAAAAGTAGTGAGAAGACGGTTGTGGAATATTTGGATGAAAAATAGTTTGACGTTCAGATGTTTTGGGATACAACAGCTGTTTCACCTGTCTGCTTTTCGTTTGTGGTATTTCCAGTGGGGGGATATCCTGCCATACAGCAACCCCTCTGTTGTGTTTTTCTTCCTGACGGCATTTGCCACCGCCACCATCATGCAGTGTTTCCTCATCAGCACCTTTTTCTCCAAAGCCAACCTGGCAGCTGCATGTGGGGGGCTAATATACTTTGGCCTCTACCTGCCGTACGTTCTGTGTGTGGCCTGGAGGGACCGCCTCAAAACCACCCACCGTGTCCTCGCCGTGAGTTAAACAATAATGGGTTCAATTAAAGAGTTTCTTTCTGGAATTCATCATACAAAGTTCTAGATTAAACATCTGTTTTAAGTGGCAAGAAAGAGCACCATAAAATTAAAATAGCTTGTTCTGCTCTCTTCAGAGTTTTCTCTCCCCAGTGGCCTTTGGCTTCGGCTGTGAGTATTTCTCTCAGTATGAAGAGCAGGGTGTTGGCATCCAGTGGTACAACCTTCACTCCAGCCCGGTGGAAGGAGACTCCTACAGCTTCACTACTTCTATAGTCATGCTTTATGTGGATGCTTTCATCTACGCCATTGCAGCCTGGTACATCGAAGCAGTGTTTCCTGGTACGGTCACTGGAGCTTTATCTTAGCCATGAATACTGAAAGTGTAGTGTGTGATTTATTATTTATTGAGTTACATTTGGAGAAGAAGGGTAAATAGCAGCTGTGAATACAAGATGATTGTAATGTCTAATTGTAACATCATCTCTCAGTAGACTACCAACTTTTGTTTTGAGGATCACTTTGAAAATTGTGTGAGACTGGGTTATTTGTTTAATTAGAGTGGCCTAGAAATACTTATTCAAAGACAAGCATTTAATTTAGAAATTTGAAAACCTTTTTTTGACATTGATCAAATAAATTCAAATTAAAACTCAGTGATAAACTTAATCTCTTAAATACGGATGAGTTTCTGATGTGCCCAATTTCTTTTCCAAAAAACATTTTGAGAGGTTTTTCCTTTTAAAAGTCCCTATGAGAAACTTATTACTAAATGTAAAAGTGGTGCCTCACATCTTAGCTACATCAGCAAATGGGACAGTGAGGAGACTGGAGATTACTATGAAACACTTTACAGAACACAGACCGGAAGAGATTCTATTTTTGATTGGTTGTTTCCAAACATGATTGATCTGCCACTGTTCTCTTTTTTTAATATTTAATATTTTCGTGTCTGTGGCCAAACTGGTGCTGTAACATTAAGTGGTGTGTTTCTTTCACTCTCTTCCAAAACAAATGTGCTTGACAAGATCTTTATAACAGTACTGCTTTTGTCCAACATGCTGCTACAGTCAACACAAAATGAATGCCAGTATATCTGTAGGTTAGCAGGACAGTGAATCACGACTTTACTGACGGTAGATATTAGTCCATTGCTGAAAAACTGTACAGAGTAATGCAGTGGAATTAGTTGATCACTGTTGATACTGGGCGTTATTCAGATTCAATTATCAATACATCTTCATGACTGAACATGTTTGCATGTGTTTTTACACCAGGTGAATATGGGATCCCTCGGCCCTGGTACTTCATCTTTCAGATCAATTACTGGGGCGGAGTTCCCCTGGAGGCAGGCATGCCGATCCCCCCTGCACCCACAGAACAGGATGAAGGTACTAGACTCTGGTAGCTGTTTCTTTTTCCCTTCTTAGTTAAGCAGTTTTTCTCTTATGGTCATCTTAAGGTACAGTCATAAACATAGTTGTTTATCTTTGTTTGAAAAAGGTTTATTTACAAGCAGCAACCGGTAAATAACTGACCGCAGATCAGTTAGTTTGTAGATGTCACGTCACTGATAAGTAGCTTGTTTAATGGCCAGAGTTGCAGCATTTGTTTATTCTGCCTGGTTACAGACTTTGGCAGCTATCTGCAGTCTTAGTTTTATATGTTTAAACCAGTTAACTACAAATCAAGTTAATGAGCTGATAGAATAAAGCCCTTAACTACAAGGTTTAAGAACACAAGGAAACTGAACCTGTGAGTATCTGTCAAGACTTCACTTTGCTGTGTTGATCGAAGACCTGTCCGGTCTGTCATATTAGCCATTGTCATGTAAATAGCTTAAACATGAAATGCATTTCTGTTGGGGCTGTACGATTTTGAGAAAATATCTAATTGTGATTATTTGTGCTGATACTGCGATTGCGATTTGAGTTGTGATGTTAGAGGGCATATTAATTTTTAAATCATTGTTCTCATTTTTATTAATCAGCATATAATATGAAGTCTGTAGAACATGTTGTGTAGTCTTCGACAACTCTGCAGTGCTGCAATATTTGAATTAAATGGTATTTATGGCACACTTTGCACCAATAACAAATATTGCACCTCCCTGCGATCCAAAAATTGCAGTAGGTCATATTGCAGTTTCGATTAAATTTTGATTAATTGTGCAGCCGTAATCTCTGTCATCAGATCACATTGAACCAGAGCCCACTAACCTGACCCTGGGTGTGAGCATCAGAAACCTGGTGAAAATCTACAAGAGGGGAGCCAAACTGGCCGTCAATCACCTCAACCTGAAGTTCTATGAGGGGCAGATCACATCTTTCCTCGGCCACAATGGAGCCGGCAAAACCACCACCATGTAAGGAGCAGACCTAACTATTACCTTACGTAATACCACCACATACAGGGCTGTCAGTCAGTGCACTTGTGTTTTTTTTAGCTGCGTCTTAGTGCACAGACAGTGCTGAAACAATAGCATGACAGGCTGTAACAGGGCTGCTTGATTATGGGAAAAATAATAATCACAATTATTAAATACAATTACTCATGGACTTTGAGACGTCAAGCATTTGTTAAGCATCAACACTGGTGTTTCTTTTAAATTCTGCTGTCTGTTCTGTTAAATACAATTGAACTAAAACCAAAAAAAAAATCATAAATTTATTAAACAAAAAGTCTGTTGTTTGATAATCAGGGTTAGCCAAAATTCTAATTAAAAATAAAATCTGATTACTCGAGCAACCCAAGGCAGTAAACTTTAAACTAACCATGATAGAAACAGAGGGAAACTTGACCCCAGGCAGTGAGACAGGCCAGCGGGACTCCTGTCTGTTGGCTGCTCTGACACTTTCTGTTCTGGTGAGTCTAAACTATTCAGCTAAACCACTTTGAACCAGCCGGTGGTACAGCTGCCTCTACTGCCATCGGGTGTGACTGACTCTTCAGCTGAGCAGCCCGGTGTAATGCCCTAATAAGCACGCCAGCTGTTAAAAGGACCAAAGTGCTCTTTGGTGTGCTGAGACTTGATAACATAACTATGAGCAGGGCACTTTTCCTTTTTCTGACTGTGTGAAGATTTGTTGTTTTTATGTCATATGTGATGGCAAAGGGCATTTAAATGAGTCTATAAGGTAAACACAAGACTCATGCATGCTGATACTGATTTGCAATGTTTTATATTAGGGGTGGCCAAAAATTTGATCTCCTGGTCAGCTGTGCCCCGCTGCCTGTTTTTAAATTGCAAGTGATGAATTATTAAAAGTAAACTAGAATATGTCTTGAGCATATTTCTAATAAATGGCACTGTATTTAAGTTGCACATCGGAATTTAAACACTAGATGTCCAGACTAATCCTAGACAAAATGTTGGCATTTTATCTGTCTGAAAACCACGGATAAGTACAATTGCCAACACTTTATTCTGTTGACTGGGCTACAGTTTTCTGTTGTGACAGGGCTGGGGTTAAGTTCTTAATAGGTTTGGGCACAAAAATCCTCAGACAAGCTTAAGAAAGCATCACATTTTGGCTCTAAACACCTGGCTTTACCATCATGAACATGCCTGGAAAATGTCCAGACAGTTACTTGTACATAATGTCATGTTAGACTGAACATGATGTGATAATGACAGCCAAGACCAACACATACTGTATATTGTCACAGAAAAAGTGGAAAAAACAAAAAGGGTAAAGCACCAGGAACTAGTTTTAATTTTAAAAGATGTTTTTAAAACAAATTATTTATTGTGTCTGATGTTTGTCAGATCTGTCCTGACTGGTCTGTTTCCACCCACTTCGGGCACCATCTACATCAAGGGGATGGACATCCGACACGATGTGGACATCATCCGGAGAACGCTGGGAGTTTGTCCACAGCACAACGTTCTGTTTGACATGTAAGGCTCTTCTGTCTGACATCTGCTGAGTTCTGTGGTAACAAGTTGCCGTTCCACATCATTTCTGACTTCATCTGCTTTACTTGGATAGATTACAGAAATTCCACTTGTAGACTTGTAGACAAGATTTTTTATGTGTGTGTGTGTGTGTGTTTTCTTTTCAGTGGTTAACAATTTTATTAGTCACATCACATTATAAATGATGGGTCTGGAAAACATTTCATTGTTTTACATTATAGTTTGGTTGGCTTTTACCCAAAAATACTCGGATGTTGTTTAAGAAGTGGATTGGTTATAAGCAGATTTCTGTTATTTTCTCTGTGTGTCTCAGACTCACAGTGGAGGAGCATGTGTGGTTTTATGGGCGTCTGAAGGGTTTGTCTGAAGCAGAGGTGAACGCTGAGCTGGACACTCTGCTGGATGATGTCGGCCTGCTGCACAAGCGACATGAACAGACCAAAAACCTCTCTGGTAAAAAAAAAACAACAACAACCTGTCCTACACTTTTAATTAATTTTTTTGTGTGTCAACTTGTCCTGAAAAATAAAGATTGTTGTGCTCCACAATGAAAACCCCTTCTCTGTCCCCTTGTCAGGTGGCATGCAGAGGAAGCTCTCTGTGGCGATAGCATTTGTTGGAGGATCTAAGGTTGTTGTCCTGGATGAACCCACAGCCGGGGTTGATCCTTACTCCCGCAGAGGGATCTGGGATCTGCTGCTCAAATATCGTAAAGGTAAAGGACAAGGACAAGGGGTGCTGTGGACCTTGTTGTTCTCCCTGAAAGTGGGGATGAGACAAAACCCACATAATTTTAAAGGGTTAAAAAACCAAAAACATACAACTGTAAATGGAAAGACATGCCAGCCTTAACTGCAGATTAACAATGCTGCGTTGGAAGGACGACTTTCTAACTTTATTTGTCTGAACTAAAGATTACATAATCTCATACAAGAGTGGGCTGTAGGTGGGGCTTACAGCATAGTTTATAATTTTACTGATATGTTTTCTGTTAACTAGAAACTGCCAGAAGAGAATCCCTCCAAAAAAACAAAATAAAAATTGACAGGCGATGCGTCTGTGCTGTCTTTCTTTAATCAGACCGGACCATCATCCTCTCCACCCACTACATGGACGAGGCAGAGCTGCTAGGTGACCGGATTGCCATCATCTCCCAAGGGAGGCTGTGCTGTTGTGGCTCACCACTCTTCCTGAAATCCCGCCTTGGATCTGGCTACTACCTCACTGTAGTGAAGAGGGAGGGATTGGACGCCAGCACTCCCAGCAGTACCAGCATCTGCACCAGTACCAGCATCAGCACAAACAAGCTGCCCCCTCTTAAGGTCTCTTTTATTTATTTATTTATTTATTCATTTGAACATTAATTATCCAGTAAAAGTAACATGTGCATGCTTTTTATTTTTCAACAATTCTTTGCTTCACATTTATGCTTTTCTGTGCACCCATCAAATGATTAAATTTGCTGACAAATTGTAGTAGTTCATGTCATACCTCCGTATTGTCTCCTCTGTAAATATTTTTATACTTGTGTTTTAGGACAGTGAGTCATCCATGAGTGAAGACACTGGGCTGGGAAGTGAGGAGAGCAGCTCATGTGAGTGTTTAGCTCCTGTTTGGCCTCTACAGTCATCTGTAGTGGTTAAACGTGCAGTTTTGTGCATTATACAACCACAAGTTTTGTAGCAATGATTTTTTAAGAAACAACAGTAGGACACTCAGGATGAAGGTCTTACTCACCTCATGATCTCTCCCTGTCATTGTCCGCTTGACAGACCTGGCAGCTTTGCTCTCCCTGGCACAGCAGCACATCCCAGGTGCGAGGCTGGTGGAGGAGTCGGGGCGTGAGGCGGTGGTCAACCTGCCACAGACGTCGGCCAAGGACAGCAGCCTGGGTGTCTTCCTGTCTGAACTGGATCAAAGGCTGACCGAGCTGGGCATCAGCAGCTATGGGCTGTCAGACAGCACACTGGAGGAGGTGAAACATTCACATTATTTTTGACCAATAAACAGTCAGCTGATCCACTTGACAGAAAACATAATATCCCTCAACAAGGGAGCCAAAGCTTAATGACGCACATTTCTAACAGGTGCTGTATGTCACATTTTGGCAGCAATTGCAGTGCAATTTTTGTTTAGACTGTTGCTAACTTGCTAACATAAAAGCTAACCTATTTGGTGATAATTCTTTGGATGAAAGCGCAGTTTGTTTAATGCTCCGATGCCAAATAGATTCCTTCAAAACATTACTTCTGAACATTTTCACCCAACATGTCTCTGAGCCCCAACCCTACACTTCAACAATTGCTTGATTAGGCTAATCATATGTCCACCTTAAATATTTTAGCTCACAAGTATGCAGCCTGCGTGGCCCTGAGACACTTTACCACAAACCTCACCTCATTTAATGTGTTTTGATTGTGTGTGTGCATGACAGAGTCGACATTTGTTGGGCTTTACCTGTCCTACCAGTGTGATATACAGGAGCTTAACCTGGTCCTATCAGAATGGCAGGATATTTGTGGAGCATCCGTGTTCCTAATGGGTTTAATGTGCCACTCAGATTAAACCTATTAGTGAACTCACAGATCCTGATACATTAATCACTCACTCTCCGATCCTCTGACCTCTGTGTAAAACGACTGGGTGCCTTTTTACTGCCACCTCCCGCTTGCAGCTTCAGCTGTCAGAGCAAAAAGAGCAGGGCAGTTTTTTAATGAAAAAATTTTAAAAAATCATCTGCGTTCAAAGCTGTATCACAGTAAACAGTGAAGAGTATCAAACAAGAGTAAAGAGTAGCCTTTCCCAATTTTAAGGCTAGACCGGTTTTTAGTGGGTTGCCAATGGGAAGAAGAGTGTTTTTGATTATGCTGTAATCTTATAATGAAAAAAGTAAATAATTTCATGTTATTTTTTAATACATGGTTTGTTGTGTTTAGTAATGTCTATACAATTGTAGCTCTTGCAGCAATACATGATGTTTTTTTGTAAGTTTGGACCCCAAGGAGACACCAAAATTGTCATTTGGGTTCAGAGCTGATAAGGTTTGGGGCCCCTTGGTGAAGAGTATCATTTGTCCATTAAGGTGTTTTAGGTTTAACATGTTGTCACAAGATTCTGGACCTACAGGAAGTGAGTTGATCTTTTCACAGTAGATACCTTTTTAAAAGCAGCTTGTGTTTGTTGTCTTATTTGTGACCTTTCTGTTTATTTCCAGATCTTTTTGCGGGTAGCTGAGGAAACTGGCGTGGATGTTGAAACAGAGCAGCAGGATGAATCTCCCCACAGGCAGCAACCATCATCTGGGCAGAGGACAGAGAGACAGCAGCCTGAGGAACCAGAGACAGGTATGCACATTCAGAGACAGAGACACATTGTTTGTTTACATACCACACAGTCTTTCCATGTACAGTCAGTCTGCTGTTTCATCTCCAACTGTGACTGTTTGTTTCCATAATGCTGCCAGGAAGAAAAAGGCTTCGTAAGCAAGGTACCTTCAGATCATCCCTCACTGTAAATCGACATTTGATTTAAAAAAGAAGTTTTTATTTTACTTTATTATATTTTTCAAGATTGAATGCATTTATCTTTAATTTCTACCTGTAAGGGCTGACAAACAGGATTGTTAAACCTATTATGGGTCAATGAAAGATAATCGCACACAAAATTTTTGCAATGAATCTTCTTGTTTTTAATAGATATTAAGGTATAGTTTAATTTATACATGTTTGAGTTTTGCATATATAACCATAATGCGAAGATTTTAGTTTCAAGTAGTTTTAGTAGCTGTGTCAGCCAGATTGATTTTCAGTAGTAGGAAAATTCTGTGCTACATAACTTGCCTTTAGCTGAATAATTATGAAATAGAAACATAACAACACAAGGTGTGAGTCAGTTTTAATGTCATGTGTCTACTCCAGTGTTCTGCAGCCCTGATTTGACGACAGTGACATGAGTCTGTCAGCCCAGCATCTGAGTGGAAGCTCTCATCCTGTGTTTTTTTTTTTCTCACTTGCAGAAGCTCAAGAGACAGACTTGCTCAGTGGAGACGGCCAAGGTGGGATTCCTGTGACCGGCTGGTGGCTGACGTTTCAGCAGCTGAGGGCTCTCTTCATCAAACGCTGGCTTTATGCTCGAAGGAGCCACAGGGGCTTCTTTGCTCAGGTGACGACGGACAGCAGCAGCAGCTGTTAGAGAGCTTCATTTAAAGGTCCTGATTAGGGTTCAGGGTTTCCATAATAACAACAAGCACCGTCCTTTCATCAGTTAAAAGGCAGTTGCTTTATTGACCAAAAAAATAGTTAATTATTTATTTCAGTATTTATTTAGTGGATTAATCATTCCCTCTGTAGTTGAGTTATTCAGCTGAAGGTTAATTTGTGCTTTAGATTGTCCTGCCTGCTGTGTTCGTGCTGGTCGCTCTGCTCTTCAGCCTCATTGTGCCTCCGTTCGGGAAGTATCCCGCACTGCAGCTGCAGCCCTGGATGTATGGAGAACAGTACACCTTTTTCAGGTAAGCCTGCTCCCAAATATTCACTGTTAACTTGGTCGCCACGGAAAAGATTTTTTAATCTGTTTCTTCTGCTGTGAATTAGTTCGGTCTACTCCATCATTCTGTCACAGGTAACCTGCTACAAACTGAAGGTTAAATTCTGTGAGATAACTTGTCGTTTTCTTCACTTGACGCCTTTTTGTTTAAATTGCAATGAGCTTTTTTTACCTTTGGTTTTTTGTTCTCAGCAACGACGCACCTGGGAACCCAGCCATGGAGAACCTACTTGAAGCTCTGCTGGAACCCCCGGGCTTTGGTACCAAGTGCATGGAGAAAGAGGAAGGAGACAACAGCACGTAAGTCAAGGCCTGTAAATACAACAATTCCCCCAGAATTTTCAGAAGGAAATGACAGGAGCAGTAATAAATGGTTCTGGGACATCAGCATCTAACATGTGGTGCAAAAAAAGAAACATAAAAAAAACAACATTTATAAAAAATTTTATGATTACTACAAATGGGGGATTAAACAAGTTGTTTAGTGACTGAAAACATGCTTTCGGAAACTTAAAAAATGTTCATTATACTTTCCTTGCATAAAGATTATTAGGATGAAAAACAATGTACGTCTTCCTTTGTTGGGATTTAATTGATGTCTACTGGCATTATGTAACAACTGAAACATCAGTTGTAAGCTTTAACTCCAACACATTTTTCTGGCTTTGGGGAAATATGTATTTTTCCATATTTTGGTAATAGTTTAACGCACTTTATTTGTAATGCAGGTAGACATTCACACAGCATTGGTTAAAGTTCTCTGTTTCACACCCTGTTTACTCTGTAGGAATCCTAAGTGTGAAGCTGAGCGCGGTGGTCTGTTCATGCGACCGCACGTCTCTTTCTCCACCTGGCAAATGTTCAGCAGAGGCAACTGGAGCAGAGACAGACCCTCACCTGACTGTCAGTGTAGCACAGAGGACGTGCGCCGGATGCTCCCCGACTGCCCGCAGGGGGCCGGTGGACTGCCGCCTCCACAGGTCAGTGTGGTGTCGGCTCACGATCAACAGTACACATGAAATCGCTTCTTACTCTGATTATTTAAAATTGAACCAAGTAAAATGAAGTTAGTTAGTTGGAATTACATTTACAGCAAATATTTTCTGGAATTTGATAACTTTTGGAAAATGTTTGCTTGCATATTTTTTTTTAAATTTTTATTTTCAGATTAAAAGGCTGACAGGAGACATTCTCCAAAATCTGACAAGTTATAACATCTCTGATTACCTGGTGAAGACCTACTCTCACATCCTCAAGAAAAGGTACTTCATTAAACAAAGTACAACAACAGTCTTTACCATTTAGTATTTCATTTAATTCTGTTACTTTTTAGGTTTTTGGCTTTAATTTAGATTACTGAGAATAAATGCATAGGTCTAAATCATATTAATATTGCTTTCTTTCTCTGTTTTGTTTGGCAAAATGCATTTATTTTTATGTGTTTCCTCATGAATGAAATACCTTAAAATAATTTTGAATGCTTTTGTTTCTTTATCAGTTTGGTCACAGTAGTGAATTTTTATTGATTCACCTTTTTCCATCTTGTAGCCCACATACCTCATGACTCTCAGCCTTATTATAGTGAAGCTGCCTTTAGCTGAATTACTTTAAGTGTGGTGACATGAATTGTCCTTGCACTTTATAAAAAGCATTAAGACCATCATGACCTTCTAAAGCAAAGTGGACTTTCAGTGAGATGATTGGCTATATCTATACCGTTATTCTTGATGCATGGATTGCATCGAAGTGTCTCTCAGCCTGAGAGAAGAATCTGCTCTGTAGTCTGATGGTACAGCAGTGGGTATTTTTGCACTGACCTGCTGGACGGCAGCAACGTAACATTTTAGGTTAGCTGTGCTATCAAGTTATATCTTGCCATTGGCCCGTTATTATGAAGGCACAACATTAACAGATAATGCTAATAACTTTAGCTCAACAAAATTACTTTTACCAAGCAAGCAAATCTGAGAGCTGAGGGTTGACTGAACAATGACATTAATTCTACCACACCATCTTCTTACTACAGTTATCAATTTAAAAAAGCCTTTACAGCATTATGTGGTGTGAAGACTGCTGTTTTTGTCGACCTTAGCTCCAGAATCAACACAAAATGAAAGTTCTGTATTTCCCCGTTTTTTTGTTTCTTTAAAAAAAATTCCTCACACATTCTTTCTTTTCCCTTTAACAGCCTGAAAACGAAGAAGTGGGTGAATGAATTCAGGTGAGATGCTGGTTTAAAATGTCATTTTTTTTGGAACAAAATATCTGCAGCAATTATATAATCTGCCCTTTCAGGCTTTTAGATTCTTCACTCTTTTGAAGAACCGACACAAAACTGTTACGCCTTACAGATTTCCAAGATGTATTAAAAGTTTTGTGTCTGTGTTGTCAGATATGGAGGCTTCTCTCTCGTGGGCAACGCCACTCAGACTTTATCTCAAGTCAACCATGTCCAAGACTCGGTCATGGCAATCAGGACTCGTTATCAAGTTCCACAGGTATAAATGAGGTCAAAGGCTCATAACTGGAACTGCAGTTTTACTCATTGTTCTTTAAGTTTTCTGATGTTCTTTGATTCATCACAGAACAGTTCACTGGATCATCTGCTACACAGACTGCCTGGTTTTTTAGAAGGACTGAACAGTCAAAACAATGTCAAGGTAAAAGGTTACTGTTTGTCTGTCTTCTCTCTTCCTTTTGTCTTTAAGAAAAAAAAATCTAGCATAAAACGCTTTTCTCCATTTAAAAGGAATATAAAAAGTGATGTACTTGTTTGCATTTATCTTTGTTTTTTTCTGTGAAAAACTTTCCAAACGAAAACAACTGCACTGTGTGTTCAGACATTTTCAAACAGCTCCAATTGAGTCCTATAGTGAGAAATGTTTGTCTTCTCTGCTCTCAGGTGTGGTACAATAACAAAGGATGGCATGCCATGGTGTCATTTGTCAACGTGATGAACAATGCTTTGCTGAGAGCAAGTCTGCCACCGGGTCCAGAGAGGAGCAGACACGGCATCACTGTCTACAACCACCCACTCAACCTCACCAAGGAACAACTCACAGAAATGGCCATGTAAGTTCACTGTTTTCCAATATTAAGTTTGTGGTGCTTTTATATTACCTCCATTTTGAGTCAGTAGGTAAATTCAGCTTAGTCAGCACACTGTAAGTCTAAAAGATTACAAACTGAAGGAAGTTCAGCATCTATACTTGAATTTTAAAGCCCCATTTCTTAGAAATTGGTATTTTGTGTGATCTGGCACCCTCACAGTTTCTAACTGTAGTTCTTCTGTTCTAAATATAAATACCAGGTTTTTGTAACACTGTTATCTGTTGTAATTTAAGTGCTACCAACAAACAAAACTCACCCGAACAATGTTATAACCTGAAAACTTGTCTTGAAGTAGCAGTCAAAGCTTTCCCAGTGGTTGCACACAACTCAGCAGAAGCATTTTCTCTACAAAGTATGCTCCGGTTTCAATTTGCGAGACAGAATGCCAGAAAGCGCTTTGAGAGGTTTAGTAACATTTCATACATGCTCTTCAAGTTACATAGTGCAGTTTGGTGCTTGGGCCACAGAGTGACCTACCCAGAGACAAAAAAAATTAACCCTGTGACAAGTCCATGTAATGTCAAACTGATTTTAATGCTGTTAATTATTCAGATATGTTTATTAGGAAACTGTTAATTTAAGGCGAAATGGTTACATTATAGAGCTTTAAATTTTGAAGACTGTGATAAAAAGTCAACTTTTATAACAACAAGCAGAAGCCATTGCCTGTCTGGAAGTGGAAAAGTGCACACAGTACAACATACTGACATGATTATTACCTTCGCCAAGAAGGTATTGTTTTCGATGCCGTCTGTTTGTTTGTTTGTCTGTTAGTGAGCAGGATTACGGAAAAACTACTGGGCCAGTTCCCATAGATC
>JAQLOL010000020.1:11849750-11865044 GCA_029783665.1 Naso thynnoides | reverse complement strand
CACCGTTTTGTTGTTTTGTTAAAATAAACTTTTTACATTTTTACGAGCGGTCCTGTGGATTTTTACTTGGATGTGGATGATAACGAGGGGATTTGAGAGCGTCAAGCCAAGCTCCATTATGTGGAAATCTACACTGACTATAAGGGAGCCTGCAGACGTTTAGCGTTTTGTTCAAGGCCAAACCAAACTTGAGGACACAAGACTTTTCGTTAAGTGTGATCCTCTTACCTTCTTTATATTTTTTCTCGTCACAGGGAACTCTGGAAGTACTGGAGGAAAACCTTGTGAGCTTCTTCAACGCTCAACCAAACTCAGTTTACACAACCAACCTCGCCAGCAGGTAGAAATCCTTTTTCTGTACTCTGAAAATTTGAAAAAGCTTTGAATTCAATTTCATCAAATGAAAGCCTTTGAAAGTATTATTAAGTGCTGATATTCATGCACGGCAGTCTTCAATATTTTCAGTCGCCTGTCATAGTATTAATAGTATTAAACTAATAAACTGCTGTGCTGTGTTTTGGCATCTGAAAAGCCTTCAAACTCTGAGCTGTGTTTCTCTAGCTGAGCTTCCTGGATCGTATTTCATGTATCACTAGTGCTGAAACAACCTCTTCACCAATGCGGCCCCTTCTGTTGTTTTAACACACTTACCACCTGACAGATATACAGTTTGAAAGCACTGACCGCTGGAATTAAATCATATTTACCCTGACCGGAAAAGAACAGTTTAAATTAGATGACTTAAAACCTTTATGATCCACCTAAAGAAGTGGAGTCATTGCAGCAGCAGGAATTGGGTTCTATTTTGGTTGAAAAGGCTTTTATCAAACTTAATTGATGTAGGGGGCGAGTAATTTCTCTTTTTTTTTTTTTTTGTGAATCAGCTTTGAGAGACTGCTGCTACATGCCATCTGCCAGTATATGGACCTCGTCTCTGCAAGTGAGTGGAAACACTGGACGAGCTAACCAATATGTTAGACTAGTGAGCGTTGTGATGGAGGATGTTGTTTGAGCATTGGACAGTTTTAAGTCTGTTTTTCTGTATGTGAACAGTTTTCATAATAGGCTGGAAATGCAGAAATACACTCAGGAAATAGCAGTTAATTATTCGACAAATGTTTATATGTGTCAGCCATCTATAGCTTATAGAAGTAACCAAAAGCTTTTGAACAAGATTAGTGAAACAGTTATCGATGCTGCTCTGTTTACGCAATGAACCCCAGCCTGTTAAGACTCGAAAAGCCAGCTTGATGCTTTTCAGTAACATGAGAGTGATCTAAGTCTGTTTGTTGGACTCTCAGGCACCGACAACAATGGGTCACGTCAGACGGAAGTGGTGAACAAACAAAAAGAGTTTCTGCCTCCTCAACTTCCGCTGTCTGCCTACGTGGAACAGATGAGCTGAGACCAAGACTGCGTCGTCTTTCCCCACACGGCTCTGCTTTAGGCAGGAGCTCTGACAGATGTATCTTATGTCAGTGTAATGTCCGCCAAGCTCACAACACAAAACAAAAAAATGCCTGCTTCCTGCTCCTCTAGTGGGTCTCTGGTTTTTGGATTAAATCCTCCATTCATTTTGTTCATAAAACAAACTGAGCTCCTGTATGCTCATATGAGTCTCCATGTTAAACATTAGCATGTTAGCTGCTAACTGCATGTTAGTATGCATCGGTTAGATCTTAAAACACAGCTAAGCCCGAGCACATAAGGCCCACAAAGTACAACTTTTCATGCCTCCACACAGAGAATAACCCCTGTGATTTGGTTACATGACATCCTTGCACCATTCTGAGGCCAAATTTCACATTTTCAACCACACTGATGAAGATGTAAGAACAGTAGAGTTAGTAAAACTGTTTTTCTTCCAAGGGTTCTGTTTTCTGGTCTACAATAAGATTTACAGCATCATGGATTTGTGTGGCTATTAAAAACTGCTGTTTCCATTCGGCCTTGGGAAATAATTATCTTTGCCAAGGTTTAAGTAATGGTGACAGGTGATTCGTCATGTGCAATTCAGTGTAATGAATTCATACAGGCAAATTACATTTGATCCATGCTTACTGTTTTTATTGTGCAGATGACAGAATTCCACAGCTTATGAAGTTTGAATGGCATAAAATAGGACTTAAACTGCGATGATGCAAAGCTAGTATTGTGTTGTATGAACTTATTTTAAACAAAGCACAGATTCAATGCTAAATAGTGACAATAATCTACAAATGATGGAAAATTCACTTGTGAATCATGATTGCTAAGAAAAAATGACATTTTGTAAAGGTGCTAAGACTGAAAAAGCGCTCGACTTCACTGCCTGAACGATCATCTAGTAGGACTTGTGTAAGTAGTGAAGAATGAAGCATGAATATTCGTAGTCTCTCTTCATTATATGCACAAACACACAACTCATTGTCATAGGAATAGAGGCAAATGTCGTAAGATTTACTGATATGCCTGTGATGTAAAGTGATTCTTTTATATTTTTCTCGTATTATGTACGACAAGGAAACTCTCTCTTTGGTCTAAATGTCTACTTTTTTTTCTTTTAATCTTTCTCTGTTAGCTGTGTCATCACCTTGTCTACACCACAATTGTCAGTGTTTGTTAGTAATGACCTGAAGGATAAGAATATGCTTACGTTTTTGCTAACCTAACTATTTTGATCAAGTAACGACTGAGTATAGACTGCATTAGAGCTTAAAATTTGAGTCTGTCTGTGTTTCCTGACAAGCTACAGTACATGATCATAATGACTGATCCATTGTAGATACTTAGAGATAGCTGCAGCTGCCCGTGTGCTGCCTTCACTGCTCACTGGTGTAGACAAAGTGAAAATGTTACTTCATTCGTCATCAACGATCAAAGACGAAACGAGAAATTGTGCTGTTGTTGAAAACTTCAGTTAGCCCTGTACTTCTAGATTAACAGTTCTCACTCAGTTTACACTTAAAATATAATAACTATCATGTAAAGCTTTGTTTTTTTACATGTAATGGTTTAAAGGTGTACTGTATGTACAGTAAATATGTGACATGGGTAGAAAAATAACCACATATAAGGTGTCGATGGTAAACACCTGCTGAGTTTTTACTCTCAGGTGTCTCTTCTCAATATTAACCTTTGCAACCCCCGAAACAGCACTTCTGCCTTACAAATACGAGTTTCTATCTTCTTTCTGTACATATATTTCTACATTTGTACTTGACTGGATTTTGGAAACAGGTTAATTTAGAAAAAAAAAAAACAAATCCTATCTGCCATTTCTTTTCATACTGTCACTGACAGTGTAACAAAACTTGATCTGTGGGTGCAGCAACCAAAGTTTGTATGTTTGCTTTGTGGAAATCAAATTTCTCAGGCTTTCGACTTCTCACTCTGAATGTCATTTAGTAATCTCATGGTGTCATTCTCTGTGTACTGTATACTTCCTTTAAGATGAACTTGTTATGATCTCGTTGAACCCAGCACCTTTGGGCGCTGTCAACTTTTTAAATACATGTAGAAGTAGTTTTGCTGTAAATAAAGAACTCAGATAACTGACTTGTGCCAATATTTGGTTTTAAAAAACGCCTGTGATGTCTGAAAGCTTTATATAGTACACTGAAACATCTGTGTATATAATGGTATGTGTGTGCTACGGTACCTATTTATAATTATCACTGCAACTATTAAAGGTTTTAAGATAATTTTCCTCTTGTCTTATTTTGTTATGTACTTTGTACTTCAAAATGCTAAAAGCCAGGTCCAAGAATGTTCTGTCTTTTTCTAACTTTTTTTAATTTAAGTCTTCACTTTTCTGAAAAAACTTTATATACATTTATAAATATCAGTGGTGGATAAAATATGCAGTTAACTAATGTATATGTTTTTTTAGAATTTAATAAGTATGTAATGAAAAGTTAAACAGATTTGTCCCTTTTTAATGTGTTATATACTTTTTTTAATAACTAAATTATTATGATTGAATTATTCACATAGTAAATTTACTCCCACTGCTCTCTGTTATCCACACCTGACATTTAAGGCTGCTTTGACCATATTTATTTTAGATATTTACTTTTAGTGATGGGTAAGTTGCACACACAGGGGTTTGAGCCTGACACTAAACAGTATTTTTATCTTCTGTTACAGAGGAAACCACAGGTAAGCTTCATATTCACTCATCCAGAAAAGAATGAAAAACTTCTGTCCTCAAGCTGTGAGAACCCCCAACTCAACCCCTGCAGTATAGAAAATAATTTAATCCATACATATTAATCTATAAAAAGTTTCAATCCATGTATTTAAAAATTTAAAAACAGCTGTTTTTGTGAGTAGCATGTGACTACAAACTTGCCATCATACACTGTTTTATAATAAAATAAAGGAATCTTGAATTGTACAGTCATTTACCCTTTAAGAGTTTTTTCTTGCATTAATTGAGATTCAACAGCAATATAACATTTTTAAACATAAATTAATAGCACAAACCAAGAGTGACCAGTTTTTTTCTGAGGAAGGAAGTAAGATCTGCACATACACAATGGATGAAATAGTGGCACCTGTAACATTCATTTGTTGAAAATTAAAATAAGGACATTTCTCTCATAATAAAAATGATAATTGAGTCTTTTATTTATTTATTTTCAGAAAATATTGCTGAGTGAATATAAGCATGATCTCAAACATTTAAAGATATTTTCATTTCAGTTTATAAAAGGTTGCATGCTTTTTGGGTTTTGCTCAACTTCTTTCACTAGATGGCGCACTAGTACAAGAAAATACATATCTGCTGAAGACGGAATGCATCCGAACTGACTGCCTGCACTCATGGTTTATGTTTGTTTATTATGTTTATGTTTATTTTTATTTAACAAGGGACAGTGCACATTAACGAACATGATGACTTAAGATCAAACACATAAATGTGCCAGATTTAGCCGTACAGGCTAATTTTCATCTGCAGTCCCTGGCAGGTTGATGGTATCAAACATAAAAATTAATTCAATTAACAAGTGCAAAATGTGCAGTTTCTAGTTTTAGAAACTGCACATTTTTTTAAATGTAATTTTCACAAACCCAGGCTTCAGAGGTGGTTTAACACAAGGCCAGCAACAGACTTCAGCTTCTTTGCAACTAGCTGGATGAATGACGGCTGCATCTGTGAGCTGTTAAAGAAGTGTGGAAATCTGCAATTTGATGTACAACAAACTAACGGAGCTCAGTAGTGGCATCATGTGCCAAACACAACTGCACTGACAAAGAGCAGCAGCACTAACAAACTGAAAACACTTGAATATAATGACTGTGTACAGCATGAAGGGCTGACAAATGATGCTAATTTGTTTTTGACTGACTGTTTGCTTGAAGTGTTTTGTTTACTTAAAGTCTTTCTTAGGATGTGTTCATTGCCTGTATTGTCTCTTAAAAAGTATACAAAATTTCATAGAAAGAATTCAGAGGAGTTTGGTCACAAACTGAGATAAATTGAGTGTTTTTATATGATTATATTGTATATATTGTATTCATTATCATAATTTAAAAACACAGATTAATCAAATAAATTAGTCAGTTTGCACATGCATCAGACAAGAGAAACATTACAATCTAAAGTGCAAACTCTTGTTATGTTTGCACGTCAAACATCTCGTTACACAAAGCAAACTGGAAAACAACGACTCAGAATGTAATGTTGTGTGTTTTTCCTTTAAATGTAATTTACATGAAGAATATCAAAGTCCTACCAGTTATACTTGTCGCAAAAAGTTGTTCATATCAGCATTAAGAATTTTTCTACCTGCTGCACTTTGAGAAATGAACATCATACCACACAACTACTGTTATTAACCTGAGGCCTGAAGTTTTATTTTGTATCTGGACATTTGATTCTATCTGTAAGCTCATTCATCTTTTGTTTCGTTCTCAAGAAGTCTTCAATCACACGTTCTTTCAGTTTGATACATTACTGTGGGTACAAAACTACTCATTTCCTGTGTTGACCCAGCCCTTGAAAATCTTAACTTGAGCTAAAATACATCACCAGTGTCTGATTATCCTGGTATCAAGGTGCAACATTATAGTTGTCATCACCACAGGGACTCTCAGGCTCGTTTGATTTTAATTTTGTCTCCCAGTGTCAGCGCAATGACCATCCCTCTATGCTGGGTCCCATTACACCTGATGAGGCAGAGAGAGGATCATTTTTCTGTTTTAAATATCTCCAGCTTTTCATTTTAGTTAACAGCTGCGATCAGCTACCGACCAGTCAGCAAACACACAGTGAAATCACTCCTGGAGGTAGTTTGCATGGTCAGTGGCTTTGAGAAGCTGTCAACTATCATGAGAGACTGCAGTTTATTTCATTGTGGCTGTAGTGTGGCTTATTTTCGGGCTCAGTTTTCACTTTAAAGCTTTAAAGTTTAAGTTAAGTAGTTTTAATCACATGGTTTGGTCCACATGAATGGACCAGTCCTTTGTTTCCATTATGGTTTACTATTTATCCATTCTAAAATGTATTATGAGTCTTCAGGTTTCATTATGTGACCAGTAAACACAGGTTTACCTTGATAAAGCTGGAATGGGGCTCATTAAATCTAAGTTTTGCTGGCTTACAGATGAGAACATTATATCTGTTGTGTAGTATCTTTGACTTAAAGTTGAGGTGGGCAGTTTATTTTTGGTGTCATCGGGCAAAAGTTCCATAATAACCTTTCAGCATATTGTAATTCAGCTGGTCTGAAAGAACACTAGATTTCTGCACCTCTCCTTGGTTCTGTGTCCAGGCTTTGGACAATAAAGACCATGATGGGCACTTTTCAACCGATCACAGGTCATTTAATAGAGGGCATGTTCCTATTGGCTGCTCTAGGCTGCGCATCTTAGCGATAGGTGACATTGCTACATGCTGATTGGATGTTGAAACAAGTGACACGCTTGATGTTCTAAACTTCGCCTCTGGTGACTTGACAAGCTGAGCTGCAGGCGACAACGTTGTGAATCTTTGGTGCAAACTGGCCTTAAAAGAGAGAGAGACAAGAAACGAAATAAAACCTGATTTGGAGCAAAAATAGGGAGAGGAGGGTGCAGCAAAGTTGCTTACTTATGATTCTCATGATACAACTAGCTTAATTTCCAGACATTGCCAACCTCATCTTTAATACAGTAAAATGTGTTAAATGCTTTTTTTTTTCACGTGTAATGCAGGGTTTAATGGTTTCATTTTGATTAAACATCAAAACCAGACAGTGACATTGAGAGCTATCTGACATTCTGTTGCGTCTTATAAGGTTTAGTCTCTCTGAGTCAAATAAGAGCAGTAACATTATCGGTTTCCTTCAGCACTTCACTGTTTTGTTAATGGGCTTAATAATGGATTCATGCAGGTCTACCTCACTCATTCATTTAGTTTTGCTTCACATGTTCTGAAAGAAAAAGCTGCTTGATGTTTAGGTGAGTTCCCCTCGGCTAAATAAACCACTTTACCACCTTTTCAAAATGAATGTTTTGAGATTTTAGGAATATAAATGACATTATCAGTCATTTGGCTCAAAACCTCATCGAGTACAAACCGTACAAGACATTGATATTAAAGTTTACATTAGATGGGCTGTGCTTCTTTTATACAGTTTTCTGCAAGCGACATGGTGGCTTAGTGGTTATCAATGTTTCCTTACAGCAAGACGGTCATGATTTCGATTCCCATCTGCAGGAGGGCCTTTCAATGTGAAATGTGCGTGTTTTCCCCAATATTCACATGGGTTTCCCCCACCATCAAAAACATGTAAAACATGCAGTAAAGGTGTATGTCCCAGGTGTAGGTCTTTGTCCAGTCAGTATCCTTGACTGAAGGCTCAGAATCTGGAGTTGGTTCCTGGATGCTGCGCTGTAGCTGCCCACTGCTCCTCAGCAATGGGTTAAATGCAAAGACCAAGTTTCACTGTACGCTGTATAAGTGACCAATGAAGTACCTTTACCTTTACACCAATTTCCCACCCAGCATCTCAGCAGTATGGGGACTCTCCACCGAGGTACTGTCACACGAAAGAGAATGTGAACATAACACACAGCTATACCACAAGCTTCATGACAAATGCTTTCATTTACACTGCAGAAATTCATTTCTAAAAATAAGATTGCAGACTTGAAGGATTTTTTAGAGGTCCAAGGATATCAATTTCTTAAGAAAAAACAAGAACAGGAAAAAAGTCAGAAAACAAACATAATTTGTTAGGCTGCAACTGACAACCAGTTTCACTATCAATTAATCTGCAGATAATTTCTGGATTGATGGATTTGTGCTCTGATTTATAATATGTAAGAGAGCAGTGAAACATGCCTGCATACAGTGATGTATTGCTTGATTTGTCAAACAAAATCTGATAACTAAAAAGCTGTATAGAAAAAATCACTTTAATGATTCATCTATAATCTAAATAGATATAATATCAGATTTTTATTATGACACACTTGTTGGGAACAATATTTCATGCAGGCCTATTGGGCCAAGCTTTAGGTTTGTGCAAACGAGGGACTGTTTTCAGTGGGTGCCTTCAAGTTCAGTACTTCATGGTGTAACACCTGAATGAAAATCAAATGTCAAGTCTTTGAGAGCTGATGCATCGTGTTTGGGTCTGTCTCACTCTCGCAGCTCGTCTTCACCTTTTCTGCTCCACTCAGAGCCCACTTCATAATTAACGCCCTCGTATTTAACGACATCCTCTGCTCCGGACGGTGGGGGTGTATGGGGGGGTGGTGGCCCCTGCTGATTCAGAGGTTAGGAATTTGCATCTGATTACTGTTTGTCAACCAATGATCTGACTGTGCAGGCTAGAGAATCTCTCCACGCCTCTCTCACTCTGTCTGTCTGGCTGAACGTTGCGGGCTCTCAAACCGACACTCAAACTCTGAAAACGTAATTACAAGCAAGGGATGAATGCGCGGATATCATGCAGTCACATGAAACCACTCTAATTCTAGCTGATAAACGCACGAACCACCTCTCCTCTTCCTCTTTTGGATGCCTTTTTCTATGTGTGTAAGCGAGGAAGGAGACTGCATTCACAGACGAGGAAAACAGGAATGTTTCTTCCGGTTCCAAAGAGTGTAAAAACGGAACGGAAGCCGATGTGGTAAGTTTAGATCTCTCTTTATATTTCGTTTGCCTCATTCGTGTCTGTGCTGTCTTATAATTCTTTTTCAATTGTGTGGCTTTGTTAGTTTTTTGCTGCTTCTATTTACTTGTCAATTACAATGTGCCGTTATTTATTTTATCGACATGGCGTTATCAAATCGCTTATCAATAGTCTATTGCTAAGGTAGCGGATGGACTCATGGCCATATCGTTACGTATGTTACCCTACGAACGCAATTTAACCTACGCGGGGTGTATTGGCACTATTTAATGTCGTGAAATTTAACTAAAGAGTTAGTAATTGATTTTTGTACAATGTTTTCGTTGGTTAACGTAAACATACATATGGAGAGAGTAAAAAAATAAAAACGTACTTCTGATAAACGAGTAGTGGTCGTGTTTAGCCTACTGTCAGCTACAAAACTAGCTAACTTAAACTGTACCCGTATTAATGGTTAGCCAACGTTCGAATTTCAACCGTCAAGTTAATTTAGCGTTCTCCCAAAAAACCTCAAACCTTGGCACAATACAATAACTTGGCTGGCTTAAAAAAAAAAAAAAAAGTAAATAATGCAAGCTGATCATTTGCAGTATTAAACAGGACTTTAGCTAGAGGTCAACACCGGATAAACCAATTGCTCACGCTTTGTTATTACATATTTGCGGTCTAAACTGCTAATTAAATTGATTTCTCAATTATTTTGCTTACCGTGGCGTAACGTCCGGAAGGATTTGAAGTCACCATTTTTATGTTAAGCGTCTTTTACAATGCCATTACACATCAACCAACGTTACAATACATCTTATAGCCCTATAAGTTAAATATATAGCCAGTGCATGTGACAGCATCAACAACTGAGCATTTTGGGAAAGTTTGACCTGACAAAATGTCTTGTTGGGGTCAAAGCAGAGAAAGTATGATTATTCAGAGCTAAAGGTTGATTTAAGAATGAATTTGAAGTTGCGTTTTAGACCTTTTTTCCTACTTACATTTTTAATACCAAAAATAGTGATAGTGATGTTATCATATACAGGAAGACAAGCACAAACAAAAGACAAGCCTATTTGTACTAAAGATGGAAGTAAAGGTGAACGCATAACTCTCAAGGATTAATGTGGGCATATCAATCTCATTTTAACAAGTAAGATATCTGATGTTACCTCTATAAAGGCTGTGCCAGATTCTCACAGGTGAAGTCCCTTAAATTGTTGGGTATTTCAGTGGAGGTGCAAAACAAAGGTGGAGTGGGTGGATAAAAGAGTCTGTCAGCATCTGTTAATGGCTGAGATCAAGTCAGTCCAACATGTCAGGGGAGTGATATGGACACAATGAGCTGCCTTCACTACTACAGCGGGGTGGTGGGAAAATCCGCTGTATGTAACAGGCAGTGTATTCCTCTGTATGACATAAGCGGGCACGAAGGGGTGCAGAAAACTTTTTCTCCCAAGAGGATCCCAAAAAAAAGCTCAAGAGGCCTGAGGAATGCACTTTCAGGAGAGGCTGACTGGTTGTGCCATGCAGACAAACTTCATAGCCACTTGGTTTATGATTGGTGTTACAGTTTCTCAACACATAGTGGGGGTGGGGAAGAACAGGCACAGGAAGCTGGTTTGGTTTTAAAGCCTCCTATAGCACTTTGTCTTAATGACCTTAATGTTCTGGTTTCAGTGCAGATTTTCATTGTCTTGGTCTGATCTAAATGTTGCGGAGTTCCTGGGGGGTTTTTTCACTCTGTCAAGGTAAAAACCTAAATTTTAAAAAATAGTTTTGTGTAAAAATGATCAAATTTAAAGATATTGCATTGTTGTCACAGGATACAACAAATATGAGCATATGCTATGCTATGTAACTGAGATGACAAACATAGTTATGAAAGTTTGTCCAAATGATTTAATACAAGTAAGCCTTACTCTTATATTCGTTCACCGTGACGTTACAAATTAATGAGGAAATGAGATTTTAAAACTTGCAAACCTGCACCAGGAATCTGAACAACAGGAACAGGATGAAGAGCGAGGCAGCAGACAGAGTCTTTTCCTTTCAAAGGTTACTTTTAGATTTTAATGGTGAACGACGACCATCCGTTGACTGAAAAATGGTCAGGTTGTCCTGCGCTTGATTTCTTAGGTTACCAGCTACTTTAACAGGAACCCTGCCGTCATTTATTTACTGGTGTGATTCCATTTAAAATTTGACATGAAAAGAAAAATTGAGCAGACAAATTGCACTCCTAAATCAGATGCCTGCCATGTCGACGTGCATGTGAATTCTTGAATTGGTAGTTGGCAAACAATAAAGTGTTAAATGGTGGAACTTGACACATATGGCTTCTCAATGTGATTCATAAGCATTGCAAGTCTTAAAGAGAGATTTCCATGCCCTTATTGAACCCTGCAGCCCACCATCCTCCAATCACCTTAGAGGCTTGCCCAGAAATTGCCACACTAATCTGTTTGGTCTGATGTGGCATATGGTATCTCGTGGCCAGCATTGGCCAACTGCACCAGTCCCGTGTTTCCAATGGAGAGAAATACTGCTGCAGTGAGCAGTGGGGGGCGTTTACATTGTGGATTAAAAACGTATGGCCAATGATCAAGTTCAGGTCTTTAAAGTCCTCCCCTTGATGGCTGGCCCTAATAAGTAGCATAACAATGCTTGTTATGAAACTGGGTTTATATAAAGCTGCTTGTGTTTGCTCTTAATTTGAAGAGCTGATGCCTGTGTATCATTTCTGTACATTTCCCATCAAAGGAAGGTCTTGCATAGACTCCAAGCCTTGACATGCCAACATGTCAATATAATTGACAATGTAACTTTACATACTGCAGAATTTTAGAAATTAATGCAGTGCTGAAACTGTTGGTTAGCAGATTACAGATCCAAAACAATTTTGATAATTGTTAATCATCAGTCTTATGTCTGGCGAGCTGACTGGCAGTTCTAGTTGTAAAGTTTGGCTGCTTTTCTTAATTTAATGTCATTGCTCATTCAATATAGTTTCCTATTTTTAATGATAATTACCTTGAAGTTTTAGGAAAGAGTTATGGGCATTTTGCACCATATTCTGACTCATTGGGAGACAAAAAAAAAAGTAAAATAAATCAACAATGAAATTTTTTAGTTGCAGCCCTGACTTGATTCTCATTTGTTGCCTTCTAGAATGTTTTTCCAGTCAGTGAGAAACTCATTTCAAAGGGGCACTTTTAATGGATGAGGCTCGTCATAGCTGACGCTCATATTTCTGCTTGGCCATCTTTCCAGTCTGTCTCATCACATCTTTGAAGTTGTTTGCCCTTGGTATTGGTATTTTTGCTGTCCCTTCCTTCTTTTGACACGTGAAATGGTCCCTGTGGCCTTAAAAGTCTGAAAACCACGGCAGGTTCACACGAAGGCCAAGTCATGTTCATCCCATGTAGAACCAGAGTTCTGTTTGTAGTTTGATGTTTGTAGATTCACGCCTCTGCGTGTTTAAGTTTGTTCAAAGTACACATCGAGATGCGAGGCGGCCGTGTTGTCATTTAAGCAGTTACAAGAAATCCTCACGGTGTTCTGTCGGACGCCTGATCTTAGCCCGAGGGGTTTTGAAGAACATTTGGAAGCACAAGTGTAATATGGAAAACACATGCTCTGTTTGCCTCCGAGCATCATGGCTGAGTGAGTGGCAGTCACTGGCAGTTGGCTTGTAAACGGGTTAGTGGCTGTAAATGAGTGACAACCAAACATGCACAGACGAGACAAACAGGTCGGACGCTGTTTGTTTTGTTATTATTATTCAACTATAATCCTTTACAGGGTTGTAAACGCTTTTTTTAATGTTGTCACAGTGTTCAAATCTGTTTTTAAAGCTCTGGGACATTGGCTTTGGCTCAGGTCCTACATTGTGTCACTCAAAATGATTCAACCATAAACCAATATTTGAGTTATTAAAATGAACATGAATGGTGTTACAGTGGCTGTGAGCGCTCTGCGCACCACAAGTTCTCCTGCCATTAAAGAAGTGGGAAGCAGCGTGGCTTGGCTGACTTTCAGCTGTTCCTGTGCCAAAAGCTACATTTCTGAAGGGCCTGTGCGGCACGTGGGGCTTTAACTCTGTTATCCTGCCAAAAAATGCTGGAAAAAAAAACTCACAAGTTACTTCACTGCCTGGGTCAGAGCCATGGGGGAATCCCGGCAGGGTTGCCGGTGACGCAGGCAGAGAGCAGACTAAGGAAGGGTCTGAGCTTTTGGGATACCCTGTAGCTCCTGAACTGAAGCAAAGCTGCCAGGACAGTGGCGGGCTTTGTGTGTTCAGGCTGCGGCCGACACTTGGATCAGCGTCAGCATGATCTATCCTGGTACTTGTCTGCCTGGATACCAGCGCACAGCTGCAACATGCTGACATGTCCGCCAAACTCGAAGCATTCATATTCATATCTGAATCTACTAGTGCTGGCAGCCTGCCCAGGCAATCAAAACTAATAAAATCAGATCCTCGCCAAAAGATACACATCCCTCACAAGCAAACACAGCTGCCAGTCTTTATTAGTCACAGCACAGGCACATGAAACTGTAATCCACATTTAGCACAGAAGTGACAATTTTAGTTCTGGATGTCTCCCTGTGCAACGCACAGAGCTCTTTATCTAAGATTTCCACTTGTCCATCGCCTCTCTGCGGACAAAAGACTTGATTGTTAAAGATCACAATGCCATGACGTGACTGCACAGTCACCATATAAACCAACACGTTAATCCAGTTTGGGACGTTCATGCCATTGAATGAAAATGCAAACCCCCTACCCCACCTCTCCCGCTCCAGAGGAACTATCATCATACCGTCAGTGTAGAGTTACAATAGCAGTGCACTGAACTCTGCGAGCAGCAACATGCAGCCCCTCTCCTGAATTTCTCAAAGTTTTTATGGCAAAGTTGGTTAACACACGTGAGGAATTTGAGTTGGTGGGTCGTTTCTGCAACTTACTGTAAACAAGACAACGACACAGACTTATGGTTAAGTTTTAGAGGCACGGAGGTTGTGCTAAAGGAATGTTCAGTATTATATTTTAGTGCAATTGTTTCCTCAATGCAATTATTACCTGGTATTCTGCTCAACCTGACTGATCACACTGCAAGGAAGAACAGCTGAAAAAAACAAATGCACTCCAGTACAAAACCCCTACACTTAACTTAGCTGTAGCTGTTTGATATATCCAATTTGTGTTTGAAGTGCAAGGAACAAAAGAAAAAGTACGTGAACAAAAGCTGTAATGACATTTCAACTAGAACAGAGACCTAAACCGACACAGTCTTTGTTTTCCTTTCAAAGCGACGGTGTGTTTGGCTCCTTAAGAATGGCCTGCGTTTCTCCACTACAACTGTCATCACATGAGATTTATGTTTGCTGTCATACTACTACAGTCTCCACGGGAAGCTGTAGGTGAGGTCGCAACATGGTGAGGTCAATATCCACCCAACGTAACTGCTGCTGAATCAGCAAGGTCTTTTTTTTTTCTAAATTTCAGCTCTTCCTCTGATGACTGTCCTGCAGTCAGAGGAAGCCCTGTTGTGTAACTAAGTATAAATGTTTTCTGTGCATTTTCCCTTTGGTTTATCACATCCGTAAATAGCTCTTGTCTGACACACATAAAAATATATATGCACTTAAACCCACAAAAGTTTGTATTGTTCCACTTGTTTGGTGTTCGACCCCTTTTACTCAAGACTTGGCATAGCGTGGGTGATCTTTGGTTGATACTAATATTTCTTTAGCTGAGTCTGTCATTGCTGTTATCTTCTGCCAATATCTAACAATAAATGTAAATCTTTAATACCACTAGATTTTCTTTTAGAGTTGCCCTTTTTTAATTTTTTAATTAAAAAGCCCTAAAGCATTTATATTCTATAAGTTTTCTCTTGTGTTGCTCTTATTCTAAGGAAGATAAATACATGAAATAAGCAGCAAAGAGGGTGTTTTGCTTCCTTTCCTGTGCTCATTTCCAAGTAAAAATCATTGTGCAAACACTTGCATCCAGGCCTTTTTATGTTTGTTTGAGTAAACTTCCGAACGTTCATACTGTAACAACAGTTCAAATGACTTTGAGCCACACTCGCCTGCACAGTCGGCTTTTGCTGCTTGACAGATAGACACAGATTTCACTGCTGAAAAGTGGATCACTGGATTTCTTTTCTTTTTTTTTTTTTTTTTTTGT
>JAQLOL010000020.1:11833376-11843601 GCA_029783665.1 Naso thynnoides | reverse complement strand
CTGAAGGCAACCTCCCGCCAGCTGTCACAACCAAAAGGATCATCCGAAGAGCTTTGTAAAGTGTTTTCACACTAATTCTGCTCGCGAATGTGTTTTGTCGACAGTAGCAGAGCAGTAGAGCACTGGCCCCCAATGTTACTGAGAACTGAAGCTCTGTTGACAATTTAGTGTGTATAAAATCAAATTAAAAAAATTCAGGATGTCATTTTGATGAAAACTTCTGGAAAATTTGATAACACTTTGGTTTCGAGTGCAAACACACAACACCTGATTGCACCGGGTAGCTTAGTGTTTCAATGTGAGGAGTAAAAAAGTGCCTGTGTGCACTCATGTGGCTGCCTGCGTCCAACTGTTGCTTATGTTTGTCATAAGCATGAGGGGGGAGACCAGCTGCAGAAGAGTTTGTCTGGAATAAAACCTGCAGATTTGTGGTTATCACGACTGTAAACATCTAAACTAATGGATCAGTGCCTGACTATAGTTACCAATCAGGCACCCACACTGATTATTTTTCCTTTCAGGCAGATATGGGCACTCATGGAGAAAACATTAGATTTTCTATATCTTTCTTTGACTCATCGTTTTCCTTACAGAGATACGGCACATCTAGTACTGTGTTCCCATGTATTCTTGCCATTACAAAACCTCTGTTGCCGCCGTATTTGAAAAGGTTTTATAAACATCCAACCTGCCTCTCCATTTGAGGAAGCACAGAGCACATATGTAGTGGCGCAATGTAATTTGCACCATCTAGCATGTAGGAAATCATGATGCCTGTGATGAACAGTGGCATGAAATAAAGCAACCACTTCTGCTTCCCTCTGCGCAGAAAGAGTCAACAGAACGTTTTTGTCGTAATCCCCTCTGTCTTCGACATTACATGTATGACACACTGTGAACGTGATGGTCTCTCAGGCCATGTTGTTTCTGGCTCAGACATTAAGTGAGCGCTGGATGTTATGCTTATTTGCACACGGGTTCAGAGTGTGGCTACTGGTTATGTTGAGAAAAGGATATTGTAAATATTGTAGTGTTCTCCTACAAGCGTGTATGGGACGAGCTAAAGTAAATTTGCTTAAAAGTCACTTAATGCAAACGTATATGAATTCTCCAGAGGGGTCACCAGTCGGTTTCAGTGTCTTTTCCTTTTCGCCCACCATCATGTTTTGTTCTGTCGGTAGGTAGAACAGAGACAGGTTGTCACAGTCAAACCAGATCCTGTTGGGTAAGATGTTTTAATCCTGCTTATGCTAGTCTCCATCTGACAACTGCAGGCGTTCAGTTGTGACGCCCTCGTAGAACATAATGAATCAATATTGAATATCTGTCGGCTGTCTCGCTGCATCTGCTCTGTCAGTTGTCACTTCCTTCAGCCTCTGTAGAAACCCAAGTTTCACAGCTCTTATTTCCTTACGCAACATGTCTCCAACATACAGCTGTAGTGTTGGGTGACTGAAATACTTTTTCCTGTGCATGTCGTGCTGTTGCTTGATAGATAGAATCCTGCTGTTTCTGTTTACATGTTGCGTTCTATTTGACACCTTCAAGAGCTTTTGCTGTAAGGGAAGAACTTTGTCCTTTCAATGTAAACTTTGTGGCGTCTGACCAGTTTAAGTGAGGAGCTGCAGGGTGTCAGCTATATGCTGTTGGGCAGGTGTTTATTTGTGAATGAGAGCATTTGTCTTCCTGTTTTTCTTTGCGCTTGCCATAGGCAACTCAGCTCCCCACCCGCATGAGGATTAATTCCTCCTGATCACAGAAGCACAAGCTAAGGTACTCATTGCTGCAGTTTTTATGAAGTCACTCAGCTGTTCTTTAATGTTTCCTCCATATGAGTATATTTTTTAAGGCTGGAGAAAACAGCTGAGCAAAAATATATCATGTAACTTCAGCCCGCTGAAAACACATTTTTTCACTAACCTGTTTTTCCATGAGGAAAGATGCATTAACACATCCAATGCGTCACCTGTGACTCACAATTCCTCACACATTTGGAGATTACTGATATTGTGTAAAGTTTAGCCTATCTGTTCTAACAGAAGCACACAACTTGTGCATATGGACATTATGTGTTGCATTCTCTTTCTCCTTGTTTTTAAGCAACTCAACCATTTTTTATCTTTTTGTAAAGATTCTAAGAACATTGAAAACAAATAATAACAACCAGAGTCAGATTCCTTCTACGCATATGGCTGGTACAGCTGATCCTGAGCTCCTAGATGTGCACAAGTCCTGTGTTTTTCGTTTGGATCTCATAATGTGGCAGTAGCTGGTTAAGAAACACAAGTCTTGCCTGAAATGTCTGCTTCAGAGTTACATTGATAACAAGGATGTTTGTGGGTGTTGTTGCTCTTCTCATCATGTATTCATGACTGTATAAACAGAGGATATGGAGCACGGTCCGTTTTTCTGTAAATGGAGGCATAACTTCATGTCTCTGTCTGGCCCTTATATGTACACATATAAAATATGCTGTTTACGCTTCTCTTGTATTCAGAGCATGCCTGTAGCCTAATTACACTGTTATACCCGTGAAATGCTGGTATGATTTCCTCAGAGCCACACGAGCCACATGCAGGAGAAAAACAACCCTCCCTGGAAAAAAACGATCCCCTCTGATTATATCCTCATTGCAGTGTGATGAGGTGTATTGTGGGTAGTGATTACTGTGGTGGGTGGCCACATTTTTAGACAGGTTAGCATGCTTAAACGTACGTAGCAGTAACTGGTGTCTCCACTGTGCCTGATGACTCACAATTCCTTTTTGGAAACTTCATTTTGTTGCTGGGAAGTTTTAAGGGTTTCATGACAGTGACAGTGCTATAGCACTGAAGCTTTTTAACATTCTGACGTTAATAAACATCAAAGTGAGACACTAAATACCTTTTGATTTTATTGTTTTTTGTGCAGATGTGGTTAGTGTGTAACAATGGCAAATGTTACCTCAGTCAAGTTAATCTATAGGCCTAGGTTCTGTAAAATAACCACACATGGAATATCTAAAGGGAACAAAGACAGATAGGACTTCCTGTAGAATCTTCTGACTATTACTGATACAAAAATGGTATCACTGTATAAGCATTTATGAATATTAATGCAAAGTGTTTTCTTTCGGTAACTGAAAACCAAATTATCAGTACAGTATGGTTATGATAGTAATACAAACTAACCTGTGACTCAGAAGCATCATCCATGCTCACAGCCAGAGTCTAAGACGTGCAATGCAAAACCTGAAGTTTGTGAAAGTACAGGATGAGAGCAGGTGGTGTTTACAGAGGTCTGTTCATATATTAGTCAGGGAAGCTGGATGAGTGGTGGCGTACAGTCACCCCCTGCCTCCTGTCATGACTTGCACCTCAGCATGTCCAGCACCTGCACTTAAAACTTATTTCCCCACATGCTGTTGACTCGGTGTACAGCTCTTATCTCTGCCTGACTGATCTGAGCCCCAGTCTCCTCAGACCCAGACTTGCTAACATTTAGAACAAGTTCTGAGTAAACAGAGAGTCAGCAGGACGGACTGTTTCTCTCCCTCCGGTATAACTCGGGTGTACGTGTCTTCCCTGTTGACTTTGAACAGTTGACATAAGGGAACATATATTATTGATACCAGAATGTTGAAGCTCGTTGGTGGTAGCAGAGACTGCTTTGCATACCTGAGCAATTTCTGAAACAGGTATGTAGGAGAAGCATTGCCGCCTACAGAAGTTACACAAAAAACTCCCCTCTGTGTCTCTTACTCGCAATAAAACATGTTTATGAGGGGAAAAACACACCAGTCATACCTGAGCAGAGTCACACCTCTGAACATTAATTGTGCATTTTTTAGCAAACTTGAGACTGTCAACTGACATTGCTCATTTTCGCTGGTAGGCTGAAGTTAGTGTTGGCTTTTAGCCAACCAGGTGAAGAAAGTGACGGTTCTTCCGGTGATTTCACTTCCCCTTGTAGTTGAGACTGAAACATTTTGTCCTGTGTGGGCAGCCTGTCTGGTCTGCTTGTGTTAGTTTTCCTGCACGTGTTGCACAACGGACATGAACTCAGTGACTTTGTAATCATTCTCCTGTAGTTTTTAGGCTGAAATTAGCATTTTGTATGCGAAATAAGACCTTTTCTTTAAATATGATTTGATGTTTGTTTTACTCTGTAATCATTGCTGTAATTTTCTGATGTTCTGTGACTGCAAAACTTTTACAAAGCTTTGGTCAGGCTCTTGATTATGAATGTGAAAATGATCAAGTTCTTCAAAGAATATGTTTGTATCTTTAACTCTTCATATGATGAGGGGGTTCAACATGGATAAAGCAAGCATTAGTTTAAAAAAAAACAAAAAAACAAAATACACAAAAAATCAGTGGTTTTTGATTTGTCCGAACAGTATTCAGTCAGAGAAGAGAGTGTTAAAGATGTCAACTGTAGCGAATAATCAACAAAGGAAGGCTGAGTTTAACTGTAGAGAAACGTGTGACTGACCTGTTGCTTTGAGGAGTTTTGTTAAACAGTTTTGTTGCTTTGCCCTTCAACTTCAGGGCCTGATGTTAACAAACAGCAGGGAAGTTGCAGTCTGACACCTTTTTTTCTCTCCCTTAGGTCTTTGTAGTCTGTCAGTACAGTCTTGTACCCCTGCCTTTGCATCTGCTACTTGTGCCTCATCGAACGCTGTGCAGCTCAGCTCTGCTGCCGGCTTTGGTTTCCCCCCAACTGCAGGAAAAACCATCGAGACTCTCTGCCTCTGTCTCCATAACTGCAGCTGACCAGTGGCTGCATGTCTCAGAGCTCTCACCGACCACCCTCCTCTTCCTCCTCCTCCTTCTCCTTCCATTTTTTCTCAAGTACCCATATTTCGACATAACTATAACTTCTAAACCTTCAGCCAGCTGCTAGCTGCTCCACCACAGGCACAGTTGGCAATTGCTCTCCCTGGCAAAAAGAATCTGCCATTGTCCCCCAACTGGTGCTCTGTAAGTGGGGGAGGAGGGGAAGGAAGGCAGCTGAGTGTCGTGCCGCTTTCCCCGGAGATGAAGCTGCAGGCCGTTATGGAGAACCTGCACAGGCAGCAGAGGGCCAAGCTGCTGATGGAGCAGCAGCTACAGCAACAAGCCGCTGCCCAACATACTCAGATCCGCACAGGTGGAGGAGGAGGGGATGAGCCCATGGGGAGCCCGGCCCCTGATACAGAGCAGGCCCAGATGGCAGCACTGGCTGCCATGCGTGCCGTGGCAGCTGGGCTGCAGAGGGTGTCGGACAGCCCCATGTCTGAGCGCAGCAGTGGCGGCGAGGAGGAAGGTGATGATGATGACAACGATGAAGGGGAGGAGCATTACAAGGAGATGATGGGGTCAGATGAAGAGGAGCAGATGTAAGTCCTAAAGTTGCCTGAAAACATGTCATGTTCCAGTAGTGGTCTTTATTTGTTTGTATCTTTCAACAATATTCTGTTCTTTAAACACAGCAAACAGAAGTGGGATGAGGAAGACTTTGAAGGTGAGATGGAAGAAGACTTTGACGACGACCTTGCAGAGGAGGGTCTGCCAACAGGCCATGATGCAGTAGCTCCTGGAAAGGGCATTCTCTTGCTGCCCCACCGTCAACTCCACCCTCACTCCCAGCTGCTGAAGGCCCGTCCCAGCGTTGACCAGGAGCCCCGCGTAGCCATCCTGCCTCCCCACGCCACACACAGCCATCTGGGAGGGCAGGACCACGGAGAATGGACCTACGAGGAGCAGTTCAGACAGGTAGGATGTCTTTTTTATTTCTTTAGATACCTTCTGCTCCTGTCACTGTACTAAATGAGTGGCAATTACAAATAAATGAATGTTGCAATTGGATATTCAGTCATGTCAAAGTCTGTAGATTTGACTTTTGCAGGGTTTTTTTTTATTGTTGGTTTATCCTGTTGTCATTGTACAGAAAAACACCCTAAATCAGCTGCTCTAGCACACTGAGGATGTTCATAAACCTAAAAAGTCGGTTGTTGACCAGAGGGCCACATCTGGCCCTCACACCGCTCACATTATGTCACTTTCTCAGCAGCACATGAAGTAATCCGACCAGGGTGGGAAGTTAACACCCGCCACTGGCCAAATGTTGATAAACCCTAAGCTCAGGCTTTTTAGTTTGTCCTTTTCCCTGACATTCTGGCAGGGTACATATGTTAAAGGCTTTAACAATCAATTTTTACTGGTAGAGCAGCTTAGTGCCTGCTGAGATCTGACATTATAACTAATGTGGCCTAAGCGTTAAAAAAAGTAGGTTTCCTGTCATGAATAGGACTGCAGGCTGAGGAAGCGAAGCTGAGGGCACCTGGAGGGGAGGGGGCAGAGTGCATTTTAACAGCTTTACCATGCTCGCGTTTACTGTAAACATGCTCGTGGACTGGATATTATGAGGGAGGCCCCAGTGGAATAAGATGGGCTGTTTACGTGAAGAGATTTAAGTCTGTCAACAGCTAAGTTTAAATGCAGGGCCGCTGTCTAGAGACTGAGGATGATATAAAATCCACTCACAGTTCACCACTGATGATGAAATACTAAATCACTTGTTGTTTAATACATAATTTCTTTTTCATTTTCTGCAATATTTGACTCAGATTGTTGCTTTCTTGTAGTATACACAGGCAATGGGCGTCATGACAGTAAATTTTTCTTCTAAAAAATTTTTATAGAAGTTGTTGAGAAGAGGAGTGAGCTTATTGGACAAAGTTATTTATGTTAGAGAAAAAAATAATAGTTATCGTTCAAATGAAAATCCTGCAAAGTTTGCCCAGCCACCAAACACCCACCAATGCAGCTTATATCATTACTGTAATGGAGATCAACTATTAAAATGCAGACCCACTCTTGGCCTGTAGTGATATTTGAAACTATAAAACAGGTTTGACAGTATGAGCTGCGACTTGTCTTTTAGTTGAGCAGAGATTACTAAACTCTTAGAAAAGAAATTTACATTGATGCCTTTAGTATGTTGGAGGTAAATTCACTTCAGCGCATATCACCCAGCCATCATGTGCTTCATTTTTGAACGTAACCATCGGATCTGTAATTTGAGGCCTATTTCTTGTAATTACAGAGCGTAGGGAATTAAACTCTCCTAAAACCTATACTCTGCTTCTCTAAATAGTTGTTCCCTCCCTTCATAAAGCTTTGTGTGACTGACTTGAATGTATACTTAACAGTTTGTGGTTTTCATACATCAGGTAGGACATACAGTGCGTATTTATCATGACACGGCAGTCAGTCACCGACAGTTGCATAATCAAGACAGCCAGTATCTTGGCTGTTAAGATAGTGTTACCCAACCCATTTTTGATTAAAACATATTGTATGGCACGCCTATACAATGTCAGCTCCTCCTACTATGGAGAGCAAGCTGCACATTGTCATTTAAACCTTCTGCATTCTAATATGGTATGGGGAACAGAGCAACGAAAGTCACATCTGTTTGCAGAGAGTCGTGGCTCTTAACCACTCTGCTGCTGAGAGTTTAGAATACTGTGAATCCAGTATTTTAGTCTTGCACATTATTCACGCAGGACTAATTTTGCCCTTGGATGATTACGGTGATCAGTAATAATAGCAGCTTTGGCTGTGATTATAACCCTCTGCCAACGTGCCGCGTCTGCAGTGTGTAAAGCAAAAATGACAGGCCGGTTATGGTGAAGACAGTCTGTCCCCTGATAATTCTAACCCCATGCAAATCAAACTCAGTGATTTCAGCCTTAATTTATATTTGGTTGTAGCCATTTTTTCCTTCTGCTTCTTCTTTTCTTCTGCAACCGCCATTTGTGGTTTGTTCTAGTCATGTGAAAACAAGACGGTAGTTAAATCTACACAGACCAGAGTTTTTAATACATGTTCAGTGCAAACTTCCACATTTTCTCCTCTTCACCAAGTGGTTGACAATTGTCAGATGTTGAAACTTTACTGTAACATCTGTAATAGTGGTTGGCCATGTGTAATAGTTGTATAAGCCCAAAGCAAAATGTCATAACATACTTTGTCTGCATGCAAAGCAAATTTGGGCAGCTGCCTGAGAAATTCAGTAAGATGCAGCTCTCAAGGCTAGAATAACTTCACCCAAAAACCCGTTTCCAAACTACACAAACACCCAGAATTCTCACTTTATACCAGTCATTGTGATACCTGACAAGCTCTGATTGGCTACGACAGACTTAAGAGGCTTTTCAGAGGCGTTTTCTTCAGTTGGCCAAACAAAGGATTGATGCTACACCAGATGATTGCTAGTCAAACCCTTCAGCAGTCATTCTTGGAAAGGTTTTGCTACTTACTTAAATGTTTTACACTAACGATGAGTATCCAACGTCTGTTGTTGAGGCAGAAGGGCATTCAACTGCCCTTTTTTGTCAGTGTTGTGCACATAATGAAAGTCTGCATTTCGTAAATTATCACAGAGGACTAAATGAGTTTTGAACTGAAAAAAGGAGGTTAGAACAACAGTGGAGTCTCTAAGACTTAGAAGAGAAAATTTTGATCTCAAGTTTGAAACAAATTTGGATTGTCAATTTGAGCAGCATTGTCAAACCCAGTCATGTGAAACCCAGAAATGTGTGCATGTTGAGTGTTTTGGAGGCTACTGGGTGGGTAGGAAGGGGTTAAGGCTGTACAGTTTATTTTGGGCAGGTGGGTGGAGGCTGTTGGAATGTGCCTGAGGGTGGGTGATAATGTGGCCACCAGGAACCCCAGATCCTCAGCAGAAACCTGGCATGCCTCTATCAGCCTGCCGCAGTTGGAGCTCTTCAGACTGAGCAATATCTTCTTCTTTCTTATGTTCAAGTCATGTCATTTGTGCTGCCAGTATTATGTATAATGTGTCTATGGGTTCACAACAGGTTCTTGACAGTCCAAGGTAAATCTAATAAAAAAGCTTAGGGTATTGTGAGAAACTTTTAAATAAACATCCCTCTCTTTACATGACAGTGATACAATATGTGAGAATAAGTCAGTTAGAAAAGTTATCAGAAAGTTCATATTGTAAACCAGCAACAATTTAATAACAGGTACACTACTAAAGAAGTGAATCTATCATAACAAGACCAATAAAATAAGCCAGTCCAGGTAAATTAGTCCAGTTAAATAGGTTCAATGAAAGTCCTTGAATAAGCTGAGTCTTCAAGGAGCCATGGAGGAAAGGTGCATACAAACCCTGCTTTAAGGTGAGGTATCCCCCAAGCTGTGTGTGCCTAAGATATATCAGCTAACCTGCATTCCTGGTGGATCACCTGACCACCTTCCTTTTTCCACAGGCTCAGCTGAAAGGTCAGACTAAATCAAGCCAGGAGGCGCTGTCTGTTTGAATGTCTGATTACACTGTGGTTTTAAGTGAATTAATCAAAATGTTCAAGGCACCTTGCCAGCAGTGTCATATCTGTCTGAGGCAGTGGAGTGCGATTGAATTAAATAAAGGCCAAGGATTTGTGCAGATATCAAGTTTTGCCAGCACTGTTGGATTATTTTGTAATTGAAACTGATTTGCTTTGCTGGTAGGGTGCCATTTCAACTGAGTTATTTCAGTGATACCAATGCAGCCCTCCCCCATACATCTGCCCCCATAAATGTCCCTATCAATATCACTCTTTGCACTCTCCATTTTTATTTCCAGGAAGTATTCAGGCTGCTTTTAAATTTAATGGTACACGTGCTGGCCTACAGCCAGTGTGCTTGCATGCATCTGTTTCAGTAAGCCAGCAGTCAAATGCTGGAAAGGTTTGGAGAGAAATATGTTTTCACATTAACAGTGATAGCCATGGAGATGCTATAGAGAAACCCACAACAGCGTCCGTAGATTATGCGATTGGAGCGATTGTTATAAGACAGTTGTGAGATGTTTTTTAATGTGAGCATAATACTCACAGGACATCCAAAAAAAAAATTTACTTCTATTGTATGGGGTCAGTAAAAAAAGAAACTGAGGTCGGTAGAAAAGAGACTGACATTTTAATACCTCTCAATCTGTATTACAAGATAGATTTCCACCAATATGAAGACAATTTAAGATAGATTTTTTTTTAATTTAAAGCATGCATCTATAATGCGTTGTAAACTTACTTAACATACGATATAGTGTGCCTATTGTGCTATATAATCATAGTCATAAGCATATATGTGTGTGTGTGTGTGTGTGTGTGTATATATGTGTATTTATTTATGTATGTATATATGTATATGTACTGTATATATGTATATGTATATATGTGTATATATTTACA
>JAQLOL010000020.1:11818896-11833276 GCA_029783665.1 Naso thynnoides | reverse complement strand
ATATACACGAAAGCTCTTTAAAAAAGCTGTAAAAATTTCAGACCACTCATAAAATTTAAAAAAAATTGGCAATTAGAAAATGTAGCTATAAGCAGCAATGAGGAGGCCAAACAGTCAAAAAACCTTTTAGATATAACGATCTTTGACCATTCTGGTCTCTAGATTGTGTGTACCGAATTTCCTGAAGATCGGTGACTATTCCTGAGGAGTAGGATTCTAAGTGTTTTTCCCAAATTTCAAAATGGCGAAAAACCTAGTAACCTGGAAATTATGGGTCCTTGAGGCAATTTTGTTCATTGTAAAGAGTGGCACAATTGAGCAAAGTTTCACAATTCTGGCTCAAACAGGACACAAGATATGCCCCTTCACAGTTTGCATTTTCAGCTTGTTGCTATGGTGTCCCTTTTTGGCCAATTGATGTCAAATTTGCATGATGGCCTTTTGGCATGACTCTCTACCAGTGTGCCAAATTTCACAAGTTTTGACCATATAGTTGTATGGACTGCCATAGACTTCAGTGGCAGAATTTCAAAAAATAGAAACACAAAGGGGTTTTCCAGCTTTGTTGCTTGGCCCCCAATAATGTATGGTGCTCGATTTTGATTACATACTCAAAATTCCCAGTAGGCTTTAAAACAAAGAAATGCAGAAACAAGCATTGTACTTCTTTTGCTTTGATAAGATCTAAAAATCCAACATTTCACATCAGCTGCGTTAGTTACAGTAGCTATTTTAGCTAAGTAAGCTCTGTTAGCTGCACAACTTTGTTTGCTTGTTAGCCTAACCTTCCACATTGAAGTTGTCCTGCTAACAGTTAGCCAACAGCTATCTCGCTAAACTTGTCTGCTAGCTAGTAGACTCACCAGTAGGACATGAAAGAATGAAAGGATTCATGGCAAACTATGTTTTTAACTTCTTCATTTTTACGTATTTGCTTAATTTTACCTTTTGGCAACCGTGTCTATCAGTTAGCAAATCTCTTCTCCAGGAACACTGTAGCCAATTGGCTTCAGAGCAGCTCTTTATCCACAAAAATTTGTGCACATTCTATTACGATCTTGTTTCATTAATGTCTTTAGTGTGGTGGTATTGATTCATATACAGTAACTGCCCCCTTTATAAACAATATCCTCCTCAGGCCAGAATTCGTCCAGAGGCCATGTAGAGCCTTTGAAGTCATTTCTCCCGTGTCTCTGTCTCTGTCTTAAACACCAGCAGCTGGGCAGATGGAGCCCAGATGGACAGTAAAGTAAGGGCGCCTTTAAAAATTCATGGCACTTACAATGATCAGGTCGAATGGAGGGGAGTTGGCATTAAACATTAAACTGCTCACATAGACACATTCACTCATCGGGAGTGGGGGGAAGGGGGCTGTTAGTGACTACAGGAAATGTAGCTTGAATGAGAGCCAATTGGGAGCGACACTTATTGGGATTGCCCATCAGATTTCTGCTGATACAGCTGTGTGATAAGTGCTCTCTGGGTTTATATTCCTCTGTAGTCTCATCCAGGCCCTTCGATCTACCTTACGTTTGTATGAAAAGGCCAGACTATGTTCTTGCATTTCTAAGTTGGGCATTTTCACAGCCGATTTGTTTAGTTAAAACGCACTGGAAAGGCAAAACTGAAGTCGACTGGAAACTGCCTTGAATTGTAAAAGAGTTCATAGATTGATGAAATCATCAATACGGACCGTTTGTTGGGCTTCTTAGATTCTCAAATCCACATGTCTTTTTGCTATTAATGAGTAACTAATATCAAAGTGTAATAATTACAAGACTTGGTCTTTGAACAATCTAGTCATTACTCAAGCAACATTTTTCACACTGCTGGGATGCTGGGATTTAACTGTAGGCTATTAGTCAAGATAATTACTTACAAAACAAACCATTAGAACTTCTGTAATTTGCATCATCTGGAATCTGGTTTTATTAACTGGAGCCTGTAGGGGTGGAATTAGTCAGCACAGGGACCTTTCCATTTAATTCACTATGGGCTGCAATCTGTGTATTACTAAAACAAAACATGGGTTAATGGGCCCTGTTCGTGTCATGAAAACAATAGGCCGAGGCAGCACGGGAAGACCTCTGAAAGTCTTCCTGTCGAGTGGGGAAGGAGCGACACGGGAGGGGAAGAGTAGGTGTGACTGAGGAAACAGAAAAAAGTCAGTCAGTTGGCACAGAGTTTTGAACCTCTGCCAAGTAGTGTGTAGTACAGGCTCATTTTGACTGTGAAGCACTGCGGAGCATTAGTGTTGTGTCCAATGCCTAGCGTGCGGCGCTGAGCTGATGTCAGAAACTGTACAGCCATGGGGATTCTGGAAATTGGCAGGGGCTCAATATGGAGGAGGAGAGGAGGGTGGGAGGAGGAATGTAAACAAAGATTGCGTAAAGGCTGAGGCTAGCTCTTTCGTTCTTGTCTTTTTCTCTGGCTGATGTGTTATATTGTACAGCATGCATGTTCTTTATACTTCTGTGGTTACTCCCTTTGAGCTCCCTCCCGACTTCAATGTGTGGAGGCCTTCACATAGAATGAGGAAATGATTATTCTGAGCCGGGGAGAGTTGCACAAATCCCTTATTGTCTTTTCCGCTGTTGTGCGTGAATCTTATTTTTGATCTCTCTCTCTCTCTCTCTCTCTTCTTCCTCTCTAAAAGAAACATGCGAGTGCTGGTCCATCTCTTTCTTTCCTCTTTTGTTGCTGTGAAAGGAACTAATTTCTGTAGCCTTGTGTCTCAATATAAGCACAAAAATAGATCTGCACTGGAAGGTTCAAGTTGTCAACAGACAAAGCCCTAAGTGACATCTTTTCATACAACAAACCTGTAGAAGGCATTCACTTATTCAGATGCGGTGAATGTATGCCGCTGCCTTCAGATGCTTTTTCAAAAGGCAGTCTGTGATAAAAGCTTTCATTCTTCAAAGAATCAATTTAGAAATAGATCAAACACACATGGAGATACTTAGCTACCCATTTTCAAGGTCTGAATCCTGACTCTGCTGTCAACAGCTCAAACATCATGAAGAGCAGAGCACACTTCTCTAACACTGTGTCATAGAAGACCCTTTCAGACCACATGCATATCAATTCATATTCATTTTTAAAAAAGCATTTAAATTTATGTCATCGAAGAAGATTTCTGTCAATGCTAATACACCTAAAAAAGGAAACCACATTGCTATTCACAAACAGCGGGCATGCGTGCACCGGCAGAAATGCAAGCAAAATGGAACAATAAACAAATTTTAAAATTTTGCTTACTCTGTACATACTTACTTCTACTTTTATTTATGCTTTCCATTACATGTTTCAGCTACCAGAGCAGGTACTTCCACATGCCACTGCAGTCTTTCACTGAGGTTGATTTGGGCCATTTTGGTTGTTTTTTAGCACCATTACACAGGAACAACAACTTCATTGATAAAATTATCCCAGCAGGCACTGGTTCCTTCAATCCTCACTCAAAACAAGTGCTCCATGTAGGACTGAAAACACCACAAGTAACACCGGTTCCCATGTGCACGTAGGTCACACACGGGCAAAATATGGACCATTGTAATTAAGTTATAATTATAATTAAGTTATAAATTATCACAGCTATAAAAGTGTCATAGGACCCAAGTTATACAAGTAAAGAAGAATATAAAATGCATGAATGTATTCATGTACATGAGAATATGCTTGTTTGTAAATAGTAAATTATATTTTTTGTTCAGTGATGCAGATCTGTACTGCAATGGTATTATAATTTGAGAGTTAACTATAGAGGTAAAACAGTCTCACACAGTTAGATAAGAATAAATTATCAAAGAAGTGATTTTTTAAAAAAGCAATGCACTTTTGAATGTGAACATTTGTTCACAAGTGTCTGTGAATAAAAATGTTTTCTTTATGCGCTGATGCAGCTATGTTACCTGGTGGCAAAAATAAAATTTTGATAATTGTGAAACAACCTGCCTTGAGTTCATATTTATAACATAATGCAAGGGTTGCAGCAAGTCAAGTTTCAACAGAGACATATGCAGTGATGCAGCATTTTTGAACAGAAAGTTCTTGTTTTGTTTTGTTTTGTTTTTTTTAAAAGGCCTCATGCCTTCTGGGCTGAAAAACAGCCTATTGGAAATCAACATGTAATGTCTACCAAATTCATGAAGGCTGCTTTCAACTTAACTAAGTACTACGTATTTCATTTTTCCATTCTACTGTAAAATGTGTGGCCCCTCCAGAGCGCCTGGTGGCTCAGTCAGTAGAGCAAGCGCCCCATATACAGAGTCTATGTCCTCACGCAGCGGACCCGGGTTCGATTCCACCTGTGGTCCTTTGCTGCATGTCATTCTCCCTCTCTCTGCCCTGTTTCTTGACCACTCTTCAGCTGTCCTGTATATAAAGGCACAAAAAAATATCTTTAAAAAAAAGAATGTGTGGCCCTTTGCTTGCTTTTCTTGGACAATGTGGCCCTCTGGAAGATAATGTTGTCCACCTCTGATGTAGGTGGTAGTTTCACTATAAAATGCAGATTTCAACTGCATAATAGCTACTTGCATAGACAGCGAGGTCGCCAACGCCTGTAATTGTTACCCATGTTGAAGAACCGCTTGTAGTCAAGGCCGATGTCTTCGTAGTCATCCAGAGGACAAACCCAGGGGGTCGCTTTAGGTCAAACTGCAGCCCATCCATTTATTGATTTGGAACAACATCTACTACGACATCTCAATCTCCAATGAGCCACATGGACAGATATCTGCTCACCATGGGGCTGCATGTGCCAGACATGTTTTTAAGACCACCGCTGTCAACCATTACTCTCATTGCCTTGCACATCCATCACTCTGATTGACGGTGCGAGCACCCAGCCTAGAGTCTTCTGCTCTGCACAGCAAGATGCTCCATGTGGAGGAGCAGCAGGGTAGCCAAATGCATCTTGTTAGCCTTTCTGGGCCAGATTAGATGTCTTTTACTTGTCTTTGTTCTGTTTGTGTACAGGCACTGTTGAAGACCTTCCCTTGAGCCTTCAGCTACCCTCCTATCTCTGTCTCCATCTTTCTGCCTTCAGACACAAACCTTATCAAGGCATCTGCACTGGCGCTGAATAAATACCTTCAGCTTTAACACAAACGCTCATTAGATTTTTATCTGCATCTGATGTTTTTTTGCAACTCTGAGGGGAAGGCTTGTTTACAGGTATACGCCTTTTAGGGAAATAACATGGAAAGCCTTTGACCAAAAGTATGTACCAAATAACGTATTCTTAGTGTGGGATCAGTTATTTGGTTGCTCTCTTTCAACACTTTGTTTTATGATCTTTAATTGCAGTTACACCCACTTCCCCTTCTTCGGTCTGTTCAGCTTTGCCCTTCCCAATCTGGGCATCCATCATCGTAATACTACTCATTAGCAGTGTGGTTAGAACAGATTGTTCACAGCTACATACATGAGACTCTCAAGGGCCCTGGGAAAGCTGGTTGCTATTTCTGATTCTTATCCGAATGTGCAGGCCATGGCAGCTGATGGTAGCGGGCAGGAATGGAGTGCATGTAGAGTGTGGGATAGTGCTCATTCTGGTTTCATGTCCTGTCTTCACCAACTGGTTTTCACCTTTTTCCTCATGTCAGCAGGGGATACTTTATATCCAAATACATCTGACAGAAGCTGAGCATGAAAATTCTTTGGTAAAGCCACGCAGATTGAGGCCTCACTTCAAACATTTCACACCCTAAAGACACCATGTCCTTAAAGAGCATTTCATATTATTGAATTTCTAGAAGTGTGTTGTATTCCAGCATCAGGAAAACCAAACTGAGGCCATGTTTACATGGGAGCAGTCCTACTAAGAACGGAAAGGTTTTTCCTTTATGCCGTCAAAATACGTCCAGAAGCGCTGTAGTGTGCATGCCAGGCCTTTAGTCGGCGGTGTAAGTTTGTATTGACGTACCATTGGAGCTGCCAAAGTTCTTAACTTCCTATTGCTGCTCAGCCCTAAGCAGCCACAGATTAAAGACATTCTGCTGTAGATTAACTTGTTGAATTATGCTACAAACACTTAGATGCGCCCCAATAGACTGTCGCCATGATGATTTGCTTTCGGTGTACTGTGGAGTGTTTATTTAGATTTTGGTAATGGCTAGAGCAGAATGCATTGACTTACGCTGGCATTAGCATCTCCACTGTGTTTACAGGCACTCCGCTTGCTGGTGTAGTGGGGGATTGATTAAGGTTACTGGGCGCATAACTGTATGTCGGCACTGATCCCAGTAGTGCTGCAACAAATCTACATTTTGATGGAGAAGCCTTATCAAACTCATCAGAGTCAGAAGCACAAACACAGCAAGGTAGTCCGCCATTGTTGTTGTTGTCATGCTAGCACATGGCTGTTTGACTGAAACATAATGTACGTGGGCAAAGTGGGCCATGACGTGACAAAGTTTAAAGGGCACTCTGCACTGCCAGTTTACACAGCTGTAAAGAAAGTTGCAGTTTCAAAAGATTCCACTCTGGAACCCTTTTTCAGATGTTTTCGGGGCTCCAGGACCCCGTTGTCATGTAAAAGGAAGGCCGAACTGCAACAAAAGTGTTTTGTTTAATGTGAAAACTTGGGCTGTGTAAACTAGGTCCAAGAAACTTCATTGTGTAAATGGAGGACTTCCTGTGTTTTTCACAAGAAAACACTTCTGGAAACTCAAATCAAGTCAGTATTGAATCGTATACAAAATATGTCTGCAGGATATTTATGAATCACTTCTTGGTGTGTTGCCACAGTTGCAACATTCAAATAAGTCGTTTGCATAACTGCTGAATAAAACCACATGTGTTTCATTCTGAGTGTCTTTGTCTCATTCGCTCACATGCTTTCTTTCATTTTGAGGATGAATGTGGCTGCAGGAGATACAGTCAGTCACAGCTGCTATTGGCTCCTCGTCCTCAGGAGTAGAATTTTACGAGGTCAGCTCGTCAGTTAGGCTTATGATGTGTTTGATCCTGCCTGTCAATAACCCACCATTTGATGCATCTGCAATAGGACAGCTCTATTGTTGCTGTTAATTGTGTGCATGTGGGGGATGGGGAAGGGGAAGGGCAGGGTTGGGAGGAGAAGAGACAAAGATGGACTCATTATAGACGTCAGTTTGCGGAGACATGTCAGCACAGTTTCTGTCATTCTGCTGTCACCTCTGACGACTGCCTGGATTAAAATATTTTCCAAATGTATGTAGGAAGCACAAGGAAGCAAATAAGTGTCACAGATACAAAGAAAATGATGACTAATTTCACTGCATTTGAACCATTTAGCAGATATTAAGAAAATAAATTTATCTTTTTTTAGCCTTTTATTCAGATGTTTACTGTTTTTGGATGTTAACCATGTGTCCTTGTCTGTTGACTTTGCAGTTTCTTTGTGTTCTCTAGTTCGACTCTTGACAACCTCTAGAAAAAATTTGATTTATTTAGCTTTTGGTCAAAGAATGGTGTGTTTTTGTAGCAGAACTTGGCCTACTCGCCCTTCTTGACTGTCTTGTTGTTGCGTCACATTCTGATCTATTTTCTATTACTGTGGGTATCAAGTGATAAGCAGCGATAGATGACAAAGGAAAGAGGCGTCATAGTTCTGCCCACGTCGTTTGATCAGCAGGTGATCTGTGGAAAGTGTCGTGCAAACAGCAGCAAAACACAAGCCTGAGCAACAAAAGAAGAAAGAAAAACAAGAACATGGCTCATCATGTCAGGAGTCTGATCCTTTTTGATTTGGTGGTCAGGCAGAACAGACAGATTAAGAAATCAGTTTCTCACCCTGTTCATGTCAAGGTGGAAGCCAACTCAGAACTGACTGCATAAGGAAATGAACCATTTGTACATCTGTTTTGGTTTCCCTTCTAAAATGTTTAGTCTATAAAAGTTGTTTAATTTTGTCATAAAAGATTTTAGTTCTTCTGCTCAGGCTAACAAACTCAGCAAAACCTGTGGATTGTCTAAATATAATGTTTCCAAAAAGACAGCCATCCTTTGTACTGCAGTACACAATGTTGTGTCGCCTCATTTTGACCTTCATTTTTAAGGCAAAGAATAAGAAATCTGACTGCGGTGTTTTGTGCCTAAAATAGTGACTGGTTGCATAAACCGCTCTGCCGGTTCTGTTTATGAGCTTATTGTCATGAAGGTAATCAGATAACAGCTTCAGTAGTCAAGAGTATGGACTTCAGTGCAGTAAAATTGAATTATGGGCTTACCCAACTCAGTTAAATTCCTTCGGTACACAGAAGAAACTGTGTTTTTACTCAAGTCTAAGCTGATGAACCACTTTAACAAATCAGGCTTGGTCTGAGTAGCTAACTTCCCCTTTCATGACAACTGTGGGAGGCCGATCTTTTATATAACTCATTCATTTCAATTGTATTAAGGCTTAAAGGTGCTGTATGTAACATTTTAACATGTAGGATCAGTTGCAGTGTTATTAAATAAGTAAAAAATAATAGTAAATTATTATGCACAGTGGTAGGAATTCCTGATTTTCACCCGGGCAGGCTGGGTTAAACTCCCGGTATAGAAACATACATTTGTGTTTCATGTTTTTGGACAACCATCATTACACTGCTGTTTCATTACATGATAAAATGCAGACATAAAATGTCCCCTCTATAAAAATTGTTCTGTAATTGGTGCTAAATGTTACATATAACACCTGTAAAGTATAAGGACATGGCCCCCTTGAGTGACAGCAGCTGGTCATTAGTGTTTGGTGGCAATGTGTATCCTCACCAGCTCCACCCTCTTGTACAAATATTGTCACTTCTGTCCTCAAAAAAAAAACAAGATGGTGATGGCCAGAATTGTAGTGTAAGGCTTCAAAGTGGTACTCCACAAACCAATAGGCGACATCCATTTTTTACTACACAGTTTATGAATTTATCCATTTATGTGAGCATTTTCACTCTAAAAATCCTCCTCCTAGACATTGAATGGAGATGTTTTTTATAATGAAGTTTTTATAGAAACAGTACATAAGGGTGCAGCAGACAAAGAAGACACATGTTTAAGTAAACAAACACAGGGCAAGAGTAAATAACACCCAGCGTCATGTGTTCCTTGTACATTCATTCTCATTCATCACATGATAAACACCCGACAGTTCACTCTACACTGAGCAGTAAATTAGGGTTTCTGTCATGAAATCATTTCACGTCACCACTGACGTTTTGTCCTGTTATGTAGCTGTAATTAAATTGACACATCTGTCATCTCAGGAACAGCAGCGCAGCGTTGGATTGTGGGATCAAAGAAACGTACGTATTATGACACTGTGTTTTCTTTGTGAGAATACTGACCTGATGCAGTGCTGGTAGTTGTGTTTGCTTCGTTACATTAATGACATTCATAAAAGGGCTTTGGCCTGGAACAATGCAGCGTTTGAATATGGCTGATCATGTGTTCATGAGCCGTATCAGACCCCCCTCAATCTCTCTTCCTGCTTGCCATACAGTCCCTTCCCCCACTGTCATGTTTACATATGTGTATTTATTTCTGCTCTGTGTGTGTGTGTGTGTGTGTGTGTGTGTGTGTGTGTGTGTGTGTGTTTACATTTTGGACTCTTTTCACTTCTCTTTGTATTTGCAAATCAGCCCTGTTAGTTCGCCTTGGCCTCTTTTTAACAGCAATTAATGTCATGCAGCCATGCTTAAAAATGTTTCGTACATCGATCCCAGTAACTGAAACATTTCTCCATCCAAGTCAAGCAGGACGATATGTGGAAAAAAAAGTCTATACTAATCTCTGTCATGAGAGAAAACAACTTAAGGACTCAGATTAATATGAAGTTGTGAAACTGGTCGGCCAAGAGTTGGTTTAAGTGGATTTAGTCTTGGTGTAAACCTGGTTTCTGACATGCACATCACAGGAAAAAGCCTTCCATTAAATAAGACATGTTATGCAAAGTGGAGGTTTCAACACCTCAAGGTTATCACTCCCCGTCTGTTATAGACGCCTATTAAGGAGCTGTAATTATACTTAAGGACTGAGCTCGAGTCTGTACTGACTTGTAAAAACATCAACAAACACATCAAAACTAAATAGACAATGTCAACTGCAGTTGGCCTATGTATTAAGATAAGAGCCTGTGACGTGGAGGACATAACTTAGGGTTAGGGATTAGGGTCATAATTTAACTTTGACCTGTGGCGTGTTTGTGTGTACATGTTTGCATCCATTGCACCTTGAGGTGATTGGCAGGTGTAAGGGAGCGTGAAGACGATACCCTGGTCTCCTCTCAGTTTTGGTTTTCAGTTGCAAAGCCTCTATTGTCTGCTATGTGACACTTGTGGGCTGCTGGCTTGCTAACTTCCATTTGCATTAACGGTGAAGTGGACCCCTCCCCCATCACACACATTTATGCACCCCCCACCCCTTACAGTATTACCTACCACCACCGCTTTGATGGCTGCGAAGCTGCAGCAACAGGCTGCTCTTTGGTTACTGATTATTTTCTGTATGAAACCACTTTGTTTTCTGTGTGTAAGGTCTGTTTATAATTTATCTGCAGACAGGCTGTCGCTGACCTACATACAGAGCCAGGGTGGGAAACTGTCAGACAACAGTCAAACACTAAATGTTGAAATGTGATTGTGAAGTCTGAGGGCTTACACCCACAGCAGCTAAATGGGGAGCATTTGGTGAACTTTCCCCTGTCACCATTTGTCACCACAACAAAATTCTGCCTTTGATACTAATTCTAATATGTTTAATCTGTCACTGCAGGCTGTTATTGCATTAAAGTGTGGAAAAAGCTATTGTGTCTAGTAAAGTTTGAGAAACTCTGCCACCTGTTAAATGATCTGAAAATGTACAGTGTTCTCGTCAGCTCTGCAGTTTTAATGGTCTTTTTGCCACGGGGCATTTGGTGAAGGGGCGTGAATTTGCCCCCAGCATTACCAGTTGGCCCAGTTTCTAGTTGTTTAGTTTCTTGTCATTTATCTGAATAGCAGGGCTTTAATCCAGGAGGGGCCCCTGCCTCAGTGCACATACTATAGACATGAAAACCTATGTAAGCCTACAATAACCCCACCCACCTCAGCCTGATAAAGTCTGTGTGTTCGTATCTAGGAGTGTTGGTGGGTGGTGGTAGCAGTGGAAGTATAATGTGTATGGGCTGAGAGAAGAAGAGACAAACAGGTACAGAGAAGAGAGAGATCGACAGATACAAAAGGACAAAGAGGACAACCAGAGATGGCGAGAGATAAATGATATAAAAAAAGGGGGGTGAGGGGTGACGGGTGACAGTGGTCTTGCCGGTTGGACAGGATCCTGATTGCAGCAATTAGTCAGGACTGAAGCCTCCAACCCCCAGACCTGTAACAGCTATTGCTCTTCATAATGCAGCTCATGCACTGCGAGCTTCGGTCCAACCACAGTTTGACATGTTGTAAAGTGAAGATACTGTATGAAGAGTGATGTGTACATTTGCACCACTGAGCCTGTTCCTGTTCTGTGCATTTTCTTCCATGTTCCTTCTGTTCATGTTCATTTTATTGGAAAGTGTTCATGTGGACCTCATTCTAAACTAGATAATAACTAGATGAAACTGGTTCCATAGGTTGTTAATAGGACTGTTCTATATATTGTTCCTTTATTGTGCTCTTGTAGCACAGCCTCGCCCTTTAAGCATGTAACATCATCAGTTCACTTCCAGCATTTAACCCACACCCAACCTCTCTGTCATGGTTTTAACATGGATTATGTTTTAACAGGTTTTTTTTTCCATGCAGCTAGTCATGTGATCATATTTCCATGGCAGAGCGTGCGTCATTAGGTAGTTTTATTGCATCTACAAACTGGACTAAAAATTGCAATACGGTCTTTAAAAACTGAAATCTTCTTTATTCATTTATGCTCTTCTGAGTGCACAGTTTTTTGAGATTCAATACATTAAGTGGGTTAATTAAAAAGTATTCGGCTTCATGTTGTTGTGTTATTCTTATTGCATCTTAGTCACTGGATTCTTTTTGGCTGTGTTGCCTAAACTCTTACTGCTTACAGAAATCTGGATGAAATATTTTCCTGTATTAAAAAACAACATAAATATAAACACCTCCATTCACTGTTAGGAGATGCATCACTAGAGAACGAGATACATGTATCCGCAATTCTGACGTTTATTCCAGTTTTTGCATGTGAACCTTCCAAAGAACAATTAAATGTTGGCAGAGAGAGACAAAGGTAACAGCTGCAAGAATTTTGATTCTAGTCACATGTTCATGGATACAAGCAGTGTAGCGTGTCCACATGTGTTAACAGCAAACAGTGAATGAGACTTGAAGCTGGATATGCATCAGTCAGAGGGATACTGTGAGCGTGTCAACACAGTTCACACTTTGCTGTAGGCCTCTAGCTTCTTCATTTGGTAAAGAAACAGTGAAACTGATCAACACGTGACTTTCACTGTAAGACTGCAGTTAAACTTCTTTAAATTGTTGTGAATGAAAAACCGTCATGCTGAAAATATACGTTAGAAGTTAAACTTTGTAACTTGTGTTGATTGCTTGTGTCATACTGAATTAGAAAAAAAATGGGGGGAACCTCATTATGTCAGTTCAGAAGTTAAAACCTTTCCTTAATTTCTACTCACCAGGATACTTGCATTCAGAATGAGTTGTACGCTCCAGTGAGCAGCCATGTTACCACATCTGGAGCACTGAAGGGACGTTCGCCCCATTCCCCTTTGTGACTGCCCTCTCTTACCGTGCCACTAGGGAATATTTGTTTGTGTGATCAGGACAGAGAGAGAGAGAGAGAGAGAGAGAGAGAGCAAATAAAGTAATGTGGGGGGATGGGAGCTGGGGAGGGTAATTTCCAAGATTTATGGTGCGGCACTTCACGAAATGCATGCATCCTGTAATTAAAACTACCCCTTGCCTCCAGCAGGCCCGTACATTAGCTGGCATCCCCCACTTCTCCATCCACCTCAACCCTCCTCAGTCCAGCAGTCTCCACCCCTCTGTTTCCCCGACCCACTACATAATCAGATCTGATGGCCGCTTGCTGTCACTAATGAGGGCTGAATGCCACAATGGGGGACAGTCTGTTAGTGGTTAGAGGCCAGTACTGTCACCATCATGTAAAACTTGATCTGGACGAGCCTTTCATTTTCATTTTGCCTGCTCGAATGCTTTAAGCAAACCCAGAAATGTTTTAGTACCTGACTGCAGTTTGGTGTTTCATTCCCCTTCACTTATTGATGTGGAGGCAGAGTAGCTTAGAGGTTAGAATGCAAGTCTAAATTAATCTCCGTATGCAAATTTTGGTCAAATGTCAACTGAGCACGCAGTTTCTTCGATTGAACTTCACGTTTAAGTTGCTGCATGTACACACACTCATACATACACATGCACACATGTTGGGGATGCATCATTGATGCAGTCAGTATGTTATAGGATTATATTAAAAATTCCTAAATGAACAATATAACTGAACCAAGTAGCTGATTCTTTATATAGGTGACTGACAGTCAATGGATCAGCAACTATTTTTACATTTGCTTAATGGTTTTAGTCCTCTTTTGAACAAAAGTGTCAAGTAGGCTATTTTCTTGTTCCAGATACTCTTTTAAACAGATCTGTAGCTTTTATCTATTTTTATGATTTTGAACTGATTTTCTTGCAAGATTTTTTACTGTTAGTTGGACAAAATGTGTTATTTTAAGACATTATCTTGTGCTCTGGTAAATTGTAATAGGATTTTTATTTTTTTATTTTTTCAAACATTCCTAATGACTTAGTAAAGCAATGATCAGCATCAGCACGTAGTCACTAGTTGGAGCATTAATAGCACAATGTTTCAGTGTTGGTCTTAGGACTCTCATTTGGTCTATAAAGCTGATATCCTTAAGTTTCTTGTTTTGTCTGACCAAGCCCAAAACCAATCAATCCAATTATTTGTCAAAAGATAAAATAAAGCAGCCAATCTTTACCATTGTGACGCTGTAATCAAAGAATGTTTTGCATTAATCGATTACGAAAGTGGCTCCTGATTAGTTTCCTGCCTCTGGGTTAGTTGTGGTTTGACCTGTTAGCTGAGGGCTGTCGTGCCTTTGCAGTAACAATACGCTGCCTTTGTGTGATGGTTCTCAATTGTACATTGTGTTTCACAACCTTTTATATTCAATAACAGATTATGAAACTCCATGACCTCACTGTGTGATGAGTAGCTTTCAAGATATTTACACTCAGTGTAGACTGCTCAATAGATCTGTACGATCTCTGAGAGTGTACATGCTAGCATCAAGTGTGTGTGACACATAAATAGACTTTCAACAAGATATTTCAGTATCACACTGGTAAAGTGGGCTGGAAAAACAACCACAGGTTCAATGGCCTCACTGTACTCCCCCCCCCACAGCCCC
>JAQLOL010000020.1:11798137-11808377 GCA_029783665.1 Naso thynnoides | reverse complement strand
CGATCAGGAGTGAAGCAGGAAAACTGTCACTTCCTGTTTTAAACTCACGGGAGTCGTCGTGTCCACAGATCTTTGTCGCTGTGGAACATTCACATGGACAATCAGGTGTCAGTTGATACTAACTGAGCTTCAGAAGAAACTTATTTCAGCTCATATCTGACATTTTGTTGTTTTGTTTTTTGTATTTTAGATCACAGATACTTTTATTTTTGTTTCAGCTTTGTGTTTTGCATGACTTAGTGCTTCTTCTGATCCAAGTGCTTCTTATTCTGTGCTGTGACAAGGACATAGTCTCCTTGGGACAAGCTTTCCACCTGACAAAAGGAACAAACCGAATGTCTTGTGTCCTCTGACTGTTATTAGATGTCGCTTAATTGGGGATTTTGACAATGTGAGCTCAGAGGTAATGGTAGCTGCAGCTTGTTTCCTAGTGTTTGTACTAGCGCTCACATTTATATAAAGTTAAATCAGTCACGCTGGAGATACCATATCACTCATAAGAAGTTGTGCATCTGCATCGTGAAGTAGATCAATCATTCAGCCTTTTGAACTTTAACCTGTGTTACCTCTCTGGACTATCGGCTGTTAAAGATTGTTACTCAGCCCCCCCACCCCTACCCCTACGCAAAGCAGCCTCATTCCTACAGACGTTAGGAAGTAAATCAGGCTTTGTATGTGGGTTCTGTTCTGAGGCCTTAACACAGCATGAGATGGCCGCAGAGCGGGCAGTACCTCCGTTTAATCAGTTTTTACTGTTCCAGTCAAATATCACCAGATGGCTGTCGTGGCTTTGATTCTGGACTCGCTTCTCAGTGGGAAATCACCTCCAGCTGCTACACAAACACTGGTCAGTCTTAAAAAGTACGCTTTATTCTCAGACAGCCAAAGACTCATTCAAAGACACATGCAATCATTCAATGTAAAATTTAGTTAAAATAGTGAGAGCACCTCTCAACACAAAGGAGTGAACTGTTCTGCCTCACTGGTTTTATTACTTCCTAGAAAAGAAAAGTGGAACCTAAGTTGGATTTTTTCTGAGGTATGTCAGAGGCAGAGCTTCTCAGGAAGCAGAGGCAGGGTAGCATTGGCTGAGTTATGTCTTAATGATGCAGAAAACCACAGTTTTTACTTTTTAACAAGAGGAATTCTGGTCAAGAGAACTGGTGCAACTTGAGAGACAAGCCATGATGTATTTGTTCTGACATGAAGCAGCAAATTAAACCAGTTTGTAAGTCACTTACAAATCCATTTATTCACATGAGGGAGGCTTTCCAAAAGGGAGCATGGAAAGAAGCAGCAGCGGTTTTGACTTTCAGGTGTAGATATTTTATTCTCACCATCTACTGGCAGTGGAACCCACTGCCACAGGCTTCATCGTGACTGTTTGAGGTTTTACATTTTACACTTGGACCATATGTAATTAAAATCACTGTAATAATATTAATATTAATATTTATTGTTATGACTGATTTGAAGATCATATCAACGAACAGAGACTTAAGCCAAACTTGGCAGTAATAAATTGAAGTCAATCAAGATACGCAAAAATCAATGCAATGAAATGCAAAAGAAACCCTGGCCTGATGTTTCCCATTACCACAATGGCACTTCAGCTTCACCAAGCCAAGGACTTGCAACACACACACACACACACTATATAGTAACAAGGCAAAGAGCACTTGAGCCATCAACCCGTTAATAAATAGCAGAAATTTCTCGTGTTATACTAACCTGAAGTCATTTTTAAATACTCAGACTGAATTATAACTTACCTTGTGGCTGCACAACACAAAGTGTTAGCTTTTTTTAATCCTTGAGCTTTCTCAGGCACTCGACCTTCAGACACAACAGCTTAAATGTTGATTATTCGGAGAGAGTCACGATTCTACCGATGAAGGTGGTCAGTTGAAAGCTCTGGATGCTAAGTGGACCTTGTGAAGAGAAATTTTTTCAGTCGTGTTGGTTATTTTTGAGTTCAAACACAGAACTTAAAGTTCAAACACAGAACTTAGTCAAGCATTTTAAAACAGCTTGAATTTTGTCCGATTGAAATAATAAATGCAAAACCTCAAACACAAACAGCGTTAATGTGCTGGAGGGTGGCACAAGTTTCAAAACTGCAGTTATTTATTTTTATTCTTCACCTAAGGGTGGCACATGTTTGGTCTTGTTGCGAGTGGACTTGCATTAATGAAAGTGCTGCTGCTGTTGTGGCATTAAAATTGGACAACTCGTTGGCTGATTTAATTTGCTAATCTGTGTTTTGCTGGCTGGTTTTAGGTGAGGGTTCATGCAGACACAGGCTAGCAAGACTATTAAAGCGAGTTTGAATTTGATGTCATCAAGGTGAAAAAGCGAATCTAAATAGGGAGTTGGCTGCGTGGTTCGCTGTTCATAGCTCTCTCTGTCCACTACCGCTAGTTTTCTCACTGGCTGTCAGTACCACCAAGGTTTATTTCACCAGCAAATTAATTTTTATATGTAAAAAATATTTGCCATGTTGATTTTTGTTAGCTGTGTATAAGTCTCTGAGCATTCTAATATGAAGTCATTTATCACTGGAGAAGTCTTTGACAGATGTATCAGAGACACAGGTATCAGATACATTATTTATGCGATGAATTTAGTTATCAGTCCGGGAAGTGCTTGTTGTCCAGCCAGTTGGCAATTAAAAATGTGAATGGCATTATGCAGTTTTGATGCAGCATGGTTCCATTAAGAACAAAAGCCTGTTTGATTATTGATCAGGTTCTCTGTAGCTTTGCTACAGACAAAGACAAAATGTTTCTACAGTGCAAAATGTAGTTCAGATGTAAAGTAGCAGCAGCTTCCGCTTTTTCGGTAAGGACATCTGAGTCATGTTAAGAGTCACATACCGATGCACCTCAATGCCGAACTGGCTTATTTGCATTGCATAGACACGTTCATCCCAAGCATTATACAGCTACTTTTGTTTACCAACAGCCATCGTGAAATTTCCTTTTCTTGCAGTCTGGGTCTTTTTGTTTTGTCAACATTTTTTTAGACTAGCCAGAAAGTTAGATAAAACACTTACCCATACTGCCTCATGAAGTGAGAGCAGTAACCACATGCATAATGAATCTGAGATACACTTGCAGCCAAACTGTGAAACAGACATTTAGGATTTAAAACTTAAATTTAATCCTAAATGTCTGTTTATTATTATTATTGCCACAGACCACAGATCATGACACTTAACCATTTAGATACAAGTGTTACACTCTTTGAACCATTGACAACAGTATCAATATATACTTTTTGTTTAATAAATTGTTTTCAATCAAATAGACATTGAATATGTGTATTTGACGGTAGCCTAACTACATTTAATCACTATGTTCTGAGGCTGCAGTGGTAGCAGCTACTGCTTCTCTGCTAGCCGGGCTAGTTAGCATCTCTCCATTTACGTACTATAACAAGCTTAGTTACCAAGACTAAGTAAGTTGTTGGTTATTGAGCTCTAGCTAAGGTCGTCTCGCCAGCAAGCTTTTGGTTAAGTGCAGTTAATGTTGATTTTTAGCTCTTTTTCATAGTTCCATACCATTTTTCCCCAAAAAAATACAGCTGATGTTTTAAGAATTTCTACAATGAGGAAAGATTTAAAAATTTCGGATTTCGGTAATAGTTCAGTTTTGACAAATATATAGCATTTTCCTTTGTATTCAATGTTATATTGGTCTCTACAGTAGCGGCTGTGATTACGTGCTATGCTAACTTATTGGTATAGCGAAGCCCATAACTATGACAAAAGGACCCATAGTGAAAAAGAAAAAATACATTTAAGATTTTTTTTTTCTTGATCCCTCCATGTAAGAAGCTGCTCCTTTAAATCTCATACATTGCAATGTAAAACAATGTCTCTGTGTTTGCCAACATAGAAAGCAAAGCATTTGTCTCCATGCCTTTCTCTCTCTGCGTGAGTAACAGATGTCACAGTTGCTGGTAATGGCTGACAATCAAATTGAGACGTGTTGTGGCTGAAAGCATTGGTTTTGGGGGAGGGCGGCTGGAGATAGCAGAAATTCAATCAATACTGATCTAAAGGATCAACAAGGCTTTTTTTTTTTAGATTTGACCCTGTGACCTTTTGGCCCCTGAGGCAACATTCAAGCACCTGCACCCTTCAATGGATCCATGTCTATCGTATATCTATCGACAGGCTCTGTGAGATATTTGCATTTGAACAACGGAGGTACTGCCGCTCTCTCGCTTTCAGGAAGACACGGCAGCATTTTTAGGGAAGGTTGGCATCTTCTTAATTGCGTGGTAGGGACAATCAAGTGACGTTAAGACAACACTGTATACCTCTAAACACTTGGACATCCCTTCAACCACAACAACCCTTGTTTCTACCTCAAGAACTAAAGTTCTGGCAGATTGCTTCGGCCACAGCAGATAAGCCTGTTGAAGGTTCATGCAGGAAAACCGCATCAAAATGGTGTTGATGCTGGTTCATTGACTTTGATTTATGAAAGAGAGATTGTGAAAACCACAGACAATCAAATATCAGCTTCAAAATGTGGCTCTCACTGTTAATCAATTTCAGTTTAAGAAGGGGAACCAGAGATGTCAGTATGTTTGAGGATTCAGATCGAGCTTCAACCTCTTTACTTAGAGCGCCCCTCAGTGGAGGGTTCTGTTATGACGCACAATCAGTTAAGATTTCCTAACTGGAAACACAAAAGGGTTCGACCCACAGCTGCACAGACTCAGTGTCCTTCAGTGTGAATATTTCCTTAAAAAAAAAGAAAAAAAAAAGATTATTTACGTGTTCATGTTCCTCCCAGTGTTTCCAACGTTTTGTCCTTGATTCAACGAAGCCCTTAATACAGCATTAAAAATCATCTTGGAACCGTATAATTATTTCATTTGAAAAATGTATTTACTTTAAATCAGTGGGAAAAAAAATCAGTAATCAAACTCTGGTCTTGCCTGCTTCTCTGTAGCAGTGGTCAAGCAGAAACACCAGAACAATGTAGCTGTAAAGATTCTTTCAGTCTTAACTCTGTGGCACCTAGTTTGAGTTTTGAGAAGAGCTTCTAGCAGATTTTGGTTCAGAAAGGCACTATTTTCCGAGCGCTGCCTGCTGCATCTATGCTCTGTGTGTCTGTGTGTTCACTCATAGATCGTGCAAATGGTTTAGATTAGAAAATGCTCGCTCAAGACTTTGTGTCTGCAGTTCTTGGCTTCCTTTTTTTTGGATCAAAGTTCCATTATTGTTGTGTGCAGTTCAAAGCTTGGATTGAATTCAAAAGTCTGTTTGTTTGGTGCATTCATGTGCTGTTGTAAAGATCTGAACAAAGACTTAGCTGGACTAATATTCATTTTTGTTTGTCTTGGACCCTTGGATTCTTCTGTTGGCTTGCCTGCTCTTTGTCAAAATGTCGTAAGAAAGTCTTTGAAATATTGCTGCTTTTACTCCCACCAGAGCCGTAGCTTTAAGAACCTCACGAAATCTTGCTAGGTCCAGTGTCTTTGCATGGAAAATTGACTCCGACTCTTGTTCCCACATGTCGCCGACATGGAAATTCTGCTGCAAGATTTACGGGTTAAGGTGCATGTGGGTTAGGGGCTTTTGACTGGACTTCACCACTGACTTAACCCCCATCAGGTGGACTGCGGACAAGGAAATGATGATGAAAAATAACAAGATGCCTTCTGCTGTGACAATTGTTGTATGAATTAACCTGTATTACTAAGATTCATTAAATAGAATATTTCTGAATTATGGCTTTTTAGGGCTGTGAATTATATCGTGTTTGTATTTTGTTTTTTGTTTTATTTTATTTTTTTGCTCTCTCTTTGCTTTTTATTTTTCTTCCTGGTTTTGCTGTAGCAACCCCAGCACACAGAGATTACATTTAGAGCAGATTTATTAAGTTAGCGATAATAAGGATGATAATAATACGATTATTTTAGAGAAGCATGTGATGGGGGCGTCACGTGTCTTCAAGTTAACTTCAGAACTGAACTAAGGCTCTTTACAACTTCTCAGGAAAATCTACCTCTACCTCCAGTTTGATGCATTTAACCCAGTGAGGGCTCAAGTTACAGTTTGGTGGATACACAAAGAGGGCAAGCACCGGGGTCCGAAATGAACTTCAACATACCAAAATAGTTCTTAAGGCTAGTTGTAATCTCATGACACATATGGGATCGTGTTGCAAATGAGTATTGTAGTGTATTTACATTATTATCTTGACTGGGAAACCAATAGAAAGTTATAATTGTCACCCTGTAGGTGAGCTGAGAGGTTCATTTTGGATGCTGGGGTGGCTTTCTCTGTCTCTCTCTGTGTTACAGATTCGTAACTCTTCTGCTGTTCGATTAATCGACAATAAGGAACCTACAACAGCAAACTACAACTACAACAAGTACTGCTTCTGGTACCACTGTTAGTACTGCGAGTTGTTTTTTCAGTCCGTCTTTGTAATGTGTGCTTAGTCCTCCTTTTTTCTATAAATGATTAAATTTTTTGATGAATGGGATGTTTCCCGCTAACCACGGTAACAGTGAAGTGGCAGCGGCAATGCAAGTGTTTTTTTTCTTTTCTGTTTTTTTTTTTGTTTGTTTTGTTTTGTTTTGAAGGGTGAAGAGCTGTTCTTGCCTATTTACTCAATATGTGTTTGCGTGAATACCTTTATTTTGAATCTGAAATTAATAAAATATTACCTTTCTTAAATGTCACCAGAGCTTTGGATGTTTTTTTGTAATGTATCTTGAGATAAGTTAGCAAACCTGTCAATCAGTATGTGATAAGTTCTTCACTTGCTAATTAAGCTCAAAGTCCAGTGCAAAGGATTTAGAGGGATCTGTTGCTAGGAATAACATTATCATATCACGTTGGAAATTAAATACAGTATTCATAAATATGTTTTCATCCATTTAATCATCTGAAAATAAGAACTTTTGTGTTTTCATTGCCTTGAAATGAACCTATTATATCTACAAAGGGAGCCAGTCCTCTTCCACATAATCTGCCATGTTTCTACAGTAGCCCAGAAAGGACAAAACAAACACTGACTCGGCCACCAAAGGTTCTTCTACATCAGGGGTTCCCACACTTTTCAGCCCACGACCCCCAAAACAACAGTGCCAGAGACTGGGGACCCCGTCGACCCTGGAGGTTGCATATGATGATTCGATACGATACACATTGTGCACAGTTGCGCAAACTAAACACAAAAGAACAACAGCCTCATCGCCATAACATTATTTTTATGTAATATGAGAAAGAATATAACCAGAGTTTGTACAATTATGGGTTAAATATGCAATTATAAATGAATTATTTTTTAAATTTGTTTTTTGGAAAACACCTTGTGGTCCCCCAGGGGGCCCTAGACCCCTCTTTGGGAACCGCTGCTCTACATGATTTGAGGGGAGGATGAGCAGAGGGATGCAGTCTGCAACTTCACTGCTAGACGCCATTAAAGCCTACACACAATCTGTAACAAAGTCTTTATTAAAGTGTATTCGGTGTGTGCTCATTAACATCGGTGCCGACACCAAAAACTGACAAAAACCTCCACATCAACCCTTAAATTATTTAAGTCAACAGGAAATTTATAAAGCTTCTTCAGTAATATGAGGGATTATCTTAATCCTGAAGTAGGCTTACATATTTAACTTACTCAGTCTTTTAATTGTCTTGTAGTTTGTTTTTCAGATATACAGGGAAGAGTGATATTGAGTAGATTAACCTGGTAAAATAACGTAAATGTCTAAAACCATTTGTCAAGACAGTCACAATTAAAAAAAAAGAACAGGATAAAAGGCTTATGCAGTCCTACTGTTTAACCCTTTAGGCTCTTAAACAAATTAGTTTATAGCAATGCATCACATTTTGTAAGGGAAAAGGTTTTGTTTGCCATAGCAGCTGCTCTACCGTGAAAAAAGTGAATTAGAAAGGACGGTGTTTTCCAATTAGATGTAGTGAAGCAGAAGTGTCAAGTAGCAGAAACAAAAACATTCAAATAATATAATGATGAAAAGATTTTTCTGTTTATATTGTGTCAAGGTCAATGAGGCTACTAAAACCTTTTCTGGTATTTTTTGCTGTTGTTGTTTTCTAACATGTTAACCTATTGTGTCTTAGAAATAAAAGATGCTTCGGAAGAAAAATGGCCAGTTTCTGTTTTGCTCTAGATCGCCGCTCAAGGCCACATAATTATTCATACTCGCACACATTTACACGGTCTGCGGCCCTGCAACGTGACTCGCGTCTCACGTTGGCGCTGGAGTTTTCTGAAGCTCCACCCCATAGCTGTGTCCGCAGTGGTGAACCTATCGCACCCCGGCAGATTTAAACACACAAACCGATTCGAGAGGAGTCGATGATGAGAGGGGCGGAGCTACACCGACTCTTGGCTACCTAGCTTGGTGGTTGAAAAAAAAAGAAAGAAAGCACCCGGACTGAAGGCGATCCCCTTCTTTAATGTGGGGGAGACTGTGTGTAGATGCTAAGAAGCCGTGTATGAAAAACCAAAATGAGACTCAGGTCTCAGACAAACGGTACAACAGGCGCGGAGACGCCGGGGGTCCACCACCGACGGTCCAACAAAGCGACGCCGCGACGAACGCGCCTGTTATCAGGAACTGAAAGCCCGCTTCAGACCAAAGTGAGTTAAGAAATTACTATTTGTTACGATTATTTTCTCTATAGAAACAGTTCGATTGCTCTTTAAGTGTCAGTGTTGCCTGCAAATGTTGTGTTTGCTAACATTACCAGATTCAGTGATTCGGGTAACGTTAACGTTAATCGGTAATCTGATGCTTGTTAGCCGGACGTTGGTTAACATTAGCTAGCTGTGTTCTCATACCAAAACACTGGACGGCGTGCTAATTTAACTCAAGCGGCAGCTGGACGGCAACTTTAACGCTAGGTGGCTTTTTATCCCTTCTGTAACGTTACCTAACGAACCACTCGTATCGTTATTTAAATTGATTCTACGTATGGCGTTATTAAATATTTCGAGAAAAAAAAACATTTGACGCGTTAGCTAAAACTAAATTATCTTGGTTTTTATGTTCATTCAACTTAAACGCCATTTTGGAGGCTGTTGTTGCGATAAATGTGTCTCGCGGCTTCCAGGCTTGTCTTACTACGATGGACAAACTTGAAGTTCAATTTTTAAATGTCCTGTTTCGTCCATATTTTAACTAGAGTAACGTACTTGGATACTTCTGCGTATGTTGACTCTGTATTAAGTTACTCAGATACACACGTATGTCTCCGAGCTATAAGTATCAGATTTGTTTTAAGTCAGTGGGCGTTTTATCTGCATCAGATACACATTGGAAACATCCTCCCCTGACTTTAAAGGACTGTTTTGGTGAAAGAACACCATTGCTATTTAATACTTGGCCAAAATCCTTTCCATCCTTGATTGTTGACAGTATACAGACATCAACAGACCGTAGTATCCTCCTTTGTGTTGCTCTCCCTCGCTCCAGCCATGTCTGGAGGTTTTAGGTTGAGCTTTGCAGGCTGTGACGTGGTGTCTGACAGAGGGTTGATGCTATAGGAGGGGATTTAACAGCCTACATGTGAGAGAGGGTCTCTGCAAAAGTAGGTCACAAGGACACATCTATGCAGACTGTTTACACTGAGGACGCCAGCAGTATGTGCTCGCTTTGTGGAGAAATTAGGCTCACATATTGGTAATTTTGCTTTGGTGTGACTGCTGTAGCATTTAAGAGAAATGTGCAGGATGGAGGCACTGCTTCCGTTGCACAGTAATGCAAGCAAGGACAAAACCAGGAGCTCACCTTCTTAGTACTAATATAGTCATGGGCAAATAACAACAAATAATGCTGCATAAAATAAGAATACACTACTACTACTAGTATAACTATACCTTTTTGGGGGGGTTATGTATCATTGATACGCTGTAATTTCCATTGTGGCACCTTGTTGGCAAAGCAAGTCACATCGTGTACCTTTTTTTTTCTGCAGACATTTTACTCTGGAATGGCTCTGTTTTGTTCCAGTTAAACTGGAAGAGTAGGCAAAAAAGAATACTCGCACATCAATAAAGTTGGGCTGGAATGCCACAGAGGAGGTCCAGAGGCTGAGATCAGTTGCGAAAATGGAGGAATTTATTTACATGGTGCTCAACAAAAAGGTGCTCAAATGAAAAAGTGGATTAAAAGCAGCAGCAGACATCTCTGTCTATGACTTTCCTCAGTGCTCTAATTAAAAGCACTGCTCACTTTC
>JAQLOL010000020.1:11773261-11798037 GCA_029783665.1 Naso thynnoides | reverse complement strand
CCAGCCCAACTTTATTGGTTTGCAGGTATTCTTTTTTTTGCCTCCTCTTCCAGTTTATCTGCTGTACAGACGCACCCAAGATAATCTCTTTGGATGCCTTGAGTAGGCACAGTTTCTCAGCATCTCTAATACTTTGTTCCAGCTAAACCATTTGTTGTGTGTGTTTTGCATTAGAATATTAGCACAGTCTTGCAGCATGCATGATGGTGTTTCTCCGTGTCAAAGATTTAGGGTTTATGCATAATGCAACACAAAGAGTATGCAGCTAAAAACATGTATTAATTTAACTGTAGTATTAATGCTTCTCTAAAGATTACTATGGTATTTTAGGTGAATGTGTTGACTACAGAGGTATTTGATTTTTATTCTAAACTTATAGAAACACTTCACTGTGTGTGTGTGTGTGTGTGTGTGTGTGTGTGTATGTGTATATGTATATATTTAAACTAACAATAAATCCCGCAACGTTAATGGAAATCAAATTACTTTTTTTTTTTTTTTTTAAAACTCTGTTAGTGTAAAATTCTTATTGAAGCACAGCCATGGTCCCTTAATTATAATGCATCATGTTGATGTGTATCTGATTATCCGTGGTGATATCGAGGTATTTTAATAAGGTTTTGTAAATATTATGGGTCTCTTCACATTGAGTAGATGTTCAAAGTCATATGAAGATGTTCTCTTTGTGAATCGTCATGATATGACATCCAAACCCAGTGGTGAAACTAAACTTAGTAACATTTTCAAAAATGAATATTTATTGTACTTTTTACTATGTAGAGTGAAGAAACCTTGGATGATGACTCCCACCACTCAGATGATGAAATTCCCACAATGACGAGGCGACCTCTGCCCCGTGGCCGAGCAAGAAAGAGAGCCATCGCGGTGGACGACAGAGAAACAGGTGTGTAGTGCTGCTTACGGTTCTTCTCAGTAATGCCTTTTTTGTGTTTAATCCATTTTCCCCTTAAATTTGGCTTCCTTTCACTGTTCCCTTCACTTACTTGTGTGTTCTGACTTATCATTTCCTCTTGTCTAGATTTGGCCTTCAAGACTCCAATCAGGCCCATCATGCGCCATGAGCGCATACTGTCAGAGGTCGACCCAGTGACTCCTCGTAATACAACTGTCAGAAACATCTACTCACCCATCGTGCGTTTCCTCACACCCAGCAAAGAGAGTGAGTGCAGCTTTTGTCACTGCTTGTGTTTTTTTAACTTAAAGCATTTAAGAGCCCAAAAAAATCATCAAAAACCCTTCCAGAATTTTTGTTGAATCTTGTGTTGTGGGACAATAAAAATGTGTTCCACTAGACACTTTTACTGCTTCACCATTTTCTCTGAGAGATATTCAATTATCCTTTTGAAGTTTGTTTGTTTTCCTCTTATGACAAAAGTGCCGGGTGGAGTCAGCTCACATGCCAGCCACATTATAAATGTACTAGCATCTGTCTGGTGGCTTGTGGTAAATTCCCACCCTTGGTGTCACAAATAGAAAGAACCCCATGTGTTGCTTCAACTGCTCAACAGGCATTAATGTGGTTAGCTGACAGTTGGTGTTTTTTGATATTCTGTTCAGACTCAGTTGAGCCTTTGCTCTTCCTTCTGAATGGGTCAGGAACAACGTTGATGCAACGTTGATTATGTGAGAAGGTCAAATCCTGCTGACATAGCAATAGAGAAAGCATGAAAATCTCATCTCTTGAATCTCTTGACTGTTAAAGTGTGAAGTTTCCCTGGTGGCTCAGAGATGAACAGACTGATGTTGCTTACAGTTTGGATATTGTGTTTTTTTCTGTGTAGATGTGAAGTGTGCAGGCACTGGAAACAGTGTGCTGATGAGCCCAGAACAAGGTGTATTTGGTTATGGTTCCATTGACCTTCTGGCTGGAGATGAGGAAGATGACGTCTTCAGTCCGTAAGTAGAAAGTCCCTTTCAGACATGCTCCCCTTTAAGTTAACCTGGTGGCAGTTTAACACGTCTTTCTCATGTTTGATGAAGGACCCTGTTCAATTTAATAACCTCTATGAAGGAGCTAATACTGGGCTGAAAAGATTGATTTTATTGTATCATATAAGTTCATTAAAGGCAATTTTCCCCTCCTGGTAAGAAGGGGACAAAAGATGGGTTTTAAACCTTCCCCCAAAAGTCAAGGCCCTATCACATGATTACAGAATCGTGGACAGAATTGCAGAATTGGCCAATAAAAACGGATGTGTTGTTAAACTCAGAATGTCACGGAATTGACCGTGATCTGACTGAAATTCTAGAGGAACATTTATCCGGGGAGAACATTCCTGGAGGGTCGCTAATGTTTGGGACCACCAGTACGTCACTTCACAAACACTCCACCCCGCCACCCCACCCCCCACCAAAACAATGCAAGCATGTCGAAGTGGCTGCACTAGATTGTTATGATGTAAAGATGGCCCCCAGTGGTCCAGTAATAGCAATGCATCAGAACCAGAAAACTCTTTTGATCCCTGAGGGGAAATTGAGTGATTTTACAGCTGCTCTCATACAGGAATAAATATTATTTGATTTGATTTGATTTGGAAAATTTATTTCAAACATGTAAATAAGAAAGATAAACCAACAAATCTGAAATGGACTGTTTTGTTTGCGGTCATGTATATATTTTTTTTATTTTAAGTGATGCAAGGCTTATTATAACATGGTATACGCATTATTATGCTTGTTTAAAGCACTTATTAGTGCAGTGTTGCTTGCATCATTAAATGTCTTATTCAATTGTGGACATTTTATTCATTCACAGTAATAACACACAGTCTCTAATGGAAAATTAGCATAAAAACAGATTCTAATAAATTAAAGTGGAAAAAACGGAACTCCAATAAATTAAAACAGAAAAAACGGAATTTGGGAAAAAATAAAATGGAATTTGGAAAAAAATAAAACAGATATCATAGGGCCCAACAATAGTAGTCTAACCAACATTCTCTGCAATTATGAATAAATAATACACAGTAAAACTTCACAGCATGTCAACACCGGGCAAAGTTGAGTCCCAGCTTAATGCCTTGTCATGAAATTCTTGTGCTAGCCTGGTATTGCAGAACAGGCAGCAGAATTTGCTTTTAAATAAAATTAAATGATACATCCGTTATTTAAACACATCAATAGTCTCACATTCAGAGGTGCTGGAAGTATTTCTCACACTCTTCATGGTCCGTAAGATGTCTTACTGAATAGTCTCCAAGATCCAGTGATTAAGAGAACATTAGATACTCCTCTTCCTCACTATCATCAAAACGTTGGAAAATGTCAAGCCCAGTTCGGACCAAAGATTCACGACGAGACGACTTAAAACTTGCATCTGACGTTCTAAAACCTGTCAGTTCACGCCAATGCAGCCAGACAAGACCTTGTCTTTCAATTACAGCAACTCTCTGTGCTTTAATTTTTACTGCTGGCTTTTCTGGCATTTTGTAGCTTGCTCAATTTGTAAACCAGATGGTCCCAACTATGCCTGCCACAGACAGGGTGACGTTCTAGTTAGAGGAAAAAAAAGTCATGGGACGTGTCAAAAATGTACACAACCCAGAGCACACTCAACATTACCCGGGGGCTGGCAGTTAAAACTGAACTAATCAAAAACTGTCATCACAAACTGAGCATTATTTCCTTACATTTATTAATCAGAAACTTCACAATAGAAGCCTAACTAAAAACCAGGAGGGAGAGGAGCACAAAAACAGCTGATTACAGTTTGCACAAAAACTCTCCTGTCCATCTCGGTCCCTCCCTTCACTTTCATGTCGACTTGTAGCTGATAAAATTAGGCCCAAAACATTCACAAACAACCACAAAAAGCAAGAAGGCTAAGAAACTGAACTAAGAGACATGATTTTGTTTGTCCGCCTGTCTGTCTGTCAGTCTCCGCCTGGTTTCTTTCAGGACTGTGGACAGCGTGGCACACGCACAGTGAAACCAGATCAACGTAAACATTTTATTTCAAAACCGAAACAGCCACCTGCATGTGAAGTTTACAGTGACCATATGCCACAATATTTAGAAATTGAAAATGCATATAAAAACATAAGTCTACTGGCGGAGCTCATGTAACTTGAACAAAACTCATGTAAATCTCGCTTCAGTGACCTGACTGCTGTCTCTTTCTTTAAAATGCATCTAAAACAGGCAAACAAGCGATTTGTGAGTAATTTCAGAGGGAAATAAAAGAGGAATAAAAGAATAGATAGTATAAAATGTTACCCGCTTTTTATTTACAGGTTTCACGTAACAAAAAGAGGTGCTGATCCAATCAAATAGCTTAGGTGTCAATCTGGGAGTCTGCGGATCATGTTCAGATGTTGTGCACACCGGCAAGATCCTATGCAATTTATTTCCTGAGCTGGTTATTTTTGCACTCTCTTTCTAGTAGTTAATTATGAAATGATGAAAACCAAATACGCATCCATTCCAATCAAGTTTAATTTTTATATATAATAAACAATAGTTTTATTTTCCTGAAGAATACAAGCATGCTAGATTCCTTTATATTCATTTTCATATCCTGGCAATAACAATACTGCTTAACAATAAAGAAAGTGTTAGTTTTATTACTTGGGTGTTGCGTTTTCAGTCGATAAACACAGTGACAGAGTTTACCACTGCTTCCCGTTTCATGATCTCCTGTCAACAACTCTCCTGGTGTCAGCCGATCTTTCTGTTCTAAGAGCATTATTTTCTTTTCCAGCTTTAGGTTCATCAAGAACATACCGTCACAGTCTCAGTATTCCCGACCTCAACTGAGAGACATTCCCCCGAAGACCAGGAGCACCCCAGAGGCCACACTGGTGGTCGACCTTGTGAGTTTAATCCTCTGAAGCCTCCTGCTCCACAGGAGCGACATTTTAGATACATGAATATACAACATGGAACTTTAACTCTGACAAATCAGTCTTCACTCACAGGGAGCTTAATAAAGAGCTTACAGTGTTGTATCAACTTATTAAGTTGCGATGAACATGACTGCTGTGATGCTGATGTGTAGCAAAGATGGAGAGGTGAAATATGAACCAACGGGAACTGAAATCCACCCCAGCTGTAGCAGAGCAGCTCTCTCCAGTGTTTCTCAGTATGTGCTCTTGTCAACATAAGTTCTTAAGAAACGTCATCAGTTGCGCCTCATGTTTCAGTTCAAAGTGCACATCCAGTCAAATAGAGTTCAATTAAGAAGAGGCATTCTGGATTTTGATTATGACTGCTACTCTGTCATTTGATCAAGTTTTGATAGTTTTTCAGGTGAGACAGCACTTAGATTTTAGGTAGGCTGACGTATCTGGAAAATGTGGTTTTGAAAACCTGCTCTAGGGTTTTTTGAGCTGGGGAGACATCTTGGTATTTTATTTTTGGATGAACAGTACAGATTAGATTACGGTTTGATCCTATAAATGCATCTTGGTTAAGCCCCGACTGAAAGGGGATTTTAGGACTAATGCCGACACCAATAATTGGGAGTCAGAAATTCCGATATCCGATACATATATATATATCCGCTGATGTTGTACATACAGTATATAATATCTGCTTAAAGTGGTTATCAAGTACTTGTGACAGAGATATGTAATGGAGGCAGGCAGGATATCTTACATCTTAAAACTTTATTCCGAACTTAAGTGCACTGAACAGAAAACACTTCACTTTTTAATTATTGAATAATGAGCCACAAATTATGTAGTTACACCGTTTTAAATCACTAAGACAAGATTTTTTATCCCAGCCTTAAAAATCGTTGGTTGTTTTGATTTCCCCCATCTGCTTTCTGGCTTGACCCTTTTGGTTCAGATGTTCTTATTTGCTTTTTCCAAAATTCAGAGAGCTCTCATGTGGAGAACATATTAATCTGTCACTGGGAGACAACTGTTAAGGCTTATAAAAGCTTTTATTTTAGGGTAAGATTGCTACCTAGTTTGCTTGGTGGGACTGGCGCTTTATTTCTTTGTGTGGCTTAGTTGTGGCTACTTGAAGCAAACACTGCACCACTGCACCCAAAATGAGACTGCTGACTGAAATGAATTGAGTCACATTAATCTGTATCCTTCCAGGAGGAGACGCTGATGTTCAGCTCTCTGAATGTGATCGACGAAGCAGAGTACACCTTCCACACAGCTTTCCAGGACCATCAGTACAAGGTAACCACTCACTTCATTTTGTTCGCAGAGCTGCGTTTTAATTGGAAACACACTGAGAAAATGACTGCAGATGGTGGAAAGAGTGAAAGGGTGATGAAAGAATTACTTTAGTGTGTTTGTCCTCTTCAGTGAGGGATGACAGGAAGCAGGAGAAGTTAGGAAATCTAGTGGAGAAATACCAGAACTAACACTTAACACTAGTGGGCCATTGTGCTAACAAGAGAGACACAGAAAAGAGATGTCTTTCGATCTGTATCTAACCCTGTGTAGGAGGTGAAGCAAGCAAGTTAACTATCAGTTTGACAGTTCGAGACACTTAAAAAGGAACTGAGGTAAAATATTTAATTTTTTTTACTTCCTGCTCCTCTGTTTTCATCAGGTGTACATGATCCTACGGCCACATGTCAAAGAGTTTCTGCAGTCCATGGCAAAAATCTATGAGGTATGTGTTAACCATCGTGTTAATCTTACAGAAAATTAAATTGTCTTATTGTGTATTGGTTCAGTTGGCTCTAGACAGGTACTGAGTACAGTATCGGTTTGGTTTTAGTGAGATGAACTTTCATATTATATTGTTATTGTCTGCTAAAATTGAACTCCGATAAACTGATCTATACGTTCACCTCCTCTTCTCCTCCTCTACACATAGATACTATTATCATACCCTCCCTTTTATTTTCATTTAGTTCATCTGAGCCAATTTACTCCCACCTTATCTTATTTTTTGTGCACATCAAAATAAGGGAAACTAAATACTTAAATTTTAATGGTGTCCTAGAGCTTGTTGAGTTGTGGTTTGTGTGGTCCCAGCTGCTGTCTGTTTTCTGTTCCAGCTGTTTGTTTACACGTGTGCAAAGAAGGAATACGCCGAGAAGATACTGAACATCCTGGACCCGCAGAGAAAGCTGTTTCGGTAAGTTTCCGTAAGATCTGCATCCACTTGTGTTTCATAAACCGTCTGCTTGACCCCAGAGAGGTGCACTCTGTCAAGTTTAACAGACTCAGCCGGGAAGTGTCAGCCTGCTGCTGCTCCCGTCTGTGAGCGGCGCACTGACCTCACCACGCTGCTCACAAATGGTCTGTTTGTAATCAGACTATTGGTTGGTGACTGCTTGTTGTCATGTAACAGTGTGAGGCATTCAACACACTGTTACCCGAAGTGAGTTGCAATGAATGCAGATGTAGTCGTGTCTTATGGTGATGGCTTCAGGTTTTTATATCAGAGTTTGCTAACAAGTTCACCATATCAACATAAAGATGATATGTCAGTGTTCTGTTCTCTGTTTGTTTCTGTTGCCTCCAAGTATGTTAAATATCAGTAAATGCTGGTTTAAAAAGGGTTGTGTGCAGTGCACAGGAAAGAGCAGCTGTGGAGGCGAGACTAAGCGCCAGCAACTGTTTGGCTGATTGGTCACAACTCCTCCGGCTATTAAAGCTCGAGTACAGTTTCAGTGACAGAAAAGTGTTATTTAAATTCCCAAATACAGGATGATCTTGATGAGCCAGTGTGTGACGTAAACTAAATCCAGTCAGCAGCATCTTACTTGAAAAGAAATCCTCCTGCTCAGAGACGGCCTGAAAAGTTAGCTGACATTCAACTGCTTATGTCTGAAATACGTTGTTTTCTGAGGCACTTTGAGTCAGCTCTTGAAAAATAAACAACCGTATAACTTGATCAACAATTCAATTTGGTTTTGGATCACAGTATATCATGCTCTTGCAAATGTTTTTGTATTGGATTGGCCACTTCTGTAGATTCACTAGTAAAATCTTATCTAATACAATAGTTTGCTATATATTCTCATAATGACATGTCATGGTAATGTCCAGTTTTTACTGAGTATGTCAAAGACGTGACTTTACCTTCACGTTTATTATTGACGTTATATTTTGCAACGGTGTTGAACTGAACTGCATTATATTTTAGGGGTGTAACGATAAGTTTTTAACGATATAATGTGTATCATGATACATGGTTGGTGATAAAATGTAAGGACGTTATGGGCTCATTTAAAGTGATACGATATGATTCAATGAAAAGAAATCAATAATAACTTTTTTTTAATGCCAAAAATAGAAGAAAAGAAAAAACCTGTTCTAAGCAGTGGTAGAGGAAGTAAAACACTGGAAAAGCTTGAGACACTAACCTACACAAACATTCAGTGCAAGGCCTCTGTTCAGTCTGTGTGGACCACAAACATGGACTTAAAATCTCTCGTCCTCCTGGTGCTCCCCTGCAATGATCCTTAATTATCCAAAGCAACACTGCTGATTCACATGCCCAGGATGTCGGAGAATGAACTGGAGTAATGTTTGCAACTGTTTACCATTACAACAGCGAAAAATACATCCACATGACAATTACTGATGTACAAGGCAGAAATTCTTACTATCGATACAATCGATTTTTTTGCTTTGAAAAACGATTTTAGATCGATGCAGGCCACACTAGAAGGACGATTTGCCGTTTGCATATTGATGTAGTTGGATCCTAGACATATAAATCAATGTACTGTTACACCCCTATTTAATGTATCAAATTTGTTTTGATATCAGAAATGTCTTTGCCCAAAATGTAATTTGACACAACACCCCTGCTGAGAGCTACCCATACTTCATAGTGGTTCAGTATGCAGCAGAGCCAATGTTCTGCACTGAGTAAGACTGTTTGAGAGTTCAGATAAATGCTGATTTTGTTTAGAATGAGAGATACACACATCTCACACTTAACATACTGACGCAGCTGGTCGACAGAAACAGGTGTTAATGTTTCGAACATGGCTTCCTTTGCAGACATCGCCTGTATCAGGATGATTGCGCCTGCGTTCTCGGCCACTACATCAAAGATCTCAGCATCCTCGGGAGGGACCTCGCCAAGACGGTCGTTCTGGACAACGCGCCCCACACGTACCCGTACCATGTAAGCACCGTGGAGCTGTGATTTCTCTTTATTGACATCAGTTAAACATCTAATTCTCTGTCATTTTCAATGCTGGTAAAGGAGAGGGACGGTGATATTCTTTAGTCTTGTGAAGATGAGAAAAAAAAACATTACCAATGATGTGATAGTTTGTCTCTTAATACAGTCTCAATTCATGGTGTAATCTTAAGAAAAAGGAACACAAAGATGTTTCATTTTTTAAAAGGCTGAGTTATTTCTTAGAGCTTGAGGCTATAGTTGTTCAAATGTTCAGTTCAAATGTGCTCTTGTGAGGATTCACAGCAGCAGGACAGAGTTTGTTCGGGATTTACTCAGAACTTCAGCGCCGCAGTTCATTGAAATAAAGGAACGAATCAGTCGGAGCAAATGTGTAGCTCATTGATGGTTTTGTTTGTTTGTTTGTCTTTTATTCTGGAGCTCATAAGCAAAGGATGAATAAAATAAAACTGACATTTACTACACTCATGGTACTTGTTAACAGCATCAGTTTGTTTTTTGTCTTTTAAGCGAAATTGACAACAAAAAATATAGGGTATCATAACTTATACTTTAACTTCATTTAAAAAAATATTGTTTTTTCTGTAATGAGTTGTTGATAAAATTCTTTCACAGAAGTTCTTTTAATTTGAGTGTTTGATATTTTTTGCAGCTGATGAACACGATTCCAATCAAGAGCTGGACAGGAGAGTCGGAGGACAGAGAGCTTCTGAAGCTCATCCCCACCATGGAGAAACTGTCTGCAGCGGTACTTCTGTCTTATTATGATCATCGTTTGTTTGTTTTGTTTAATTATATGTTTATTCTAAAATTCATCTTAAGGATCATGAAATGAAAAGTGACAAAGAAATTGTCTTTGTTCAGGGTGTGACAGTTCATTATGTTGAGTACAGTCATCTGTTTGTAGACTGCTGCTCATTCAGACAATGAAGATAATAATCAGCAGATTATTCAAAAATTAAAATGATTGTTAGTTTCATCTGTACAGATTTTAATTTTACTGAGAAAGCTCCAGCTGGTATCAGAACTGGACTCATTAGAGATCACACTGCGTTGGGTTATTGTTATCAGAAGATAAAAAGGACTTTATTATTAAAAGAACTTGCAGTGCAAAGAATTAATCCAGTAATAAGTGTTAAACCGGACTGTCTTGTTTGGGTTCTGGTGTTTGGAGTGTGAACCACATTGTTGTTGTTTTTTTTTAAACATCCGTTTCATTCTTGTAGTTATGATCAGTGCAGCCAGGAGATTTCTCAGTGTTTTACCAGACAGCCAGTTGTGAATAAAACAGCTGGTTATCTGAAGCAGCATCTGCCTGCTGTCCTTCCTCCCCCCGGTTTCATCGTTCATCGTTCATCATGATATCTCCCGTCTTGTTTTTTCAGGAGGATTTTCGGGAGGTGCTGAAGAAGAGGAAGGATCACTTCCACAGGCTGCTGTCAGAGGACTAACAGGACTGTCCAACCCTTCCTTTAACTACTCTACGTGACTTTCACAGCCCATGTTCGCCCATGTTCACAGCCCATGTTCGCTTTCTTCATGCTTTGGCTCAAAGCAGAAACCAGTAAGAATTGGCCAACCTGACACATGTTGGTTTGTGGTGGTCCAGCTCGCCCTCCTCTGTCCTCCCTGATGACTTTAAAGGACGGCACGTCGGTATTTCAAACATGCTGCTGGTCGTTCATCACCAAAACCCCCGTTCCTCCGAGATTCATTCCACAGGGCAGCTAATGGCTGCCCAGTTTATGTGTATATTTACAAGACTAAACTTGAACTGTTGTTAATAGTCAAGATTTTTTATTTATTGATTATATTGCTAATCAATGGCTGTTACCTCTGTATATTTTAGATAGGCCTTTTTATTCAATAAAATCACCCTGATGATAAATGGGAGAATAAACCACTTCTGCTTTATCAGCACATAGTCTGCAGTCTGTTTCAGTTCTGTGAAATAAGATGTAATTTTATGCTAGATGTGCATTTCTCAACATGTGAGGTGAGTGATTTGTCATCACAGCTGCTTTAGATGGATGCAGATCAGGAGGATGAGGAGAAAGTGGGCAGCTGTGAAGATTATGCCATGACGCCACATTTCTGTATCGTCCTGTCAAATAATACATCTTCTTCAGGCCCGTCTGCACTTTATCAACATCCTCTCTGCTGGTGTGTTTCCTCTCAGATATTTGAGATGAATTTCTGGGTTTTAGTTTGAAGTTACAACTGTTACACGATATGCTGTTCTTTTATTTCCCTAAAAAAATGCTCCTCCTGCTGCTGGAAAAATAAAACCCATCACTTCCTGTGCAGCAGGAAAGAGCAAATGGAAAAGATGTGTTAGGTTGGATCGCTGAGGTGTCGATGAGTATTAATATAAGAATACTACAGTCACAAACACATTTTGGGTTCATCTTTCAGAGTACACTGAAACCCAAAGTTGTCTTGGCAACTCAGGCGGATTTCCTTAGAACAGCGTAAGACAAAAAGCTTTTAGAACGAAAAATTTTTTTTTGTTTTTTCTTTTTAAGTGACTTTAAAAAAAAAAAAAGGGAAACCATCCACTTTTAATTGGATTTTTTTTTAAATTTAGGAATAAATAAATATAATACTAAAAACTGAGCAGATCAGAAACTAATGTCTACTTTCATAATAGATCAGTCTGCATTAGGCCACTTAGTTAAACATCCTTTGGAAATTCTGAGTAAAATGAGACAAATGGACTTCAGTGATTTGTTCAGATAGCTTGTCTTCAGTCTGAAAAGCACAGCACACTTATAGTATCACAGCACAGAAATAAGTAGCAAGTCCTCAGTGTAGGGAAGAGGACACTAGCAATTTCCTACCTTTTTCTTTTCTTTATGATGAGGTAAATCAAATAATAGTTTGTTGGTCAATTAAGTGATTTATCAAGTAATTCTTTGAGACCTGAAAGGGATACCAAATCATTGTAGCAATATTCACATATTAATATGAAAGCCACATTTAATCAGTCAGATAACTTGTAGGTGAAGCCCCACAGTTGTTACCCACCATTAATACTCAGTATAAGAGAGAACAAAGCGTCCACATTTAATGAACTGTTACACACGACAATAAATCAACACGCAAAAACTCCTTGTGGACATCTTGTAAATTTATATACTTCGAAATAATGATATTATTAGTGATAAATCCAGGATTTAAATACAAGTCATTAGCGCACACTTTCATTCCTGTGTGTGACTATTAGAGGAGTGCTGAGATTTAGTCAGAGCATAAATGTTTACTGCTGTTTAGATGAACTCGTGTTTGCGATGGATGTGATTGTTAATGTTGAATTTGAAGGTAAACTGAGAAAGTGCTCTCTCCTCCTCCTCCTCCTCCTCCTCTTCCTCCTCCTGCTGCTGCTGCTCTGGCTTTATTTGCTCCATATGGTGTTTGACATGGTACCCAGGAAGGGGGGGAAAAAGCTCCCGTGTGGGCGGAGGAAAAGCCTAGTATTTTGTCCGTCCTGAAATTTGATTCAGAAGTTCAGGATCGTGGAAGACAAAAAGCAAACGGAGGGGGAGGGAAGAAAGGCTGAGAAGGACGGAGGGATTTTTTTTTTTTTTTTAAACTGCGAGAAGAGTAAGCTCATCAAATACTGCAACTTTCGACTGAAGTAAGTCCCTTCGTACCAGGCATGCTTCTTATTGAATAAATAAGCTTCATGGAGCTGCATTAATTCGCATTCCTCTCTGAAATCTGTTAACTGCTCTAATTGCTGCTGAATGGCCACTAAATATAAGGTTTCAGCGCTGCGCTTTCAGAGTGACTTGTGTTTCTTTACGCACCGGACCGGAGCGCATTTTGCCCTCACTTGATTTTTTTTAGCCTATCACCAAATTAGGCGCTTCCTGCAGCCCTTATACATATTAAACCAGACACGAGCGGGCTTTAGTTGCGTTGTGGAAGATGAATTGCAATACATTTTTTTGTTGAAGAGAGTTCCCCAGCAGCGGGGCTGGAGTTTATTTTCAGCGGGGAGTGAAAGCACATACGCGCGTTTCCCCGTCCACGCCAACTCCGATAACCGCCGGGATTTATTCCCCTCCGACCGAGAAGCCAGACGAGGCTTAATTGCTCTCTATACATGGTAAAGTCCGCATTTGCTTGGGGAAAGATTCTCGCCGCAGATTTTGCGCGACGACTGTGCGCCACTGCTGGTTGTGCGCCAAAAACATCCGGATGAAAATGTTCCAAATTCAATCTGCAGATGTTAATGAAAGCCTCTGAAATTCACCACATAGCGACAGAGCAACAAAGGCGCGTGATTGGTGTTGGATTACATTATTTCTTTATGCATTTTTTTCCCCAGATCGTTGTACAGTGAGTAGCTTGTGTTTTGTGCGTTTTTATGACAAGAAATGACGGTAAAGACGACAAGTGATAAATGATGCGTAGCCTACAGATCATTTAGACAGCTGTAGGGGGGGAAAGGGTCACACCACAGGCTTAAAATACTCCATCATGAGTTAAAATCATGTATTAGCATCACTCAAATGTAAAGTACCAGCAAAAACGTGTACTACAATTTCTCATTATGGATTTCGAGGTGAGGCTAATGTTAAATGTAAACTTCTGTAGATTAATTGGAACAATGCATCATATTTGATCAACCTTTCACACGTGTTTTAGTATCTTAATATGGTAAGTAAATACAAGTGAAGAAAGAAATACAATAATTAGTGCAATGTAAGTATAAAGTAACAATATGTTTTAGAATTACAGCAACCTACTTGAGTAAATGTACTTAGTTACTTCCCTCTGCTGGTAATCATGATTTAAGCTTTAGTTATCTTAAACTACAGGTATTTTTCCCCTGTGAAATCACATAAATGTTTTGTTTTTTTCTGGTAGAGTTAACTTTTACTGCATTATCACTGATGTGATCCTGCCTTGTGTTATTTCTGATCAGCCCACTGTTTTTTTGTTTTTTTTCCAAATGTGGCTATCTTCTAAATTTCATTTCTTTAGGTTTATATAAATTCCCTGAAATTAGTCAAACACTGAATAAATTCACCTGCCCAGGCCCCTAAAATTATCCAAAATAAGGGGAATGTTGGATATTTTCCTTTCCTCATAGTTCAACAATACAGTGACCTGCAAATTTATACACACAAATATCATCAAGTATTTGGCTGAGGTCAGGGTCGTGGCTTCAGGCCATGTTGGACACTGACAAAGCCTTTACAAAGGAGTTTGGTGCATTTGTTTTAGGTAATAGTTCAACATTTTGGGAGAAACATTTCTTCACTTACCTGCTTAAAGTAAGACAAGAAGATTGAGACCACTGTCACATGTGCTTGTTAAATATGAAGCTGTAGCCAGGACACCGTTAGCTTAGCTTAACATAAAGAATGAAAACTGGGAGAGACTGCTAGTTCTCCTATTTACTAACAAAGATATTTTATCTCAGTTGTTTCACCCATACAAAAATCAAAATTCAAAAAACATATTTTAAACTTTGGAGTAAGGCTAACCATTTCCCTGTTTCAGTCTTTATGCTAAAATAAGGTAGCAGCTGTTTGCTAAAGCTTTATATGAAATGGACAGATTTGAGAGAAGAATCAGTCTTTACATTTAACTCCTGGTAAGAAAACCATCAAGCTTGTTTTCCAAAATGTAAAAAAACTAAGATGTCAGAACAGGTTAGTGTTCCCCAAACATATTTTGATAGGTCTCCAATAATTAATATTTTGGTGCCATTTAAGTAGGCCTATTTTGAATCTTAGTATAGGGTTAGGGTTAGGAATAGGCCATAATTACTTTTCTGCTTGTAGAATGTAAAGTCCCCTCATGTTGTTAAAACCTTCAGATTTGCAGAAGAAAATAGAGGACATAACCTGTGCTTTCCTGCTGCGTTATTAAATGTTGCCATTTTATAAATACAGTTTCTGAGGTACAGAATTGAAAAAAAAAAATTGTATGTGTTCAGTTTAGTGTGTGCCAGTCATTTATAACTTCTACAGAAAAAAAGACTTTCTGCAATACTCTGTTAAGTCTACTGTTTGTGTAGAGAAGCTCTCAAGAAAGCAAAAAATAAGATATTTAAAGATAATTAAAACCTGCACAAGCAGCTGTACCTTGCAGAGGACGTTAAACTCTGACTTTTGTAACCACAGAGATAAACACACATCTCACTGATTTTCTTTGATCCCAAAAAAGCACTTTTCCTCGCATAAAATTGCCAGTTACAATAACCAGGACATCACTCTATATATCAGCAAAGTTTTGAATTTAAGGGTTTGTACCGGAGAGTAAGCTGAATGCAACAGGCAGACTTTTTAAAACAGAACTCACAATGTGGGAATTATTGGCTGTGGGTGCTCAGCTGCAGTCAGTAACAAATGAAAAATACATTAACAATATAGAAAAATGAACCAATGCAGACATGCACACAGACCAAAACATCCAGAAAAAACATCTAAGAATATTGTTCCTTCCCAAAACATTTTATATAAAACTATACTTACATAACTATCCTTACGTAACATTACAAAAAAAATCACAATATTTTAGCAAAGTGACAAGTCAGCAGAGGCGCAGCCTCATCATTCAATAGCAGAGATTGGCAGCATTCTCTTACGTGAGCAGCTCAGTTACCTCATTTGAAACAGATCACATCATGTTCATTTGAACAGATCACTCCATGTTCATTTGAACAGTTTCTTCCATATCATACAGACAGCACATGTCACATGTCTATAGAAAAGGTCGATGCTAACAATGTGCTTTACAGGTTGAAGAATGGGAATAAAGGACCATGTATTCAGTGTACCACTCACAACCTTTCTGACTCAAACTGCTTGAGACTTTCACTGTTGCTCCTTTACTTTATTTGGGTTGGGATCAGGATTTGAATAACTTTTCAAAACTGTTTTCCAAAGCCTTTTTAATGACCCTTGATATTCTATCATGGTTTATGATGATGTGGCCTCTTTCTGCACACTGCCACAAATGTCACCAGACGACTGAAAGGAAGTGAAAAATGGACTCTGTTTAATAAGCAGTGGGGTTGTAGGACTGGTTTTACAGTGCAGTTGTGCCCTGACTTGACTTCTCTGACGTTCTGAGAATGGGGCTGGTTTTACTGGCCTGTGTGTCCCTGGTTTTGTGTTTTTAACTGGTTCCTGGTCTCAGGCTGTGTGACTATGAGCACCTCGGGGCTTCCGGCCACTAACCGGCAGAATGTGAAGGAGCTCGACAGCATGAAGGAGTCCATCAGCGACATCATCAACCAGCTCCAGGACATCGACCCGACCAGACTATCCTTCTCCCCTTTCTTGGACCTGGACACTCAGATCTCCTTGGCGCCGGTGTCAGACAGTCCCGAGTCCTCGGTGGAGGAGCTGCACTCGTCCTCCCACTCCGTCTCCGGCTCTCAGCACTCCCTTGAACCGCCACCAGCAACCAATCAGCCACGGGGTGAGTTATTGCTGCTGCTTTTTATTGTCTGATGGAGCTGTAGGATTTGAGCGGAGGCCAGAGCAAATTAGCAAAGGCTAAAGTCGAGTTTGGGTCCAGACTGGTTCCTTAGAGAGTTAAGACAGAGTCAGGACTGATTAAAGCGGGGCAACAGTTGCGCATGACTTTCCAATTTTGAAAATAATGCTAAAAGAGTTTTAAGGTTGAGCAGATGTGTGGATTTACCCACAGGAGCTCTGGACTAAATTAACATCATGTTATGCATATAAGTTTTAGGACCTATAAATCATTTATACAGCTTGTTTTTAGAGCTGAAAGGGACATAACAAAGCAGCTTGAGATGGAAAAAAATATGTTTTTAGCTTTTGGTTTTGTTTTAATCAGTAAGAAGTGAGTCCACATCTAGTGCATATACATTTTGGTGCATCATGACTACCACTAGCTTCAGAAAAAGGCAGGTTTACTTCACTCACTGAAGAGAAAACGTATTTTATTATCTTATCATTGCTCATTTTATGATCTACACTTTTCAGTAAACTGTCCGCATGAAGCCTTGTGGATGAAATACCTTGTCTTTGAAAGAAATGAGCTTTTGTTTGTGACAGATCACTACAACAGTAATAATATTTTCTTTTGAACTCCGTGTGAGTTGCCACGTGCAAATACATGACACATAACTAACTAATTTACAAGCTGTTTTTGTTTTTCTCTGGTTTTAGTCAACACTGAAAATGAGTCAGACAAAGTTTTAGACAGATTTAAACAAGATATTTACAGTAATAATGTGAGTCTTCGCCAACACAAAAGTTCCCGGTAGGTCTTGCCTGAAATGTTTAATGTTTTTTGATAAGAAAACCTACAGAAATGGTTTAAAAAAGCTTATGGAAAAGTTGAGAGAGTATCTGTTGATGTCTGCCATTGCTCCATAAACTGGTATGATGATGTGGCCTCTTTCTGAGCATTGTGCCACATAATGTTTGATAGAAAATGAAAGTGAAGATGAGACACTAGTTAATAAACATAAACAAAATACCCAAGACTGGTTTACTAAGCAGCCAAAAGCCTCAGGGTCACATTCAGTTGTTCTTTGGTCATTTGAGTAATTGGACATTTTGTGGAGTTTCAGTTTAAGCTTAGATCAGCCCCGCATCATGACCTTATTTTGCAGTCCAGTATCATGGACAGTTTATAGGGAGTTTATATTGTGTTCACATGATGCTGATTCCTTAATTCCTCATTATTTAATTTTTTTTTCCAAACTGATGCACACAAAGAAAACATGTGCTGATGTTATAATAATATAGGTGCCCTGTTTGGTTTCTGGGTCTCACTGTAACTGTGGGAAATTGGAGGTCGCTGAGTGCAAACACAACGCACGGAGGGTGAAAGGTCAACAGGGCCCCGACAGTAATTTTGGCCCTGGGACCTCCTAATGGGTTAATCCATCCATGTGCCCTTCCCTTAAAATGCTATGTGAGATTGAGGCAAAGCAGAGGCCTGACAAGCAGCATGATTCGCATGAGTGTGCAGTTGATTGTCACTATCTGGTTTTGGATTCTGTGTTAAAATGTGTTCTGGTTTGAACAGGCTCCGCTCCCTGCCACCAGCAGCCCAGAGTCAACCTTCCAGCTGAGCCACAGGCAGATCAGACAGAGGGGGAGCTGGATCAAACTTTATCCAGTCCCATCACTGCAGCACACAATTTGGATGCTACCACGGAAAACTGCGTTAGCTGTCCAACCCCAGCCTCTCAGGGCGACATTCCCAACGGCACAGACTCGCCGAGATGGAGTCCAGAATCCACCAACCTGGACTGCACCGTGGACGAGGGTAGACCTCTGATAGGCCCACCACCAGAGAGTGTGGAGCTGACAGTGTGGAGCCCAGAGGGGCGGGGAGAGACTTGTGAGGCCACGGAGGCGGCTTCAGATCGGCGACGATGCTGCTGCCAATGCTGCCAGTGTAAATGCTGTCAGAGCGGCCGAGTTCCTGCTTTCTTCTCAGTGCTGGCCTCTCTTCTGTGTGCAGCTGGGATCCTCTATGCACTCTATTTCTATGTCCCTATTAGACCCCCTGACTGCCCCGACGCAGCCAGCCGCGTCGTTTTCACTCTCTGCTGCTGTGTGGTGGCGGCCATCCCCATCCTGCTTGGTACGTTTCAAACACCTGCACACTGACATTCAAAAACAGCCACAAGTGAAAGATAAAGATTAAGAGAGGATTTGGTTTGTCTGGCTGCCTCGTCCTGGAATGTTTCGACGTTTCCTGTCCCCTTTAATTTCATGCGCTTTCAACCTCAGCGGAGCAGACGTCTCCTCAGGCCTTTGGAGAGAAGCATAATTTCCCTCTCCTGCACATAGCTTTAAATGGAAACTACAATAAGAGGTTGGCTGCAGCTTTTGTCTCCCTGGCTGTGGCCTAATTGTCTCAGAATATCTTAATCACTTCCCAAACTGGCAACCTGAACTAGGGGGCAGGTGGCAAAAACATCCAAACCAGCGCTTGCCTCTACCAGTTTGATTGCACCTGTTTTTTTAAGCTGATGGCACCGAGGAGTATTTGCATGTAGGCCATCCTGCCAGCAGCTGCTGTATTCAAATGAAGGTTCTATAAAAACAAAGTATGCTGTCAGACAAGATTGAGTGCAGTGAGGAGTTGCTTAAAGCTGAGAGCTGTTTGTGGAAAAATGGCCAAGGTTCAAGATACTAACTGACATATTGCCTTTTTGTCCCTCGCAGCGATGCTCATGGGTGCAGCGTGCCAGTTCTGCACAGGCTCCTTCAGTCTGCAGGAGCCGTTTTCCAGAGGACGGGCGGTTCAGCAGCTGTTTGTCACGGCGTCCTTGGAGCAGTTTTTCCTCTACGTCCTCAACCTAGTTGTTATGGCCGCTTTACTGCCCCAAGACCAGCTGAAGTTGGTGCCAATACTGGTTGCCATTTTCATCTTTGGAAGGTGAGGCCTAAATATTTGACTGATGCCGCACAGAACCGTCCCTCAACAACAAGGTTAGCTAACATATAAGGAGAAAAGTGAACTTCATGACCACAAAACAGCATGATAAAATACAGCAACAAGGCTAAGAGTCTAGCCATGCTAGCATCTCTTTACTTTGACACAGCTGTGCTTTGAACCAACATCAATATGCTGACATGCCGATGTTTACGGGTAATATTTACAATGGTCCCCACCTTACTTTAGTGTGTTAGTGTGTTAACATTCGTTAATTAGTGCTGATCACAAAGTAAAGCTGAGGCAAGTGGAACTTTTTCAAAAAGCAAAGATGAGAGAAGTTGGGGCATCCCTGAAGTATTACAATTCATCCTGTAGGGGACATGAATGAACCACAATTCATGACAGTTCATATACTATTTCTACCAAAGTGAGAGAGGTTCATCCTCTGGGGACCCTGAATGTGCACTGTAAACTTTCATGACCATCCATCCCATAGTTTGTGAGATATTTCAGGCTAAAACAAAGCGGTGGACTGACAGGCCGGCATTGCCGTCACTGTAGCCACACCACTAGAAAAGCTAAAAACAAACCCAACCACTGTCATTAAGAAAGCCTGAGGGAACTTTTGGCAGCGTGTTGTAGAGCAGCAGCAAGTTCAGACTGTGACACAAACTAAGATGAACTCAGCTCACTCAACTGCTCAGTTTGTTGCATCGAGGGTTCAAGTACAGTGTGAGTGTTTTCAATTTCTTTGCATCATAAGGGCAAAAATTATACATGTAAAAAGTAAAAAATGAAGAATAAAACACCTCTGATGTATCATATCCAACCTCAGCCAAGAAATTATTTAACATAAAGGGCATAGTTAGAATTTTATAGAAACTGAAGCTCACTATTAGCTGGATAGTGATTATTTTATGCAAGTTACACCACAACCTCCACATGGTGAAAATACTGTTTGAATATCTTCAGTTTGGCCTAGTTGAGTTTTTGTTGCAGCCATAGTTTGGTCTTGTTTGTTTAATCCACTGAAAAACTGAGGTGTAAAAAAAACTTTTTTAGGTGGGGGATGTGTTTGGGCTGGGAGCCGTTGCTAGACAACCAACAAAGACTCCAGGAAGTAACTTTTCTCAGCCATTGTGCTTTTTTACTGCTTTACGTTTATCTTACAGGCTGTTACTTTTCAGATGTCACACAAAAAACACGATGAGCTGGTGAGATTTTGTGATGAGATCTTTCCACCTCTTTTCGGTTTGTTGACCCCTCATGTTAAAACTGTGTGTACTTCAGATGTTCATGTTATTTGCAGATTCATCTCAGAGTAAAGCTCTTCCCACTAACCTTTTGAAACTGTAACATGCATCATTATTTTTGCTGCATAAGTTATTTTGTCATCCAACCCCCCCACCCGCCCACCCACTCACCCCAGATTTATGACCATGATTAATGACCCCTAGCAGCGGGCACTTTATTGCTGGTATGCAGTGTAATGAAATTTTTACTAACTAGATCATGCAGGGTACAACAGTTAAATTCTATTTAGCATAGCTGCATCTTTATTAAGAATCTATTAATATAATAGATACAGTCTGTATTATATCATCATGAGAGAACTGCTGTAGTTTGACTTAATCAAAACTTTTACTTTTGAGTTAACAACTTGACATTTTTGTATTTACCCTTTTACGAGACAAAAGGTTCTGAGTACATCTCTCTGTCCTGGTGTAGATGGTGATTCACCATCAGGGAGGTTTTCAGTGTTTATCAGTAAGTTTGAAGTTGATCTGATTTCCTGTTTGTGTGTGTTTTTTCAATCCTCTCTAGGCTTGTTTACTGGGTCAGCCTGAACGCGTGCAGCTCCTGGCGAGGCTTCGGCTCCGGCTTGACTGTGTTCCCGCTCCTCGCTATGGTGGCTCTCAATCTGTTCCTCGTGTACACCCTGAATCTCAAAGAGCCACTCTTTGGCTCTCAGGATGTCCTCTATAATCAGGTCACCCCCTCTTCCTGGTCAGGGGAGACATCACAGAGCCCGAGTGGCAAACCAGACATCCTACCCACAGACATCCTGGACACTCGGTGAGGAGGCGAGCTGCGCTTTCTTCTTTCAGAGGAGAAGATCTTTCCAAAAACAGGTCATTCCTGTGGTCTGCAGCTCAGCACAGAAACACGCTGCAACTATAACCTTCAAGTCTGTGACGGCTTCACTTGTATTTTTGATCCTCCTATATGTGACTTTTTTTAAAAATGTGGATTCATGCTTATTATCTGACATGCAAAAGCTCTTTCCCTGTTTGTGGCAGAGGGAAGCCTTTGAACAATGCTGTAGTTCTTTTAAGCTATTCCCTGTGCCTATATTTAAAGTTTTGAAATCTAAGTACCTAAAAGCTCTGCTATACATCAGGCTGAATTTGGTTTGACCTTAAAAAAGACGAGTAAAGCAACTTAAGTTGTCAGACAAATATTTTTTTCAACTGTCAAAAAAAACAGTTTGTACATGATGTAGACAGAATAAAAGCCATTTGTAAAAACGTCTTTTCCTCTTATCCAGCCAGTTCGCAGTTCCTTCACTGACTTTGAGCAGTTGCTGCTTTTTCCCTCACTGAGCAGCTATTCCTGGAGAAAGTGCAGTGTGTGTTTTCAGCTCTGGGACTGTCATTATGTGATAACATGCTCTCCATGTTTCTCTGGTTGCTGTCCATCTCCACCCTGCTGGCTTCCTCGCTGCTGCTGCTGCTGTTGCTCGCTCACTCGGTTTGTGGCGCAAAAACAAGGCTCAAACAAAAACAGGATGCTAAAGATGGCATTTGACCACTTAGTCAACAGCAGATTAAAGAGCTTTTTTCAAATTACTTTGATTAAAGGCAATTCATGTGACTCAAGGTATTTATTATGTCAGAATCAACATTTTTTAGTCTCAAAAGCTGAGATTCACTTGTTTTTACCAATTCAGTGAAAAAAGGCAAGATTTAATTTCCTTAAGCAGTTGAGCATGCCTTCAGAAAGTCGATGATGGAAATTGAATTTTCTCAGTCATTCTCTGAGGGGTATTTCTTCTTATTAGATTCATTTGATGTTTGATGTTACAAAATTAGAGCATAAAAAGCATTTTAAGAGTTTAGTTTTTCAAAAAATAAAGGTCCAGTGTGGATTTCAGGAGATCAATAAGTAGAATATGTCAGAATTGGACTATAAAATTAGCAAATATATTATTAGGAGGGCCTTTTGTGTATTTTGCAAGTGGCTGGGCCACTGCAGGTAATCCTGCAGGCTTGGGCGAGGAAGGTGAGCAAATGCATATTCAGTCACCTGCATCCTCCAGTTCCACCACTAGATGTCATTTCATTCTACACACTAGACCTTTAACACTAGCAACCTTCTCTGGGGTTTTTTATCAAATAATAATTGCCTAATAAACAGCACATGATTAGCTGCAGTGCCACGCTGCTCCGCTGCATGCCTGTGATGCTGTTCTGCCTCAGCCTCAAAGGCTTTAGAGTTTAATCTGTTAAATCCGTGGAAAGACAGTCATCAGCTCTCCTCTCTGGAGACTGACCAGTAAAACCACAGTCTGCATCTGTCAGCCGCTGAGCAGCTCAGTTCACTGCCTTGCTCAAGAGCTCCAATGGGGATTTTTACTTTTCTATTCACATGCTTGGGCTTGCATTTGGCTCACATGCAGCGTGTTGATGCATTGCTTTAGTGTGAACACATCCACCACATGAAGAAACACAACTGCAGCCTAATAAATTAAGTGTAAGTCTATGAGCAACACGTAATAATTCAATGTGAATTCTTGACTGTGGAAGCTGTATTTTTAACATAATAATGCTAGCACAATGTCCATTTATGAGCTTTGCCTGACACTTTTAAACATCACCGTCTTTGGGGATTTTAACATTTAAAAGTCACTTATCTGTATGTAACTTTTTAGTATGTCGAGGAAGAAGCTTAACACAGCCAGCATTAATGGAAATGTGATCAAATACACTCATCTATTGCACAAAAAAACACGACCAGTCTTAACAGGTGGATTTTTTTTTTATGCTTAAGTTTAATAAATCATGCTCAGGTAGTTCTATCTGACATGAGAGGTGTGTTTTGATATTGATGCATTTGATTGAATTTAAGTGTTTGCTATGATGACATGCGTCCTAAATGCAGCTCAACCAGTGGAACCAGGCTGCTGCCACTCCAGTATGATTATCTGGGCCAGACAAACTCAAGTCCTGATCTCTGAAGTGAAAGTATAAAATCTGTTCCTTAAAAAGCTACTGTGTGTATAACCTGTTTATATTCTGCTCTAAATACACTCTCCAAAGTTATGACCATGTTTATCAGATTTCTCACAGATGGCCCTGCAAGGAAATAAAAAAGTTGTAAAATTCATGTTGGATTCTCGTGCTGGACTCTGGACGTGGCTGTAAATTCTGTACTTTAAATTAGTCATTTATATACTTAAATGCTGTGTATTGTGTGAACCACCAGTAAGATAAGGTTTATACAGTCTCTAAAATAAATTACACAAAAGTTTTATTTCTAGCTAACAATAGTTCTGCACCTCTGCACAAACACTCACAAACTTTACCCTCATAAAACTGTGTCGGTGACATCCTGGCTGAGTCGCCACTCAGTTGTATTTTATCAAGTTTTTTATAGCCATCAAACCAAAGTGTTTTTTAAACATCTATTTGAAAACAAGAATGTTCCATTGGCAGCCCCACAATGTAGTCACTCCACTGGGGGGAGCTAAATGGCTATAATAAAGACTCTATAATAGACAGTGTATCCAGACTATCTTCCAGTGCATCATATGATAATACTGTGGACCGTAGGGACATGTCCTCAGTAAAAGACAGTCTTTATCTACTACAAGTATATTATACTCGACATACAGGACATACAAATAATACTTTTCCATCAGAATTAGATGGCCTTGATGAGAAGTAACTGAAGCAGCAGCTATTTAAACGTTCATAGATGAGATAACATTTATAATAGATTAAAATATATTTAAAAGTTTTAATGAATATATCAGTGTCCAAAAGAATCCAAGACATTAAGAACATTTCACAGGCCTTTTATGATTGCTAGTCATAATTTCTTTTGGGTTGGGGTCACTCTGCAGTATTCAGTATGTCAAAAACCTTGACACCAAGACAACAACTCTGGTCTGCCTCTCATATGGTGGAGGTTCCTGTCTTTCCACAGTAACATAATAATAATAATAATAATAATAATAATAATAATAATAATAATAATAATAATAATAATAATAATAATAATAA
>JAQLOL010000020.1:11753714-11769493 GCA_029783665.1 Naso thynnoides | reverse complement strand
TACATAAAACTGGGTCAGGGAAAGTTCAGTCAGTCAGACTTCACGAACTGACACACTTTGTTGTTTGTCAGGGACAGAAAGCCTTAGACCCAGAGCTCTGTATGCTTTATTCCTTTACTGCTAAATAAAATAGTATTTGAGACTGAATATCTTCTCGTATTGCTTCATTAAAGAACACACAGGATTTGGCTCACACATAGACAAGAGAGGGTAGGAGCACAAATCCAACAATTCCCATACATAAATGACTCCAAATGGCTCATTGTTAGAGGCAACTGGTGGGACCAACTGTACCAGCAAAACATAAAACCTAGAAATTTTACAAAATGAAGATCAATGTGCTTAACTGCCCAATTATTTGTTTCAAATAATTCTAGGCTTCAACCAGTGCTGCTCTGGTAGCTATAGCAGCAGAGGAGGGTCAGAGGAGATGGCTAGCAACAAGTATTTTACAAAGTACTTGGCAACTGAATTACATATTTCCCCTTAAGCACCTTTGTCGATGGTATTATTTGACACTTAATTAAAAAAAAAAAACGCGAGTGTACCTTTGTTATAGTGCAAAAGTTGCACCCCCTCTGCGACAACATCATACGAAGACCTTACAGCCTCACAGCCGGTGCGAACCCCGAGATTCCACTACACGCATGTGCATTCCAGAACGGCTCCCCTGTGTGTTTGTTCTGTGCGCCGCTGTCCGTCACCACTTACCGGCTGCGTTCAGGCTGCATTTCAGAGTGCACCACAGCTGGACAGCCGAGTCACAAGACTGCAAGATTTCACGACAATTACGGAATTGCGACCACTGCCACTGAAAACCTCTGATCTGTTGACTTCAGGCCTGGTCGTGCATTTATTGATGGTATATTTGAGAAATTAAGTGAAATGTGATCTTGTGTTACCAAGGAGTGTTTTATTCTGAAATTCACCGGATGTCTTAATGTTTTACCCAAGGGCATAGAAGTGAGATTAACACTGAGGAGGACACATTTCCTACCATGGATCAAAGCCCACCCGCCCCATAAAACATATGAGCTTGCTATAGGCTGATTCCAGCGTAGCTATATATGTGAAATATCTGTTCTGATATCAAGCTAAAAAACAAGTTCAATACAAGCTGATACAGTGATTAACAAGTTCTCTAACCTGTTGGTCTACTCCTCTCTCTCAGTCTCTTTGTCTGCCTCTCTCATCCATTCAATGTACTTGCATGATGTTACTGCATGGCGTTAAACAGTTTCTATAAAATAATGTACAGTATCAGTACTTGGGTAAACCATTACAAAGGCTACATATTGTACTCAGCAAGACTAGACATTTTATTTTTAAGATTTATGCTTATACACTGACACCTCTATGTTTACAGCAGCAGAAAACATGTTATCAATAAAACATCTAAAGTTCTCACCTCAGACCCTGTATCTTCCATCGCTGTGCTGCTACTGCTGCCTTTCTGCCCTTAAAAATGAGATATGGCTGCAGTGATGCATGCAAACAATAAAGCTCTTGAAATCAGGATGGCTTATGGGGAACTAAGCATAGTGTGTTATTTCAATTTATTGATCTGAGAATTTGGCATTAAAGCAGCAACAACTCAACCTCCATCATTGTCTGTCTCCTTAGTGAGCTTAATCCATTATAAATCATTAATACATTTTAAAATTTCACCTTACACACTGTAGCTCCACCTCTCTCTCCTCCTGTCTCTTGTGTGACTGCATAGGGTTCTCCTGAACAAACTGTATGAAATGCCGAAAAAAGTAATACAGGACTTGGTAGGTGATCAGTTTTGTTAATTTTTAGCTATGCAAAATGCTCAATACAAGGCACAACAAACTTTCACAAATTAGTCGCTGATTCAATTAAGTCCTCGCCTTACTCTGTCCTTCACTTCTTCCTCACCTGCCTCTTCCCTGCTTGTAATTGCAGCAGCATTCTCCTGATAATATTGGTGGGACCCCCCCCCGCCCCCACCCCCCCGGTTGTATCTGTTTCTGACTGCCTGTCCCACTCAATCTGCTCTGTGCTGAGTTGCTGCGCTGTACTCCATCGTTCAGCAAAAACAGAAGCCTTGTGTATCTGCTGCCGAGGGCTCCAGATCACTGGAGCTGCAACAGAGTAGAAATGCAACACAGCCACAGTTGATGGAAGCACACACATTGACTCGACCTGACACGTCGCAGCTCTGCTGCCGTTCTGGAGTGAAGACACACCACACCCTCATCCGGAGTAATTTGACCCTGAGATTTTCCAGTGTTAGCAGGAAAACTGTTTCATAACATTTTTTTAACCTCAAACAGGATAATTCTGATGTCAGTTAGTGTCTAAATTGTAACCTTTAAGTTCCCATGATGTCAAAATCAATGTTTAGGTGTTTTTGTCTGATATGTCTTCAAGTCATGCTATGTGTATGCCAGTATCAGAACCAACAATGACAAAAAAGTCATTATGTAGGTTTTTTTTAAATGATGTAGGAGCTCTTAATTTTCTATAAAACATTAAAAAGGCATATAATAAGCAAAATTCAATGAAACTCTTTCTTAAATTATAAGAGCACTATGGATCCAAAAGGAGAAATACAGCACTAGATATTCAGTTTTCTTGGTTACTTAGGAACTGCACCAGTAAAGTCATCATCAGTCTACAATAAAAACAGTTCAAGTCATTGTCAAAGACAGAAACATTATTAACGATCATGGTGTGTGTTGGAGGTTCATAGCCTGTGATAATTTGTGGTCCCTGCCAGGCATACTTGCTTATATGGTTGATAAGAATGCTTGCTTCACATCTTAATAGACATCACTGCACTTTATTTTCTTTTTGATCCTGTGCTGCAGTTTTCTTTCCCTCTTTCCTGTTCTCTGATTTAAGCAGCTCTTTCAGCTCGGAGGTGACACAAGGTAGGTTTTTTGGTATATTTTACTCTTGTTTTTAACTAAATAAGGTCCTAATGAAAACAAATGTAAAGATACTGTATCATTAATAACTTTAAACATGTCCACTAAAAGACATTTTAATTCATGTGACCAAAACAATTTCTACAGGCAGCAGTCGCCTCACTGGTCCAACACTTCACCTCTATAGTATTCTCTATGCTTTTCCCCAATGCAGGCAGGGTTAATAAACAGGCATGAGTTCAATCATATTATTTTTGCAGCCACTGAAGTGCATTGACAAAATTCTGTTTCTGTTTTCCCACAGCAGGTTGTGGCAGGCCTCCCCACAAAAAGGATGTCACATATTGAGAGCCAAAGTTCTGTTAGACTGCAGAGATTAAAATCAGTCAATATCGACCTCACCACACTGAGTGCCCAACATTCAGCTTTGTTACTCTCTATTTTAGAATAATACTTGAGAATAATCAATGACAAAGCAACAATTTTGAAAATCATCAAACTCTATTGCATTATTGCCCGGTACAGTCTGCCAGGGAGAAGCTGAATTACAAAATGTCATACATGTCATTTGAAATGACTGCAGCTTTGCTAAATAGCCTCCTGAACAAGACCTCACTTGGAAAAGGAGAAGTAATCTGAAAAGTATGGCTGTCAGAAAAATACAGAGGAAGAAGAAGTTGGATAAAATGGAAATACTCAAGTACATTGCAAGTACCTGAAGTGTGTATCTATGTACAGTACTTGGGTACATGTACTTTGTTACATTCCACCAGTGCCACCATGACAACTTTTATATCACACATAAATGTGAAGGGCAAGAAAAAAAGCCTTGTTAAAATCATGCAAAGGAATTTAGGAAATCTCAGATAATAGCTGAATTAATGTTTTTTCCCATGTATAGTGTGTCACCAAAACCACAGTATCCATAACTGATACTTCGCAAGAAGTGCCTTGGTTGCCATGTCACAAAACTTGAAAATATGTGTGCAAGGATGTTTCATGTGGGATGCTTTGTGTCTTGTCCCCTAATACAGGCCAACACTGCTACCTGTTGAACTGAAGGCCAGAATTTGCAACAGAAATATAAATGCAAAGAAGACTGAGAGGAACGTGAGAGGGAGAGAAGTCAGGAGGAGTAAAAGATGGAGACTAACATGCACTATACGCATGATAAATACCATGTGCTTCCTCTTTGTGGCATTTGCAGGGAGCTTGAGCAAGTCCTCAAGATATTCTACCTCATCCAATGAACCAAAAGGAAAAGAGAAGTCATCAGGCATCTCTGATGTTGGTTCAGATGCAGCATGGTTTGATCTTGGCATCAGTAGATTCACCATAGCACTTAGTTGGGTCATTTATTGTTTCACGTATTCCAGAAGTGTTAGCATGTGAAGGCTGGTAGCTGCAAAAACAGCAGGTCATGATAAGAATACTGACAGCAACACTGCATAAAGTTAAAGGATAGATTCTGACAACACAACTCAACATTGTAAGTCATTTTGAATATATATAGACAGACAAAAAAAAATTACTTACTTAACTCTTAAAGTTAGGGTCGGTAATTTATTTTAGTCTTTATTTTTACATTTTTTGAAGTTCTCTGAATGAGTTGCTTAATCTTTAGATTATCATTACACCTTTTGTTGATATGTTTTTTGTGATTCAATATTGCACTTACAGTATGTGTGAAGTGTCTGTGAATATTCTCATTCATCCAGGTCATTGTTCTCTCTGGGCAAATTGAATCGTAGGCAACTGAAATTGTATTTGTCTAGGAAGACGTTTCGCCTCTTATCCAAGGGGCTTCATCAGTTCATACGCCTCGGTCTCACTAGTCCGCACTAGTCTGACCAAGACAGTGGAGTAGGGCCCAGGTATTTTCTAAAAAAGAAAGGAGCTAATTTCACAGTCTGCTAAATCTCAGCGCAGAGAGTAATGTCACCATGGATTGACACTAGCTCTCACAGCAGATATATTGATGCATCTGAAGTCTACATTTGCTCCCAGCAGGTTTAAAACAGTACACTGAAGAAAATAACGTGTCTGTGTTTTTAGGACAGTTACTCTGTCTTTGCGTTTGCTCTGTTGGTGTTTTGTTGACTTATGGCCGCTCTGCCGCCTCCTCAGAGCTCTCTGTGGCCTATGACCTTTGGCCTGGCGTGCTGCGCGGTGGAGATGATGCACATGGCGGCGCCCCGTTACGACATGGACCGCTTCGGAGTGGTGTTCAGAGCGAGTCCCCGACAGGCTGATGTCATGATCGTGGCTGGAACGTTGACCAATAAGATGGCTCCGGCTCTGCGGAAGGTGAGGGAGGGAAAGGGTGGGATATACCAGCGAGAATGGTTTCATCAGCATCTTACATTTCAGTGTGATTCAGCTAATGACGCTCCAAACAACACCTCAAACTGCTGTCTGGAGTTTGACTCAGGTGTGTTTGAGATGGAGGAAAAATGATGCTCTGCTAATAGACATTGGCAGTTGCAAGTGATCTCTCTCTCACTCTCTCTGGCGTCTCTGTCTACAGGCTGCGAGCACTGAGAACAGTATAGCTTTTTGAATGCTGGCTGGATTAAGACCAGCCTGTTGGTGGATTGGCACACTGGCATGAAGCCTTCCTCCAGCTGAAAGGACAGATTAGCTCTTAGTCAGACATTATATAAGAGTGACTGAACTGTGCCTTCTTTCCAACAGGTGTATGATCAGATGCCTGAGCCCAGATACGTCATTTCCATGGGAAGGTGAGTTCACACCTGAACAGATTCAGATCACCAGTAGAGTTATCTCTCCTGTTTCTGCAAACTCTACAGCTGATATGGTACAAATGTTTACTGTTTCTAAAGATTTAACTTTTCAGTGATTTGTTTTTTTTGGTTGTTGTTTTCTTCTTGTCCAATTTCTACGACCATAAGCTGAATCTTGTTAGCCAGACACATTTACATAAAGTGTTACACTTCACACTGCGGCATTTGAAAGTGTCACACAGTCGCTGTCGTTTCTTGTAGTCGCACTGTAAAAGGAACGTTTTTGCACTTTATTATTTGTCTTATTCCTACCGTATGGTTTTAGGGTTTGAAGTCCAAACCTTTGCAGTTGGTGTCTCAATAAATAAATGTGTCCTCATAATTTTCTTCTTCCAGCTGTGCTAATGGAGGAGGCTACTACCACTACTCCTACGCTGTTGTCAGAGGATGTGACCGAATCGTACCAGTTGACATTTATGTTCCAGGTAAACTTCACTGCACTACATGGAAATTATGATATCTCAAATTCTTTGTAAATGGCTATGAGAAATACTCATGGTAAATTTAGGAAATTATGTTCATAAACTTTATGGCCATAAGTATGCAGGCACCATCGGGGTTCTAGATCCTTTAAACCCTGTTTCCACTAATTGGTACAGTCCGGTTTTCTACGGTACTGTACACAATTACTTGCATTTCCACTGTCTAAAGGGTACCGAATAACCATACCAAACCGTACCTGTTTCCGTCACCCTTTTGTTGGGGCACCAAGCAATCCCAAACCAGCCAGTCTGCTCGTAAGAGCAGCTCGACTCGTCACACTGTGACCCTGGAGTAAAAATGAACTGATGAATTGACGATCTGTGCCGAAATTAAACGCTGGCCGTAATGTTTCCATAGCATTTTAAAGCATGATACAGAAACAAAAGGACACTTGGCTGCCTTTTCACGTTGATTCTTTACCTTAAATTTAATATTACTGGGGGACAAAAAATAATTTAATTCCCTGAGCCGCTCAAATGCAGCTTTTAAGGTGAAATCTTTTCTTAACACGTTTAATGCATTAGTTATGCTATGAATTAATCAGTCTACCTTAAATGCCAATATGACAACTTGCAGAGGTTTTATTAGGATTTATTTGTCACACAAATTGTGCATGTATGATAGTGAAATGTCTGAATATCAACCATAATTCATTTGCTTTTGTCTTTCTTGCATGATGACAATCATTTTAGTAATGATTGGATCTTCAAACTATTTATAAACGCTTATGAATTTCTGCTGGTTTTATTCAGGTGTTTTTTTTCACCTGGAGAAAAAAGTGTCAGAGCGCCCATGTGGTGTGCTCCTACAGCACAACACTTATGCATCCAGCCTACCTGCCCACAAAGTGAGGGTGTCAGCAGTGGAAATGCAAACCAGATCCAGGGGTACTGTTCCCAAGAGTACAGTACTGTACTGCACCCCTCAGTGGAAACAAGGCTTTATTTCCGATAGGAGTAATCCTGATGATACAGCATACAGCGAAATTTTGAACAGTATGCTTAAAAATTTGGTGACAAGAGTTTGGGTAAGACACCTCCACACAAAGCCAAGTACATCAAGGAATGATTTTCCTAGTATGGTTGGGAAAAACTTGACTGGTCTGCTCAAAGTCACGATCTTAACCCCATCAAACACCATTGGGGTGGAATAAAGTGCTCACTATGAGTCAGGCGTTATCATTTGCCGACCTCACTGATGCTCTTGTAGCTGCTGCTGGGTTCTAAAATCATCTATTTAAAGCAGCAGATTAAAATCTGTGGTCTTAGAAAGACACGTTCAAGAATCACATTTAGGTGTAATGTTTGTGTATCCACATATTTTTGGCCACATAGTCGCAGTCGACCGTTCCAGCCAAATTCAGTGTTCTTGGTAGCCAAAGCTCTGGTACACATTTAGGATTGCATTTAAGAACAAAGAAGTTGAGTAATTTGTCACTGTATTGTTATGCGTTGTATCTTTAATGGAGGATGTTGTGAACAAACCTTGGTGATGTTTGTAGTGCTGGTCAGACTCGTTTTAGTCTAACAGTGGAAGTACATGATGACTGCATGGTGTTGTCTCGCTGTCAGTGTGACTGCAGTTACTTGAGCCTTCATGCTGCATAGAGTACATAGTTAGTTCTGCTCGTTATCTAGCGGTGTCTTGCAGACTCAAAGGATCAGCGTGTGACAGTAGCAGCCAAATATATAAATAAATTATCAGAGAATTAATTAACAGATGCTGTTGATCGGTCAGACTGAACTTCTGTGTCACCGTAGCTGTAAAGAGAAACTCCAGCAAACAATATTCCTCTGTCCTCAGGTTGTCCCCCCACAGCAGAGGCTCTCCTCTACGGGACTTTACAGCTACAGAAGAAAATCAAGCGAGAGAAGAAGATGAAAATCTGGTATCGAAAGTGAATGTGTTATGTGTGTCTATCTGGTATGTAAATGTGTTTTTGGTTTTATTTGGAGCACTGCTCCTCCTCCATGTAGAGCTGCAAGAACTCAATAAAATTGTTGTAATTTACACAGTGCACTGCTGCTTATTCTCAGTCAAACACAGCAGCTGTAACTAAGTTTGGTTTTCCTTCTTTATTGTCACAATGTTTCTGTCACATAGAAAAACATGTAAGCTCTCTACCTGCAGTGTTTGAGCGCCTGTCAGAATAAAACCAGTTTAATTTATCTCATCATTATTCAAGTAGCCATTTGCAGTTTTTTTTCCCTCATTTTCTGTGTCTAACTCTCCCTCAGTCATGATTATGAGAAGAATTTATCCTCATATTTTCAATAAACCTGGGCTCACAAAAAAATACATAAGTGTAACATCTGGTGTCATTCTTTCTTTTGTAAATGCTAAAGCACAGTTTGAGCCACTAGGTGGCTCCTGTAATCACCAACTCTGACCTTCACTGCTCTGTGTCCTCTGCAGTGGTCAGAGGCAAAATGCATTTTTATTATGTTTTCTCTGTTACACAAAATCCTGTCTACTAAAACACTGTACAAGCCCACTGAGGGAAAAACCAGAGAACTAAGTCAAAGGTGAATTTCTTTTCACAAAACTTTGAAAATTGTTCTTGTTTAGACAAAATCAGTTGTTTGTGGATTCAGCTTGAACTGTAAACCAGCTTTTACGATAATGTATGCAGAGAAAGAGAGTATTTCCTGTTTGCATCTCTAGAACAGAATCAAGAGTCCAATTCTTTGCTGCTAAAAGATTCCCAAGTTAGATACACTTAATTCCATTTTGGCTTTTATGAGCAGTCTAATAAAATCTGTATTTTGCTCTGAGTATCAATGTGCTTTTGTGCTGTTGTGACTGTGTCACAGTGTGAAAACAAGATTAAAGGGAAACTTTGTCACGTTGAAAATGACTAAATATGCTGGTTAAAGGTTGATGTTTATGTTTTAAAACCGCATCGACATAATGTTCACCCAGTGACTGGGATTCTTTTACACATTAAATTACTTAATTACTTCATATGTCATGTTGAACAGTCATGATCACAATCAGACAGAGACATCAGACTTTTGTAGTATTTATTTTGTCATACCTTCCTGGTACTTCACTGCAGTATTTAATATAAAGACACCAAGGTAACATTATATTATGACTCTGTGCAGCCAACAGTGCTTTGTGTCTAAAATAACCTAAGTTGACAATGTCTTGCTGGGTTTAAATTCTTATTATGGCCAACAGAATAGTGAATAGATGGAAAATATAATCATTCTTCCACTGATTTCTGCTTAAAGACTTGAGGATGTTAATTTGCCAAGATTAAGACTTGTTTCTCGCTCTAGCCACAACTTTCTAAATGCACAAAGTGAACACAGCTTCATCTCTGTTTGCTGGCTCACCTTTGGCTGGCCTGGGATTGAACCCAATGCACTCCCAAACAAGGACAGAAACACACATAAAAATAAATAAATAAATACTGTTTCTGAAATGTTATCCCCATCACTCACAGCTGCCATCTTTCTCAACTCAGCTGCCTGTTCCACCAGTAGAGACGGGCTTCTGGTGGTGTTTGATGTGAACTACAGTACATCCCCACAATATAGTGTGATCCATCTCTGTTTCACCTGAACAGAAATAGATGCATTGTGTTTTTGGTGGCATTAAAAATCTTTCCTTCAAGATTTTTTTAATGCAACGTTAAACCACAAGAAGGAGCCTGCACCACACAACTCCATTGACGACATGATCAAAGCAAAACAAATGAAGATTTTGGGGCAAGTGTGTCAGCATATTATAAGAGATCTTATAAGACAAGTACTGTATTTCAATTTTAAATAATTGCCCGACATACGAGTTACTAAGAATGTAAAGATACTGTAATGTGTCAAGCTCCTTCTATAGATGTTGGTGGCTCACTGAGATTTCGTGATCAATTAATGAGCTTTTTTTCGTCTCATAATCATTTTGTCTGTAAAATATTTGAAAAATATCTGTTATAATTTCCCAACATCCAGAAGGCATCTTCTTCATATCATATTTTTGTTCGTTTTTATCCGACCAACAGCAAAAAAACTTAAACACATTCGGTTTACAACAATATGAAAAAGAAAAGAAGATTCTTCACATTTGAGAGGCTGAAACTGGAGAATATTGAAATTTTTTTGTCTGAAAAATGACGGACTGATTATGCCAGTAGCTTCTTGCCCTCTCAGCTGTGCGATCTGCTTTTGCCTCCTCATGTTTCTCTGTTTGAGAGTGTTGACTTGACTTAAAATAAGAGTCATGGGCTCCTGATCTGAAGTCTGCCAGCTGCTGTAGTTTCCCACCTGGCTGCAGCCTGCGGTTGCATCATCCATCCATCTAATGATTAATGTTTCTTCGCCAGGTGGTAACTTATTCCCACATGTTCAGATAACAACACACTGTTATCTACAACCATAAATTAAACCATCCTGTATACTGTGCCGAGGCATCTCAGTGGACTGTTTAACTGCCAACTAAATGAGGAGAGCAGAAAATTAAACACTTATAAGAGGAGTTTGACACCAAGGTGCTATTTGAAGTGTACGCAGTCCAATTCTCACTTTACTGGTGTGTCGTAAAGTGAGTAAAAGTAAAGATTTTTGTCATCTGTTTTTTGCGGATTTTTAGCAAATTTAGGCGGCCATTACAAACAGAATTTCCCTTAATGTTCATGCTTTTTATTTGTTTAAACTTCACATTGAGTTTGGAAAAGCACTTTCCTGACATACATGCATCTGATGCATCTGAGCAGTTTTGCTTTGATTTGACTTCTTAAAAAAAAATCCCACAGGAATAACATGTCCAGTGTTTAACAGAGTGGAGATATCTAAATCTTAGACTATACTCTCTGAAGTTCACAACAAAGTGAACATTCAAACATCCAGTGATTAATCTGCTGGTCTAATATTGGGATATGTGTGCTGGAGAAGATACTGGCTGATTTAAGACCTGAAACAGATGAGGCTCAGCGGGGTGTAAACGCATTTGGGGTTGTTTCCTGCGGTTTCAGTCTGCTGTTGTCTCCCATATTTTCTGCTGTGAATAATAAAATACATCAGTGGACTGATGTAGCGCAGTCTGTTGCAGATCACACAACCGCACCAAACACCAAAGCTTTTCATTCAGATCCAGAAGTCTGTCTGTAAACAGCCTGAAACTGAGACTGCATGAGAAAACAAATGTATAATTAATGTGAGAGACTCATAAACTATGTTTAGATGAACTTGAATTTATTAAAATATGGCGGCTAGAAAGAGGAGGTCATCAGGTTCATTTCAGAAGGCACACTAGATAAAAAAAAGAAAAAAGCAGTGTCTTTGGACTTTACTCCTTGACGATGGTGGGAGTGATCATCTTGTTGAAGGAATAGTATTTGCACTCGCTGGGTGGTGCAATGTCCATGGTGGTGGTGGTAATATTCTCCTTCTTGAAGCCGGCTTGCAGCAGTTGGGGCACCTGGGTCTCCTGTGAATAATTTCCAAGACAGAGCTGGTGATCGTGAGGCGGCTCACAGCTTTTATTGGCTCCGTCCGACCTTTTTATCCCTAACCTTGAAATTATCACAGCGTGCAATTCAGGTAAAATTCAACTCAACCTTGATGGAGATGTGCACTCACCGCTGTGTTACATGGATAAATATCAGTCAAACTCTTAAATCCTTTTAAAACACACACTCTAGGAGAGGAAGAACAGCTAAAACAAGTTAAAGACATGCCCAATACCTAGAATATAAGTTACTGAATTATTATACTGATACCTGACTGATATATCGATCTGCCAATGTAACTGGCCAGTATTGCTCTATTGCAGGTATATCAGTATTGGTGTATGTATTCTCCAATAAATGTCAATATTAAAACTGTTTTTTAAGGATGGAAAAATGCTTGAACTAGTAATTTAAAATGGTGTAATCATGTAGTTTGTCCAGCAGGGGGCGGTCCATTTTTGAATTGGTAATAAGTGAAGTGCTGTTTGTTAGATATTCTGCCTTTATCACATATTTCTGTCACACATAATTGCTAACCACACTCAAAATATTATATATAAAATATCGGCCAATGTATTGGCTGGCACATTTCTCCTACTTACAGTAGCCTTTGTATTCGCATCAGACCCAAAAATCCCGTATTGGTCAAGCCCTAACTGATACATGCAGTACTCAGTAACTGCCAAACTGCAAGATACTGTATCCACAGTAAACCCGTGTGGGAGAAATAATGATTGTGGAGGAATGTTTGATTCGGTGTCTCGCTAGGATGTTTAATTTGTATGTTGATGTAGTTTCTCGCTGTCCTTCACATTTGGCAGACTTGTATGAGCAGACTCTGAGTGTCTGGAGGTAACGATAAGATGAGCCTTGAAGACATTCCAGACTCCGTTTAGCTAAAAAAATAACATTTGACTGTTACTTTAAGCTTTTGGTCTTGCTGTGTCCATGCATGCATGTTGTGCCAGAATCTTCAGCTCAAATAACTCTAAAATAAGTGTTGTTGTTGTTGTTGTTTTTTTAAGTTTTTATTTTAATGAACTGATTAATTCTTCTTTAATCTAATTTCCTGTTTTAGTTGTGGCATAAGATGACTCCTCACTGCATTTCATTGTACAACCTTGTGTTATAAAATGATAATTAATCTCAAATTAATGAATCTCGATCGTGAACTTGACAAAGAAAAGGGCTGAAATAACTTTATTGACTATTGTGGTGTCCCAGTTCTACTCAAGTACTTATTTTAGGGAGGTTTATGTAGCTCATCTATAGTGAAAAAAATTACCTAAAAAAGTCAGCATGCATGCTAAAAAAAATGGCTTTTTTGTTTGTGATGTCTGTCGATAGACATGACTGTCCCATAATGCACTGCATAAAGGAAACATGTAACAATAAACTGCAAATGTTGGTAAAATGACTCCAGGAAGTTCTCAGAAGAAAAAGTATTGGATATTTGGAAAAGACATTAAAATTAAATATACTGTTTTCTGTTTATGCTTAGTGGTTGGCATGTAGTCTAGCAGTGGGATACCTGACATTTTTTTCTTCCCCTGATCCATCATAAACCTCTGCTTTCCCGCAGAAGACCCACCGTGTACTAATCTTACATTTCCACAGAATTTCTGCGGCACATGCAGAGTGAAGACAGTAACTAAGACAAACCTCAAACATTTTCTCGATTTTGTCGTATTTGGTTTTTAGAAGCTCGCCCCAGGAGGTCAGGTTGCAGTAGGTGAGGACGCCACCGGGCTTCAGCAGCCTGTGAGCGTGACCCTGCAGACAAACACAGACACAACACCAAATCAGTGACTCCTTTACTGCTGTCGCGACCGTAAGAAGACAGACAGCTACAGTGTAATGTGCATCAAATGAAGCATGATGTGCGACAGATGCAAATAAAGACTGGTGTCTTTTAATTAATGATGATTAATAATGTTTATCAACAGACATCTCGTGTATCTTTATTTCACTTTCAATGCAGAAGTTGACTCAAATTCAGCGATTATTTTCTTTCAAAATTTTAATCTTTTTATCACTCACACTGTGATTTACTGGGGTGTTGTGTGCTGATTTTAACTGCTCACCTTAATAAAGTCAAACTGGTGAGTGTGCCATGTTTCTTCTGACAGAGGGTATGTGTCATACAGGATACCTGGGAGAGGTGGGACACAGTGTTAGCACATAAAAGTACATCATTCATTTCCCCTTCATGTATTTTTGTCGTGAGGGAAAAAGGTCAATGGCTGAGGTTTTGTTTATCGAACATGAGATGTCACACGCCAGAGGTAAAAATTTAAAGAAACAATGAATGGATAACTCATCCTCACGCAGATTTTCAGAAACCAGTTACGAAACTTAAGTGGCCAAACCAACTATTATTAATGTTTTTCACCTGGACATGTTAACTGATGCTCCACTCGTCAGAGTTTGATCAAAGGAAAAGGGTGAAAAAGGCAACGTTAATAGATTGTATCATTTCTGTGCTCTGATTTTCTTTAAAACACATAAAACTCTAAACTCAGGATTATGCTTGAAGCAAACGGAGCATCTCCACATGTGACAAAAGTTCCCCCACATCTGGCTTGGTTTCTTACCATCAAAGTGGTTGTCTGGCAGGGTGGGGACGACATTCTCCCAAAGACCCTTCAGAGGGACCACCTGCAACAACATAAACACCAGTTTCACTCATCTGCATCCATGACAGTGAATAAAACACACACGCAGGTATGCAGGCTGCATATCAGTCACCAGTGCAGGCAGAGATAGTGTTATCAGTGGGGTATAGTGACCTTATGTGGCTGAGACTTGGCCCAGTTCTCCAGTCTGGCAAAGACACCGTCGTTGCACTCGATGATCCAGTGCTCCTCAATGGGGAAAGACTCCATTTTGGTGGCGGCTATGGCCATGCCGAAACCGATCTCCAGAACCCGACCACCTACCAGATGAAACAAAATACAACAAAACAAATTAAGTTTCAGGCAATCTGTCAGCCAGCAATCTAAGGTGCATACAATATAACAACTTCATCATGAGCTAATTCACAGCCAGCCATATATTTACAATGTTAAACTACAAATAATGTACCAAATTTTATTTGGGTTCTTCTTGTACACCAAACCTCCGATGAGGCAGGTTGTTAGGGCTCAGTAACACAGTGACAACATAAGCCTAGCCGCAAAACAGACCATAATCTCTATTTTTAAAAAATTTTTTTTTGTCTAAGTTTTTTTTCCACACAGGGAATGCCAGTTGATTGGAACACATGGTGGACAGAAAGGCCAGAGGGTTTCATCTCCTTTCAGAGAAGCATATAAATAGATGAGGGGTAAAGGTTATTGGTTGTTGCTTGACCCCTTCATAATGATTTACTGGGCCTTTATCAGCAGCTCAGTGAAATGTTTACATATTAATGTCCTTCATTTTTATAATGCACTCTTGAAGTTGCATAGAGTTGAATTTAGATCAGAGAAGGTGCAAAAAATGTTCACATTTAAAACGGCTGTGTGTAAAAATGTGAAAACTGAACCTTGTCTAAAAACGTGTGCTTTAAAATCATATGTTTCGAACGTAGGGTTTGCATGTTGCACATTTAAAAAAGTTTAAACTGAAGCGTCATGGTAAGAAAATGTATTTTCAGTGTCCAGATTCCCATTGAATCTGAGAAATGCATTTGCACTGAGAGAGTTTTCGGTGCACATTCTTGTCTCTTTGCACACGTCTGCCTGGGCGTGTGAATCAGTCTATTTTCACATAAAGCTAAGAGCAGATGAGCTGTGTGCCCCTGCAGACTTCTTGGCCGCTTCCCGTGAGGAAAATAACAGCTGCTGTAGTATTCACAGAGCTCTGAGCACCATGCTGCTCGCATGCTCACATGTGTCAGATCATCGACCAAAAATTAAGGAAAGGGCTGAAATGTGTGCTAAAGCCTTGATTCCATGTTTTAAAATAGCATAGATAAAATCTCAAACAGAAAAGGACAACTGAGTTAACTTAAAGAGGCTTCACATTTTTTTTAAAAATTTCTATATAAAAAAGTTAGAATTTTTGTTTGTTTTTTACTGATATGTGAACTGATGGCCTTGTGTATCACCCCACACACTTTTGAAACACAGTCTTATTACAACTCACACCATATAGGCTATA
>JAQLOL010000020.1:11722168-11748087 GCA_029783665.1 Naso thynnoides | reverse complement strand
CCCGCACGATTTTAGGCCGGAGAAAACCAAAGTGTATTGAGAGTTCTCTGACTGTGTGGTAGCTTAAGATAATTAAGCGGACCACCAGTGGGTGCTAGCCTGGCTACATTTGCCTCACAACCGACTAAATCTGAAAAATTACTCATTACCTTCTCCCTCATCTTTAGACCTCAATATAGTCAATCTGACAGCGCAGCTGTTGGCTGCTGTTATGAGCCACAATCAAATTTCATCACTGTTCAGTTGTCTGGTGACAGAAACAGACATTTTAAAAGGAAATACAACCCCAAATCACTGACATGTCGGTTCGCAGAGGACTAAGACTGTCACAGGACCTTGGTGTTTGGTGAAATATGTTCAACAGAATTTTTACTTTACAAATAAGGGACATGGCAGATTTGCGCAGGATTTTGATCACAAATGTTTTCCCACAATTATTACAAATTACCTGAGGGTCTACAGGAAATAGGCTGCTTATCATATCCCGTGCAAAAAGGGCTTTAGCTGCACATTCACAGGCACACCTTTTGAGGACAAAGAACGCAAAATATTAATTTTGTGGAACGTGACTTAAAGTAAAATAACGAGTAATGTCACAAATTACTTTGGCATGGAGTTATATGTAAAACAATGACATTACCTTTGAAAAGAGTAATCACAAAGTGCAAACAGCAGGTACTTTGTCACCTGTTAGACCCTCACGTTATTATTTCAATCTTAGACTAGTTAGTCTGTTACCTGACCTGTTTCATCATAGGTCTGTTTCCCCTCCCATAACATGCTGCTGTCCTCAGCATTCCTTTATCCGGCCACTCAAAGAAAGGTCATGTCTAGTAATCGCAGTCCAATGGTAGAAGAAGTCCTCCACAGGTCAGAAAGATAATCTCTCTTTATCTGTTAGTTCAGAGTCCCCTTGTGTTTTTCCAATTTACATTCCATCAGAATTCACCTGCAGAAATAACATTAAAGAAACAAACAAGTAACATCTTCCAACATGTTGTGTGACTTTGGACACAAAATGGCACGGTTCATGTTTGAAAATAAATCCTGTAAAGGAGAAGTCTTGTGGAAATTCACAGAAAACTGTGGTGAAGGGTTTGGGTTGTGTAAATCTTTTAAGAGGAAAATGTGTTTGCAATTTGCATCAGTATGATGTCATTTTAGGTATCAGGTTATTCTGTTTTGTGATCTGTACTGTTGTATTTTTCATTGCATGAGGTGAAATGGTCTCTGGACTCTCTTAGATGTAGAGTTAAATATGGTAGCTTTTGTGTCACCATATTGTTTAGTTTAACTGCCAATCAGGTTAACAATGTATTTTGGATTTTAAAAAAACATTACACATTCCTTTTCATTCTTTATGAAAATAGGCCTCAGGCAGAGTTAGAGAAACCAGGGACTGCAGCCCCCTAGTGGTAGTTAATATAAGACATGTAATATCCTCCACTTGGCAGCACAAATAATGAAAATGTGTACAGGCTGTGATGATTACAGTAAATCCACAGAACTTAATAAAATCAGAATGTAGTAAAACTTTTAAACTGGAGTGCAAGTGAGTGTGCTCAGTATACTGTTCAGTAGTTTAAACCCTCTGGTATTGATTCTATTTTACTCTGAAGTTAAACCCTGCAGATTATACTACAAACAGGGTTAAACCGTTGTCATAAATAAAGAGGGCTTTGTTTTGGTGAAACAAAACCATCTGAAAAACAAATCCCATTTAAATACCAGCTCACACTTCTGTTCTCTGTTCGGGAAGCAGAGCGAAACTCTACTCAGTCAGTTTAAGCAGATGCTGTAGGCTACGACGTGCTGTTGTGAAGGAGGATTAACCAGGAGCTTGCGAGGTAACTGTTTTGTCTAACCATAAATCTACCCGTGATGAGGTCGTTTGTGGAACCCAGTATATTTTATAATTAATATACAATGATGTACAGAGCATGTGGACTGTGGAGGTAAAGATTTAACAGCACATAGTGTTGAAGATTACAGTTTATTTTCCTCTGTCGAAGCTATGCCCTGGGTAAGTCTGATAATGAGGTTTCATTTCCTTATTTCATGCATCTATTATGGGAAATAACTATAATACAAGACCTATGGAAAACATTTATAGCAGCATATGTAAAAGTTAAGTCAGCATTTTATAGAAGTCTCACAGCAAAAGAGATTTTCATAAGGCCTACTTCAGCAACCAACATCTTAGCAACCAATATATTATGTTTATTTTCCAATATAACATATTAGCCTCAATGAATTCATTTGTCAACCTTTGGTAGATACTTTAGGTTTAAATGTTTTTTTTTTTACCTTAAGGAAAAGGATTAAATATGTTCTGTGAATTGTCTGGAGGGGCAACTAGGATACACTGTTTTTTTTTTGAAGAAACATGGCTGTGATAATCTGAAACAAGATACTTTTTGTCTTCTCTTCTATATTGGCATAAATCTCTGAGATTGATAACTTTAAATATGTTACATAAATCCCTTTTTGTGTGTGTTGGAGTGGACTGACCCTCTCTTACTTCTGTCACTGCAGTAATCCTATGGTGACTCTATGTTTGCTGTAGTAATCAGTGATCAACCTGTTACACCAAAACCAAGCAGCGTTGTGGACATGGTTTGACCAATGCTGATGATGGCAAAGATACATTTTTCTGGTTCTGATGTTGGCGTATACTATCATTGGCTCAGATTTGAAGGGAAATCTGCTGTATTGCTGTGCGGCCCACCACAGGAAGGGGGTACTTGTTTTCAGAGCCATTGGAGCTTAAATTTATATTTTAAAAAATTCTGGCATTTGCAGTCTGTTGCTTCTTAGTCTGACAATAGGTTAAGTTTGACAGTTGTCTCAGACAGATGATGCAAGAATGAACTTCATTGCACTCTTTCCGTACAGACTTTAGTGATTCTTTTTGGGATCTAAATTGAACTGTAGCAGTAATGAACATCAGTTTATTAAACATGACACAGATCAGAAAACATTGTAGCAGTTTAAATATCTGCAATAGCTCACTTTTCACCAAAAAATGTCATTTCCATCAGTGGCTTAAAAACAAAAATTGAAAAATCTGCTAAATCTACCACCGACTGCATTTTATTGGCCCTTTTTTAATATTTAAAATTAAAATATCATTGCTTCTGAGTTTTTTCACCAACACTTGGTGCTGACATGGTAGATTTGTGTGATGTGTTGTTTTGTTTTAGTTTGTATTATGTGTCCTGTTTGTTTTGTTTACTTAGTGCTGCTCTGTCACTATGCTTTTGTTGTCACTGTGATCTGCCAAAGGCTTATTGTTTATGACCTGACTTCCATTCTGACAAACAGGAACTAGTTACTGACAATTTGGAGGACACGAGGCAAAATAATCACACCACGCTCTCATTAAAAGTCATAGGACTCATTTCAGGCAAGCCCTGCCCTCTGAGTAATACAATCATTCTCTTTTACAAACAATGCATTTTTTTTCTGGGGGGGGGAGAGAACAGTTTTGATGGACTTCAGTCCCAGTGGAGGATCTGTTATAAATGTTGACACATTGATATGTGACCTCATTTTGTCCCTCAAATAAAGAACATTCTTCAGACACAAACATTTCACTGAAGACAAAGGTGAATCTCATTCTGACATTCATTGTCCCTACCGGGAGTTCTGAGCAGGCTTGAGAAACGCTCCAAATGGACATCCATGCATTTCTATTTTTATTGTCAAGTAGCTGAACAATGATTGCATGAAGTTACGCCACATATTTGACTTTGTGTGTGCCTTAACTGATGCACCAGATTGCCAGATGGACAGACAGATTGACGCGTGTGCTAATGTGATGGTGTCTTGTTCACAGTGAAGTAGTATGCAAGGTATTTTCTGATCAAAGGTATCCTCTCAAAGACCTTACAAGTAAAGGAAACCAACTTCAATAGACTCCCTCCCATAATTGATGGTGAGTCTTTGAGAAATGCCCCATTTCTTGGTACCAGTAGAGGCTGATATGAATGGCTTTTCACATCATTGAAACATTTTTCACTAAATCTGACATGACTTGAATGCAGGTATTGTTGAATCGTTAGGAAGTGTTAAGTGTTAATTCAATAAAACATCTACGATAGGCTGTTAAACTATTGAAAAACTGAGAAGTGTAGCGGATGGCTGCTGTCACACCCACAGACTGTTTTTCGAACACAGTATGAGTGTGAATTTCTAGTAAAACAGTTTTACTCTGAAAATGAAAGCTTTCCTTTTAGACTTACACAAGAAGTAATCGTTTCCTCTGAAAGGTCAAGACTTTTTAAATAACATACAGTGAAAATACTCAAAGTAAATAAACTTAGCCAAGCCTTTTACAATTTTGAATAGCCTTTTTACCTCAATTTTCTTTTAAAGTGTGATGGCAAATTGAAAAGGGGATGATGAAGATGTTTCCTTAAAGTGTTTAACTCACACATAGCCAGTGTTGGGGAGTAACTAGTTACATGTAGTGAAATTACATAATTAACCCATGTAATTGTAATCAGTTAAAGTTACTGAGAAAGAATGTGTAATTAAATTACAGTTATGGAAATAATGATTACAAAGGGGATTACATCTGAATATTTTCTTTAAAAAGCTTAGGCTGTATGTTAAAGAATATTTGTTTTGTTGCTTTCAGTGTTTTTTATGCACACACTGCCATATTTTTGCCATTTCCAGTCAAAGCCATTTAGGAAACTTTGATTATATCCTGATGCTTTTGATTGGTTCTCCTGTTTGAATTTGCAGCGTCCCACATCTGCCATCAACACTGCCTGGTTTAAACATTTGAAAATGGTTGAAAACATTCAATAGAAATTTAGAAAAGTATTAAAAGAGGAATCAAATGTAATAAGTTACATTACTTGTTACATTTTAAATGGGGTAACTAGTAATCTGTAACCTATTACATTTTCAGAGTAACCTTCCCAACCCCGCACATAGCCAGTGTTTGTGAATGTGCTGCCATCCTGCAGATCTGTTATCTCCATCTGGAGATGAATATAGTATCTTGGGGATGTTTGTTCCTTCCTTCATGCAAGTGTTGTCTGTGGCTTGTTCGCATTTTACACACTTTGTGCAAAACACTCAGACTTCAGTTGCATATGTTGTGACAAACTATTTTTAAACGGAAATGAAAAGATATTGTTCGTGAAAGGTGTTCACACTACATCAAAATGTCACTGTTTGATGCTCGTCACTTCATTTGTGTGGTGAGTTATAAACTCATGCAGAGCTGATGTCATGGGAACATCTCAGTCCTGTGTTCGAAGAAAGAAAAGTAATTGCTGGATTTGCATTTGACATTTGCTGTGTATATGCATGCAAATATAAGACCCACTTTTCTCATCATGTTGTGAAATTTGTCAGACCTTGTTGGTTAATGGTTTAATCCTGCATATGCTTTTTGGCACAGGACTCTTTTGAAAGAAATCTTATTTTCTGGTAAACCGACATGGAAATGAAACAACATAACATAACATCTGCTGACCTATAGACAGAATATTTTCATCAGGATGAAAACAATTGATGTTTGTAAACGTGCACTTTTCTTTTATCCCAACACGAGCCTAATAATCCACCCACACTTCAGACATCTTTGTATTCTGTCATCCCACTGTGCCTCCATTAACATGGCCTTTTGCTTTTGCCTGTATTGCTGTTGTTTAATTTGTCTGGAGGGTTGTGTGGTTATAAAACTACTTCTCTGATAGGAATGCTTAATGAATTAAGTGCAAAATTAATAGACCTCCGGGTTGGAAGCATTCAGCAATTCTTCTGGGATAGATAGAATTAGTAAAGAGGGTGGTTGGGTGTAATGTTCCTTTAAAGGCTGCTGCCCCCTGCAGCGTCGTCATTGCGCAGAACAGTTTGAACCAAAAAGCGGAGTGACCTTCCTCCGCTCTCAGTCTGAGAGGGGCAGCACTGAAGCAGCAAGCCGGTCACAGCTCCTGCAGTCCCCGCTCTAGCCTCAGAAATGAATAACAACTTAGTCGGAGATGAAGTCGGGTAAGATCCACTTAACAAAGCCTTCCACTGCAGACGTATGAAACCGTAAACTGCATTACAACTTATGCTGGCTTGTCAAGCTGTCATTTGACAGCTAACGTTAGCTAGCCAGCTAAGCTAGCTATAGTAACTTAGCGAGATCGCTAGCCTGGGGAAAGACGGACAAAAAGTAAAAGTAGTCATAAAAGTCGCGTAGTTTTTTCTGTTACTGCATACGGCGAAAAATACCCTGTTTATCCGTAGCGGTGCCACAAAGGTTGTCAGAGCAGAGCGTGAAAATGTAGTTACTTATTTCACTGCTGTTTTCAGTTAGCTCTAAGCAACCGAGCTAGCTTAGCTAATGTTGCCAGCGAAGCGAAAGTCTCCTCTTCTTGACTTCGCCAATACGAGGACATTTAGCGGGCACTGCTGGAGGATGGAGCATCCTCATCTGCACGAACCCTACACTTCTGTCACCACAACCACATACGTACGCGACCAAACATTAATGAACTCGCCCGCTGCTGTGATACTAATGTTGCTTGAACTGCCGTCAAACTTCCAGTTCTGCAGCCTGCACCCGAGTTCGCCGGTCCGCATGTAGGGAGCCGAGCAGCCGCTCTCTTCTGCGCTCCGCCGAAAAAAATAATACTTGGAGTTTTAACGATGAAGGCTGGAGCGGGTGATGGACGGTGGCTACTGGAGCTTCTGGAGGCAGTTTAGGCAGCGTAGTGTTGTGTTAGCTTGCTAAAAGCTATGGCTCTGTCCCGGGGTACTTACGTGGCAGGAGGTTCATAAAAAGACCATTATTGTTGAGGCCATTGCATCCAGTATTAGTCTATAAGCGTTAGTTCGAAGGACCAGGACGGGACCTTACCATGATGAGTCACACAAAACACGGGCATTTTAGCCGCAGCTGTGTGTAGATCTCTCTAAGCTGCAGCAGCTTTGGTAGCAGCGTTGCCTCATGTTGTGTAATATCTGTGTACTTGGCTGTTTAGTCAGCTGTAGCGTTGTTATGCCTCTGAAACTGAGCTTTCAATCTTCTCCACCAAGACGTGTGTTTAGTTTTTTAAAGCATCTGGACAGATAAAAAAATTTCCACTGCTGTTGACATGGTTTTTGTGTGTGACTCTTTAATGATGCTTGTAAAACATCTGTTAAGACTGTGCTGAAATAATCTGACTCAAAGTGATGAATAATGACTGACTGACCAGGGATGTTTCTATTCTTTTCAGGAAACTGTTTGTGGGTGGATTGGACTGGAGTACCACACAAGGTAAGTCACACTGTGTAATCTGCGAAGACTTAGTCATTTCATGCATAAACTGTTTTTAAATAAGTGGAATTTGTCAAGGTGGCACTGATGTAGCTGAATGGATTTGTTGTGGTAGTTTGTTGGGATTATTATTTGGAAATTTGAACCCAAGTTAATTAAATTATTTATACATCATTTGATAATAGTCAACCATGATACTATACATTATTAATATCACAATGAAAAAGTTAAAAAAAAAAGTAGAATTTTCTTAAAAAGCAAACAAACAATGACTTACTTAATAGACTAACACAAAAGTAATCCCTCTCAGTCATCACTTCTCACCCACTAGATGTTTGTGGCCATGTATTTGTCTGCAGGGATCCTTCCCTCTTGGGAGTCAGTCTTTGGGCTGTGGTGTGTAGCCCCCAGCCATTAGCAACAATAATCACGCTCTTAAAAAAAAACAAAAACAAAAAAATTTAAATTACTGAATTACATGCTATCCCATCTCTCTCTGTCTGTGTCATTGGAGCTGCTGTTTTTTGTCTGTTTGACCAATGAGACAGACACACACACACACACAGCAGAGAAGCAAAACGAAGTGTGCGCTTCAGCTTAATTCATAAACAATCCAGCGCTTTTCTGCAGGGTTTTGCGGAGGTGTGGGTGTGTTTATTTGCGCTTCAGAACATAGCTGCCATGAAACAATCAGAAAATATTTATTTCTCTGAATCACAGGTCTGTACTCAGTGGTGCCGATCCCTCTCTACTTTCACTGTCTACCTTGCTTGACCACCGCTGCTCTCTCTGTGTGACTGAGCGAAGGAGGAGGGGCCAAGTTTGGATCTTGTGTTTGCAAATAGCAAAGGACAATTCTTGCTTACTACGCCTTCTAGTAGGAAAAATGTAGAACTATATCCAAAAAAAATAGTGCATTGGTTAAGCTGTAATGCACAATTTTTGAGTCTTTAAGTGTGCAGTGTTTTTTTAAAAACCCTAGGAGATGTCTTCCAGACAGTGTTGGTAGAGCCTGCCATTGTTACTGCTCCTTTTTATACGTACAGTTTTCCCGTGTTTGAAAATTCTCTTTGTGATTTTTGATTTTTGACTGTCTCCCTTTTCACATTGCATAATTACCAATCATCAGTCATAGGCCACAAACGCTGGTGGTAGAGTCCACATTTCACCATCTTCATTGGGTGTGCAAATACATTGTCCGCTTATTCAGTCTTGCCCAGAGGTGGTCTAGTTTGTCTGAAGCACTTTAGTGGCTCATGCTTGGCTGCCTGTTGTGTAACTTTGCACAAGGACTTGCCTGTGTTAACAGAACTGTTAGCATTAATATAGGAACAACAGCGCTGGTTACTCTCAGTTTGTTTCCCTGGCAGTGCCTCGGGGCTTTCTAGTTATGAGTAAAGCAATTATGATAACTCTCTCCAAAGTGAGCTCTCATTTGTTCAAACTTGCACGCCTTGCTTCTGTGGGTGTGTGCGGGCGTTACAGCTGGGTGTATATTTAGTGCTATGTAACATGTCAGTGAGTTAGGGCTTTGTTTGCTTTTTTGGGAAGTTCAAATGTGTCTTCCCTTTGCTTTTATGTTTTCTCAAAAAACATCTGCACAATCCCCAACATTCTGCCATAAGATAAAATCAAGGTCACTAAAGGACTTGTAGTGTTCCCTGTGTAATTGTATGGATTGGTGCTTGTGTTTGCTTTCCCACACTTATTTTTGTCCCAGTTGCAGTTTAAGTGCAGGTTGAAGTGGGGAAGATACTTTCTTAGCATCATTTATCATAATGAATGCATGAATTCTTCAGATCATGACCACACTTCTTTGTGTTCAAGAAGCAAACTGAGTTGAATTATTATATCTACAATTAGAATTTCACATTTTCAAGATTGCCTTATGGTCCTGTGCTCGTTTATATGAAGCAGCACTGTTATGTTTTTTCTTTTTCTTCTCTCAGAGACACTAAGAAACTACTTTTCACAGTATGGGGAAGTAGTAGATTGTGTCATCATGAAGGACAAAACTACAAATCAGTCGCGAGGCTTCGGCTTTGTCAAATTCAAAGACCCCAATTGTGTACGGACAGTGCTGGAGACAAAGCCACATAATCTTGATGGAAGAAATGTGAGTATTTCAAATCAAAGGAGCGAGATAGTCATATCAGCTTTAGTAATCTGCTTGTGCTTTGTGTGAACAATGTGCAAAACCTCATCCTGCATTTCATCATCCAGAGTAGTTAGAAGTTATTCAAGGAGAAGTACAGTTTTTCTTTGGGTTGTTCCTGCCTTCAGACATTAGTACAGATTATGCTCTGTTGGAAGGCTGACATTTGTTTGCCCAACAAGACTTACCTGTTCAGAGTCAAATTAGCAAAAGTGGCAGTTAAAACCTGGATTTCTCTAAGATGGCTGAGGTAGTTTTTCCCTTTGCTACAGTTTTACTAGCCACATGTCTAAATTATTGTTAGTCAGTACGTATGTTGCACGGTTGCGAGGCAGGCCAATACACAGAAATGGATACAGTGAAGAAGAACATTTGAAGGTGCCTTTATGTGGGGCTAATGTCAAACATTCTCTCTCTCTCTACTGTCAGATTGACCCCAAGCCATGCACTCCCAGAGGAATGCAACCTGAAAAGTCTCGAACCAAGGAGGGCTGGGTAAGAGGAATCTGATTTCTACTGTGGAGGCTAGACTAGGTGTTTCTGCTGGAATAAGACTCATAAGGCCATCAGTCTCTCCATCTGCTCCTCCTGAGGTTGTACTCTAGCTTCTTCTCATGGGGCGAGACCTTGAGCTTCATTTATAAGAACATTCTGACTTTGAGCTACATCTGACTTACATTTTTTTTTTCTTTTTAATTACAGCTCTTGTATCTCTGAGAATGCCAGAAATGTATTTGGGGTTTTGATAAGTTACAGAAGCATTAAGGAATCCATGACATGTAACAACCTCTATTTGTGATCAAAGGGCTGCAAAAATATCATCATAAATAAATCTAAGTAATCTACTGGCCTGGCATTAGATCAACAAAAGCATTCTTAAAAACTTACAGGTGTGTGCACAGTGCGAAATAATGGAATTATAATAACACTTTTCCATTAACTTTAAATGTAGAACTGCGTTGGTTGATTTTTTTTTTTTAATTTATTTTTTACATTTTAATGAACATATGCCTTCTCAGTTTAAATACGTTTCTCTTAAACTGTTCTCCCTTGTTAAATAAAGCTGAGAAGACACAAGTTGGCTTAGAGAGACAAGTAGGCTGATGTGGTTCAGAAAATTGCTTTCAGCAGTGATAATGATTTTTTTTTTTTTTTTTTTTGGAAAGGGAGAAATCTCTGCACCAACTTGGGTAATTTGTGGGTCAATCAACGATTCTGTCAAGCCACTGCAGATCTGTTATAGTCATTTTGTCCCTTTGGGCAGCAAAGAATTCAGTTATTGCACCTTTGCTGTCAGTAAAACATTTTCATAAGCCACATATTTGGCTGTGAACATAGAATGTAAGTCAGAAGCTTTTGTAAATGAGGCTCTTTGCTTGCTACTGGTGCTGGTTTCATTGACTTAAGCCATGTAGCTGCTACTCAATGTTTTACTAACAAAGCAGAAGATGTATTTGCTAAAAACCATTATTGTCATAAGCAGCCTCTAGCCTTTATGGCACGAGTGCAGTGCATAGCAATGGTGAAATGCTTAGTGGTGTAGAGTAAGTGGAGGAGCCGTGCTCTCTGATCTGTGGAGACTAGTGTTTGCATTGACATGACATGTTCAGAATTATACCCCAGGGCAAGTGGAGAACCTAATTTCTTCTGCACTGTCTGAATAGATGATGGCTAACTGGCCCCTTCCCAGAGTGATCCGTTAACAGACACTGAAATCCATACACTCCCTGTTTTCTTTCAGAAGGGCAGCAAGGCTGATAGCAATAAATCAAAGAAGATATTTGTAGGTGGAATCCCCCATAACTGCGGCGAGCCTGAACTCAGGGACTATTTCAATAGATTCGGAGTGGTAAGTATTGTCACAAGTTTAAAGCTAGTCAATTTCTATTGTCATTAAGACTGCTTGAATGGATGTGATACTGAACAGTGTCAATATTACAATATCAAACATTGAAATTTAGTGGAATGGGATAGGACAATGAGTTTTTTTGCCCAAATTGAAGCAGAATATTTAATTCGACTAAGAGCGGATCCTGTCTGCTTTTCTAAATGGAGCCACTGTTTCCCTTTGTCCCATTCAAGGTCACAGAGGTGGTAATGATCTATGATGCGGAGAAGCAGAGGCCCCGAGGTAAAAGCTGATCCTGTTTTTTTCTCCCCCCTCTCCATACCTTACCATCTTAAATCTCATGACAAACTATCCTGGCCCAAAGAGAAAACGTTAATTTAGCCCAAGATATCCACTTTAATTTAAATACTTTTACCCATAAAAGGAATTTTGTATAACAAAATATGGTAAAGACGCACCATAAAACATGAAAGCACGTTGAATAAAACCGTGTAAGGTCACTGTAGCATATATCAAATGGAACGTGACATTTCTACTAGTGAAATGAAAACCTATTTGTGATTTGAATTACATGTTACATCTATAATACTTATAAAAATTCCTAAAAAGCCATTAACGTGCCACATTCTCTTGTTTGTGCAATGTTGCGTGTAATTTTTTCCGACATAATACCACAGTACATTGTACCTTAGAAACAAGCTTCCTTTCTTTTTATTTAATGCTAAAAGTGAAAATTGTTTGAGAAATCACATGCTCTGATTTGTTCTGATGCAGTGTCCTTCATGACCTTGTGTTAGAGCACGAGTCTGTTCAACGGACACATTTCCACTCAGTTTAATTTTTTTTTTAAGAAGATAAGTGCTTGCCAGGCGGAGTGAAGTGATTGTAAAAGCCTTTGGTCCAGAGTATTGGTTAAAACACCGACCTAGTTCAACCTCTCAAGGTCATCACGGCAAAATCATAAAAACAGTCGTACTTAAAACTAAAAAAAAAACTGACTGCGTTCTTGTTGGAGTGATTATGATTACTACATCAAAATCTATTAATCCAGCTAGTAGTGTGCAGAGGGCCCTTATAAATGTCACAAGCCTCTGATTTGTCTGATGCAAACAGCTCTATGAAATATTCAGATTTATTTTAGGTCATGTGACGACATTTTAGATTTAAGTCCGTCACATCTAATATACAAAGGAATATGTACACCGCTTTAAAGTCTATCACGAGACAAAAGTCAGGTGCACATGTGAACATTAAAAGAGCTTTTACTCCTGTCCATATTGGTTGTTAAGCGATTAATTCCTAACATGTTTCTAGTGTAAGAGGCAGGGTTACAAAATCCACTGTCTCACACAAGGTCTAAATGTGTTCTGTCATTTATTTGAAGCTCATGCAAGGATTCAAATGTCTGAGTGAGTCAAATCTGTTTAGTATCTTTAATCATTCTGGTAGTGTCCTCTTAGACTGTAACTGACTAGTCTCTCACCCTAAAATCATATCAGAAATGTATCTTGTTATCCCCAGTATAACCAGGAAGACGAATAATTACTGCAAACAGTGTTCATATGGGCATCTGACAGTTGTTTATAGAAAGACAGTGAACATAACCTTTAAAGGACAAATCCACCCTTAAACAAATTGTGGCATTAGCTGGTGATGTGCGGACCATTTTTATCTCCTTTCTGCTGTTTCTGTTTCATAGCTGTGGATAACTGTCCATAATAAAACAAGATATTACCCACATTCAGTATACAATTCCAATGAAGTATGGTTACTCAGAGCTACTTTTATGACCAATCATTGATTATTTTCTATTATTCAATACTTATTTGACCTTTAAAGAGTAAAAAAAGTCAGTTTTCTCAAAACTTTTAAAACAACTGTTTTATCTAACTGCACATCTTCAATTAATGTATTAAAATGTGTTTGCTTAAAGAATCACTTATACTAATAATTGAATTGCAAAAGTTTTTAATTGATATAAGCTGTAGCTAAAATGTTAAAAATAAGAATTTAAGTCAGTTTTAGAAGTACGAGTACCAGTTTGTATCTGCATTAGCCCCAAAGCAGAAAGCAATGCAGCTACAACAATTATCATATTTTAAGGTGTACAACCCCTGACATTTTTCTTTATAGAGCATAGCTTCGCTAAAACTTATTAAATGCAAGAGTTTCATGCTTCTACATGAAAGGTTGTTCAAAAATGTTGAGATCAGTAACTTAGGGTAAGAAGTCAAGTTGCAGGAAAGCAGGTTCTCTAAAAAATACAGGACTTTATCGTAACATGCATCATTTAAGGGGGGATTTGTCCTTCAAAGGAGCTGCTTTCAGACCAAAGGCTGGAAGGGAATATTAGATTGTTATCAGTAGGAATCCTTTAAAAAGCATTTTATGTGCTTTTTGCTATTTTCAAAAGTCTGTCTAACCTGTTTCCTGATAGAAGCAATGACAGACCTGAAAATCTCTGAAGAATTAGTCAAGTTAATCATAATTTATCGTGAGTTAATGACGTGTGCCGACATTGTTAGCACAGATGGACTCACTGGGAATCAGACCCCATGCCACCGGCAGTGTTGGTGTCTGACTCTGTCCACTGACTTACAGTCACAGCTGTTTCATCTGCATTTCTACTACATGCAGCAGCCACCGGCCCACAACACTTACACCTGCAGTTATTTTTTGAAACCTCAATTCATTCTCTATTGGGAGCAACCCAGAATACTTTGTCATTGGAATTTAACATGATGGATTGTACTAGTAACAACCATTACATAATCTTTAATAGTATAGACAGTTTCTTTTACTAAAAACACTAGACTTTTAACACTGGAATAAGTTTTCTTTACCTTGATTTAGACGTAACTGATACATGTATCTGAAATGGCATAGTATGTGTTTTCCCATATGTAGACAGTTAAGTATTTTTGTAAGTAAGCCCTTTCTATTTTTCTTTCTTCTGTCCCCCTTCTCCTTGTGAATGGTTTGAATGTGATTAACGGTGTCTCTTAAGATTTGTCTTTTCTCCTTTAGGTTACTGTGCATTGACTGGTAGCACAGAGGTACAGGCCAAATTTAAAGGCAAATTTCCAAATTTCCTTCTTGGTCAAACTGGGGTGTATACAAAGTTGCATCAGACTATGAAATTCTCTTTAATTAGAGAGGAGGGGCTTGTTAAGGCATCTGGGTTATTAAGCAGTAGTTACACAGCAGTTTAAGGTGTCATTCTTTAATTGTGTGCTTGATGTAAAATAGGCGCCTGATGTTGACTCACATCATCTAAGTGGTCGTTGTTTTTTAATATTTCAAAGGTTTAGTTGGTTACTCATTTTTGTTTTATTTTTCTGTGTTAATTCCCTTAGGTGTACTTCATATTGATTTTGTGTGCACATTTTATTCCCTCCCTGAATGTACAAAGTTCCTACATTTTGTAGAAATTTGTGGACAGCAGACATCATGATACTGTCCTTGTTTTTGTACTATAAATGCTGTCTGAAAATGATAGAAAAAAAAGAAAAAATGTTTAGTTGGAGGGTGATATTGACAGATTATATCATTAAAAATATTAAACTAATATCTACAAAATCCATACTTTTAAATCAAATTCTTGCTTAGTGTCTTAAAAGAATTATAGACTGTAATTAGATAAGTTTTAAATAACATAATTATAGAGGAAAATAAAATGATTAGGCCTGCACTTACTCATTTTATCATTGATTAGTCTACCAATTATTTCCTTTATCAATAGAATTGTTTGTTCTTTTTTTTCTAATCTTTTTTTATTTTTTTTAAATCGCTTTGCATCAGTAGTAACATCATACAAACCCAAATACACAGTGATAGACAGTACACACTAATCCCCCCACCCCTGGTGGCAACCCAGTCAGGCTAGTGCGGGTGTTATTTCCAAATGTCTGACTTAGAATGCAAAACCCCAAAGATTCTCATTTTGTTATCTTAAAAAAGTAAGAAAACAGTTCAATTTTTACGTGTCAGATGCAGAAATTGTTGACATTTGTCTTTTGTCTTTGGGGAAAAAAGTAGACCGAAATGATAGACATCTAATTTAAATCTTTGTTGATTACTTTTTCTTTTTATCAATTGACAAAAATCGACGTTGAGTAGTTGTTGCTGTTCTGTAAAGGATAATAACAAATTATTTCCCAGTTCTTTGTGGATATATAGAGTGGTAGTTAGGCCCTACTAAGTTTTATAATATTTTAATAAAATTAGTTTCATCAGTAGTTGACATCTGTGTCTTCAAAATTTCAACTTGAGAGTAACCAAGACATGTCAAACCCTTTAATGTGTCAACTTGGTTTTAGATCTAGATGAAGGACGGGTCATTGACAGATGTTATTAATAGCAATAGGTCACGAGACTTGGGAATGATTGGCGTAGCACTAGAGGTCTCTAATATCTCAGATGTCTCGTAGGACTTTTAATTGGATTCAGGTTAGGTCCCCAAGTAGGGTTGTGCACACAACCCAGTTCTGCCACAGCGGAAAGTTAATCAAACTGAAAATAGATCACTGCAGCGCGCTGCTGCTCGCTAACACACTAAAAGTTCTGTTCTAGATAGATGAAAAAGTTTACCAAGCTGTTGTCATGACCAGAACGTCAGACCAAGAACTTCTAAGACTTTGCATACTTGCTGATGAATTTTGTTTATTACCCCATGAAAACTCTTGATCAAAATCTGCAACATGCAACTTTGGAAGACCAATTCTGGCCTATATCTTTGTGTTACTGTTGTGAGCAATATTTTAATTGTCCATTTTAGGCTTATCCTGGCTGACTCAAAAGTAAAATACTGAATTTGGGAAAGCTTGGAGAAAGCTTTAGGCATTCTACAGTTTGTGTTTCTCCATATTTTTGTGATGCATTAACAATGGCTGCTGCGAGTGTGTGCTCCACAGCAATATACCAAGGGACAGATCAAGGTGGGGTTTGGATGAAATGGCATAAAATAAGCAACTGTGCTGTTGGTTCAATTGGCGTTTCTCAGTGTTGGAGGGTGGAAGATGCACTTAATTGACCTATTTTATGTGACATTTCACATTAAATCGAACACTTCACTCATCAGTCTTCATGTTTAAGCGGTTAAGAAGTCCTGTGTTGTCATCTTCACAAAATACTTCAGTGCATAGTAAAGAAAAAAAGTTTCCTTCAATCCCCCAGGCTTTAGTCTTGGATTTGTGTTGTTCTACAAGTCTGCGACATCATCCGAACCCCAGGAGCCTCTTGCTCAGTCTTGACGGATCCTCACTCTGCTGAAGCCCAATACTGTTCTTCATCTTGTGTTGTCACAACCCCCCTGCTACCTTGATTCACTCTTGGTCGTTGGCTAGGTTTTGGATTTATTACTTTCGAGGCCGAACAATCAGTGGACCAGGCTGTCAACATGCATTTTCACGACATCATGGGCAAAAAAGTGTGTAGTTGTAGTTTTATTTTACCCTTAAGATAAGACAGAGGCTTGGGCGACAGAGTCAGAGTTATGCTATGATGCGCTCTTATCAGTTCAAGCTCAATTTTCAGTGGCTTCTAATTGTGACTTTAGCATCATATGACACAAGGTTAGTCTTAAAAATTCTAAAATGATAAGACCGCTAAATTAATTTCCTCACGTTATTTACTCAGAACACCTGCTTCACTGCTATGGCTTATAGTTTCCAGAGTCACAGTGATTTGATATAAATGCTGTTGTATTTCAGTTTCTGTTGTCGCCCAAGGCTTTGTTTAAATTGACCTCTCCTTTAGGATGTCGTCAGTTCTTTAGATTGTAATTAAATTATTAATGTATTATTTTTAGTTTATTTGATTAAGCAAAGGAAAAGTTAAATTAAACATTTTAAAGCTTAAAGAATTCCACTGAATATAAAGCACCTAAAGGATTGGTCCAATCAGTTCTGTTTCTTTTGTTTTCTGGTATTTTGATGGCAGGTCACTTACACGTCAACATTTTTTTCTTTTTTCTTTTTGAAAAGTAAAGACAAAGCTCAACTCAGTGACCTCAGCTGAAGAATCTCCATACTGTGTCTGTCAGTTCTCTAAATAACAAATGGCAGTTCACTCTAAAATGCTGCTTAGGATGAGACACACGTCGCACAATAATATTTGCACATCACTTCTTAGTGTTTGTTCTATCTCACTGTGTGTACCAGATGGATGGGGTTTACTGCTCAAAGGCATTTCGGATAGTGTCAGGTAAGCTGTCCATCCGGGAAAAAACAATAAATTCACTATAGTGTAATACTGTTTATTCAAGCATATCTCCTAACTTTCTGGCCTTCCTTCTATTGTTCTATTGCATGTGGTAAACACCACCCACCTGGCACCTCAGCTGAGTAAATCAAACTATTGAGAAGACTGTAGTACTGTAGTGAAATGAAGCACTAAATGGTACATTTCTGGCTCGGATTGCTCCTGACACTTGGGCTTTAGATGCACTTTTAAAGCTCTAATTAATTAACAACACATTTTTTTACCCAGTAAACATTTTGTAATTAACAGCTTTTAAACACTACAGAGATACCAGAAGAGAGACAGCCTCCCCTCTGTCTTCTGAGCCAGCAGTAATGATTTGTGGGCAAAAGAAAACAATTAAGTTTAACACTCCTCATGTTTCTATCCTTGATCCTACATGGCTGCTTAAGTTTTTTAAATATTTGAAGGTCTGGCTGTGTTAACTGACCTTTAAGCTACTATTGGCAAGATTAAAGCAACATAATTTTTTAACTAAAAAAGCACTAACTGTGTTGCCCTGCACTTTCTAGACTGAGAGTGGTACTTCACTTTCCGACATTTCTATCACAAGAAGCCTGAGTTTCTGTAGGTTTCATGCTGTTAACTCTATGATTTTTAAAAGTATTTTTGGGGGGCCTGCTTTTATTTTGGAGTACACAGGCAAAAGATGACAGGAAATAAAGGGAGAAAGAGATGGACAATGACAAAGGTCTGCGAATGGAAATAAAACAGGGACGTTGTGGTTTGTGGTCAGCACCTTAAATCCACCTGACCCTTGGGGAGCCCCTCCTCTGTTTATTTTAATTAAACTATCAAATTAAACATAAAAAAAAAAATTTTTTTGTTTGCTAATTTTTCATCCATACGAGAGCTTCCAGGCAGGTTGTTTTGTAAAAACTTTCCTAAAACCTATTAAGCTTGATATTTTTTTCATGTTCGTGATATTAAGTAGCAACAGGATATTTTTATAGAAACATCAGTGATAATTACATTAAAATGAGGATGTAAATCCCTTGTCCTTGGTAAATGATTCAGTCCAACCTGTTTTCTCTCCAGTGGTATGCACCCCTGTTGACTTTGCCCTGGTTTCCTACAGAAATCAAGACTCAACTTAATCCATTGTTCTTGACTTGACATTACCTTACGCTGGGACTTGAGGGAGGCTGGGAGATATGAGTTACAAAATTAGAAATTGGAGCACATCAAACTGTGGAACAAATCCCAGTTCTGCTGTTGGGGACTGTACAGAAGTCATGGTATCCATCACTCGTAGCTGTGATGCCCTCGGGAGAAAGCGCTCAGGTAGCTGCCAGAGGCGGCGAGGCCACTGTCGGAAACATGTGCATGTAATTAGGTCGACAGAGAAAGAAGAGGGGAGGCTGGGGAAGGTGGCAACACCTTAAAGCTGGGAGGAATTTGTGATTCGTTTTCCTCCTGCAAGGTGACCCCAATAACTCAACCCCTCAGTCTATTTCTGGTGAGCTCCCCCTTAGTCTCGGCCTGTTTCTTTGCTCTGGTTAACTGCTAGCTTTGCCTAGTTACAGAAAGGAAAGTTTTGTTTTGGGGACAAGGAACATATATTTGACCCAAGGCGTTAAACCACTACATCAATGGGTAAACTATGTTAAAAGTCAAATAAGTGATGTATAAGAAGAGTAAAGTCAGTTTCTCAGTGTTGCCTATTGTAAAAAAAAAGTATAATGAAAGTAGCAGTTGTAATAGTGGACAGTAAATGTTCGTTAATATTGTAAATGAATTATGTTGAAAAAGAAATTTTAGGTCATCACTTGTAACACTTCAGGTTTTAGTTGTGAAAAGTCAGTGTCCTCCAGCAGCAATGTTATATTAGGACCTGAGTGTATAAAAACGTGCTCAATTGAAAAATTTCATCTCACCTTTGACACAGTATGAAGATTCAGTTTTAGTTTGACTGAAAAGACTGTTTATTTGTACTATCTGCATGTTTACCTTTTATATTTTCTGTTAGAACTGAGATACAAATTTTCTCTCTACATCCATTTACCCCCTAAAACATATTGCAAATCAAATAAAAATGAGATTCTTTATAAGCGTTAGCCGGAGAAAGGTAAGTAATAACCTTCCGTTAGATGTCTTTATCATATGTAGGGCAATTCGTTTGAGGAAAAGAATAAATCTATGTTTCTCAGGTACATCTTAAGATGCTGTGATGTAGAGATGATGCATTTAAAAAGCATTGTGCTTGGTTTACTGTCTTTGCATTAAGATTTTGTCCACATGAAATTCCCTCATGTTAATTAGTACCTGAGACACATAGTTGGACAGCTCCCCTGCCTACACAGTAATATTAATTAGCATAGTCACCCCTCATTATTCTAAGAAATATTAAAAAGATTTTAAAAACGGCCCAAAATACTGAGATTTAATAGTCAGACAGGTCTGTCTAGGTGAGGGACTTCATAGACATTATACACCGGTGTTGCCAAATGTGCCATTCTTGTTTCTTTGTCCAGGTGGAAGTGAAGAAGGCTGAACCTCGTGACAGCAAAGCTCCTGGCCAGCTTGGCCCTGGCCAGTGGGCACCCAGGGGCATTTTGAGTGCAGCTAATGGTTGGACAACACAGCCTGCCCAGGGCTGGCAGCAGCCTTACGGGCCACAGGGTGAGTGGGAAAAGTCCCAGAGCTGTGTGAGGGAGGGTTGCTGTTTAGAGGAAAATGTGGAAATAGCTGTTTTAATATGTTAAACCGTTTGCTTTAACGTGAACCCTGTGCATGTAGGGCCCTGCTTGCACTGTAAGTTGAATGTTCTGTGAACATTTTACATCATTGTCCTCGGTCTAAAGTTTTTTTTTTTTGTCTCTTCCTGTAGGAGTGTGGGTGTCAACTACTGGCCAACCCATAGGTAGGTGTTCGACCTCCACTTGACAGCACAGAAAATATCTTTTCTTTCCATTTTAGTGAATTACTTGTTTTTCTTTGTTGCATAACTGTGAATTGATGACATTGCACGTGATCTATGCTATGTGATCATGTGCTTATCTTGAAGCTCTTGTGTCACAGAAATAAGCTTGCTCTCTGTGTGGCCAATAAGCTGATGACAGTTAACAGCACGTGTTATCACTGATTCATAATGGCTGAGGCTGCTGATAATTTGCTGCTTGAGACAGATGGCAGCCTTGAATAGATTCCAGCCTCCCCCTGCTATTGGTCAGGCTCGGTTTCATATCACCTCCTCCGGGTCAACCTGCAACACTCACTGCAGTGTCGGCCCTGTGCTCGGTGTGTTTCATTCAGCTTCAGATGATGCTATGCCAAACCTTTTTTTTTAATCAACTTTATGTTCATTATTCAGCTGCACAGTGAGATGAGAAGAGATCCAACTGATGGAATTCAGATACAGATACATCAGTACTAGCACTTATTTCATAATACAACAAATTATAAAACTGATAGTGGAAGAATCATGTATTTTTAGTATTACAGAAACATAACATGTAATAATGTAAAAATTTCTATAAAATAGATCTGTTCTGTGTTGGAGCAGGCGGGTATGGACCTCCTTTGTCGGCAGGTCGTGGAACACCCACACAACCTCCATCACCTTTCAACGCATTCCTGGTCACGACCCCGGCGGGCAGCTTCGCTGCACCTCAGGGCTACCCTCAGCAGGGCTACAGCACAGCACCTCAGTTTGGTCAGTAATACTTAGAACACTCAACTTCACTCTTGCATGTTGTTTTAGCCTCACTATAAAGTGCTCACAGGTAACTTGGCATATCTAAAGGTAACACTGTGAATTAGATGGCGAAGGTCACAGATATTCAGCTGTATCCCAATTCTTGTTCTCTCCCATGAAGTGTTCCCATTTTTGTTTCTAGAGGTTTACTTGTTTAGAATGCAGAAGCCTCATGAATTACATTTTGATCAACACCAAGAACAATTTTTTCTCTCTCTCTCCCTCTCTCTCTCTCTCTCTCTCTTTTTTTTTTCTCCTAGCTAATTTTTTTTTAACTGGAATGTGTTAATTGAATCTATGTCAGGTTTTCAAGGCAGCTTTGCTGTTGCTGTGGTCAGGGAGGAACCTCTATCTTATCAGACATGGACAGCATGACTGACAGACACACAGCATTTTATGTAGTGTTGCTAAAAAGCCTGGGAGGAGATTATTACCTTTCACCTATAAAACCTGTTAGCAGATAGCAAAGTATTAGGAAAACCACTGGGAAAGAAGCCCAAAACGATCGCTTACAAGTGTGTTGGCAGAGTGTTCACAATTTGATCAGGCATCTGATATTTAAAAAACATTTAGTCATACAACTTTTATTCTTGCAGTCTAAAATGGGGGGATGTTTGCTTGAGAGATGGATTAATAGCTTAACTTGTCCTGTTTTTTAATATTATGGTACAGTGTGGCCAGCTAGATTTTATTTAATATTTAAAATGCAACTGAAGGCTAAAGTAAAAGACTACTTGCGGAATAGATTTTGTGTGTTACTCAGGGATACTGACATCATGGAGTTAACAGGGTCATCTGGTGTGAGGCCTTGTACTCATTAATAGGAAACCATCTGTGGTAAAGCAACACTAGCAAAGAATCTTCAGAGGAAAGTAACTGAAATTATTCTGTGCAGGTTACAGTTTCGGCACACCCCAAGCAGACCAGTATGCTCCACAGGTTCCTCCTCCGCCCACCACTCCAGGGACTGCACCTCTGGGATTTGCCCCCGCCACCACACCAACTCAGGACTTGAGCAAAGCTCCCACTGGGCAGCCTGACTTCCCTTATAGCCAGTATGGTAAGAAAAGTGTTGTGCATAAAGCAGTTTGCTGCCCTTTTGTCTCCCATTTACTTTTTTTATTCACCCCTTGGCCCAGCCCATCTCCCTGGATTTTTTATTAGATGCAACTACAGTTCATTTAAGTGCATTTCGACAACCCTTAGACAAGCAGGAGCTTGCTCTTGGTACCATTTAGCTTGAACAGCTACACATGCATACATGCTTCTTGCATACATGAAACCCTTTGGCACTGCTGTGAAGATGCTACTGAAGTTTGACCATTTCCAGGAGTCCTCAGCAGTCAGTATTGTCAAGTTTTTCCAGCTGGGCTGTGGATTGGTAAAAAGATGGGTAGGCCTTGGTAGGTTTGAATTAGATCATCCTTGCAATGTTGTTCTGTTTTGTTCTGCATTTTTTCTTTTTATTTGTTTTTTAAAGAGTGTGCAACCTTCTCCTGACGGACCGAACTTGACATTTAACTTGGTTAAAATATTCCTGCCTTTTAATTGCTCCCCTCTACACCTCCTTCTCCTCCACCCCCTTGTGGACCGTGCTGGCTTGTTTTTCTGGTCTTGGCACGATCACCGTTGAAGAACACCAGCATGACAGAATTCTTCCCATGAAACCTTATTTCTTGAATTAGGCATGTTCAGCCTGCCAAGCTACCTATCAAAAATTTTCAACATGTCTGCCAGTTTATTACTCTGGAGCTTTGCATGCTTGTCTGCAAAATGTAAACTTTGCCCTTCTGCCTTGTAAATACAAAAAGACATAAGCTAATATGTTTGTAGGTTTTACTTTCTGCTGGGTGTCTTTGTGCTCTTTGACTTAGATTGTTAGTCCAGTCCATTGCCTTTTGACCGTGATGGGACAGATTTTAGTCAGCATGTAGCAACGTAAAAATAAGACATTGATATATTAAACAACTCCAGTGTCAGGTTAGAATCTGAAGTATCTCATTAATTTATGTGATTTAAAACATTTAGGGGTTAGCTTCTCTGGTGACAGGCTGTACACACAAAGAGAGGCTGGAGGTTTTCGGTCGTGAACCACGATGAAGACCAAGATACTGTAAAAACTGAGCGAAATCCATGGAAAAAGAGAAAGCTCTGTCTTTATCCAACCCTCACACATTCAGGCACATAAGCACACAGTTAGATAAGAGTCAGATGTGTCTCAGAAGCTACATTCGTTTTTTGGCTGGCTGGTATTTTTCTTCTGACTTGGCTTACAGCTGCTTCACACTGCTGGATCCACATCCACATTCAAATTCAGTCATGTGATCGCTGTCAGTCATGACAGGAGCTCATTTTGTTCAGTGTGTCCTGCTTGTGCTTACCTTCCATCCAGCTTTATGCATTTAGTGTCTGCTGCCAGCAGTTTACACACTCAGTCCATTATTTTAAATTAGTAGTAACAACACAGTCTCACAAAGTTTTTTGAGAAATTCAGAAACGCTGTTTATGTTGGTGTTGTAGCCACAAATCACACAATTATGTGACAGCAGCGGAAACTGGACATTTTCACCTCTGTGAGTTTAGTAACGGATTGAACTGAGATAAATAAACCATGTTTGCTTTGAGTTAAGGTTCAGTTCAGCTCATGTGGAATTAGGGAGTTAAAATCATTTGGTTAGTTTGGTGAAGATCAATCCAGTGGTTTTGCATGTTTAATTCAGTGCCATTCATTTTCCAGTATATACCATATATTTTGTATGCTTACCACGTTCTAGACAGGCACTGGCTTTACTTTTTTACAGTATAAACTTGAAATTGATCAAAATCATTTTGTTAAAACTCTGACGTTGCTGCAGAGGAGCTTATTTTGGTATTCTCGTTAAGTATTTTTTGCGTTCTTAGGATGTTTAAATCAAAAACCCAGCCAGGAGATTTTTCTCATAGAACCGATTTGAAAAAAGTTGAACCTCTGGTTAAAATGTTAATTAAACAGACTGCAGTCAGTTTGATCATGCGAGGATCATGCATTACCTGTCAAATGTTGCTTTATAAAAATAGCACACTGCTAATGTTAATAACAATTAACTGTTGCATCTAAGATGCTACACACATCATGCGCTGACAGATAATGTGCAGTGTTGAAGTGTGCACGGGTGAAAGAGCCCACATTTCAGTAGCATTTAAAATATGTCTCCGTAATTTTGACTGTTCTCTAAACACAATCGTACTTTAACAGTATTCGACTAGTCTGGCATTAAAAATTCTGTTTGTCATAAAGGAATGAGCATATATTTCCGAAACTTGGTGCAGTTGATGAGATAAATAATTGAATATAATGTCTGTGCTCTCTTAGTGTATGTAAGAAAAGGATCAGCAGATAATCACATTGTGTTTTATTTATGTTTTACAAAGTGTCTCGACTTTTTTGGTGTTGGGTTGGTTGGGCTTGTTTCGATGTAATGCTGCTCAGGTTTGGAGGATGGAAAGCCAGTCTGAAGACATTATGGTCGTATTTTTTTTTTTTTATGTTTTGGCACTAAGGTTATGTATTTACAAGTCACGCTTTACAGACTATAACATACAAAAACCACTGGACTGGTTGCTCTAGTTTCTGATTTAGTTGCTTAATTCTGATACTTTCCTGGCAGGAAAACATATCTCACGTTACTTGCATTATAGCACATTATGCACATCTCACAAAGTTTCATGAGACCAGGCTGGCATGATTGAAAAGGTCGGGCGTGCGGACAGATCACACACTCACACTCCATTCTGTTTTGACTTCCAGCTGCAGTTGAGCCTTGCTGCCTCTCTAAGCATAGTGCAGACACAGTGGATAAGTATAAATGTACAGTACAGCTCTGTTCGCTCAGTAAGGGGGGAACTATGTAAATTAGTTGGCCAGCAGTATCTGGGTTCAGTCAACCTGGTCTCCTCATCTCCCTGATAGGCTTGGGTAACTACCCTCAGGACCCCTCTGCCTACGGACCAACGCGTCCTTCTCACAATTATGGTCAGGATGAGCAGGGAGGATATAGTGCAGGTAGGTGCCAGCATCGTCTTCTCCAACAACAAAAAGTAGCATTTGTTCAGTTCTGTAGAGTTTATAGAGATGCAACCTGGTTCTTTTTCATTTGCTTTACATTTCGTATTTTGCATGTACATTTTGCATGTACATACAAATTACCGTGTGCAGTCTTGTGTAGTGTAAGACAGCCTTCGACTGTCTGGCAGCTGAGCGGATTTGAAAGAAATTTGCATCAAAATTTAAAGTTAGGAGCTCCAAGCACGTCATCTCTCTTAGCGGCTGTAACTTAACTATACCAAGACTTACCTTTTTTTTTTTTTTTTTTTTTTTTTGGTCCACTCTCTCTGTTGGCATTGCTTTGCTGATTATAAAAGGATGATCTAATTGTCAGAAAGTTTGTTCATGGTTCAGTTACATCTATGCATCAGCAGTCCATTCACCCGTTGTTTTTTCTCCATGTATTGTCTCTACATTATAGCGAAAAGGGTGAGAGAGGAAAGAAGATTTACAGGAGGACACGATGCCAGTAAATTTCCAATTTCTCTCAGATTCCTCTGTCCGGCGGTCCTGTTGGGACCGCTTCTTGCTCTTCGTATTTGTTATTTTAATTCCGTTCATGGAGCACTTAGAGCACCCCAAAAGAAATGTGTTGAATTTTGT
>JAQLOL010000020.1:11684837-11712917 GCA_029783665.1 Naso thynnoides | reverse complement strand
GTGTGTGTGTGTGTGTGTGTGTGTGTGTGTGTGTGTGTGTGTGTGTGTGTGTGTGTGTGTGAGTGTGAGTGTGAGTGAGGGGGTGGGAATGAGAGTGTCTGTCCTTAGTTCCTGAGATGATATTGATTTTGTCTCGCAGACTGTAGAAGAGGAGCACCACAAGCTGCAGGAGGCCCTTTCCAAGTTCTCACTGGAGGGGGGGAACTTCCAGTAAGACACCATAACGCCACCTGCTGGCCACTAGGTGAGAACCCAGAACTAGATGTTTAAATTCATACTTAATAAATTATTTGGCAGGTGTTGTCATTCAAGGGTGAAGGGTTGGTATAAGAAGTTACTGTTGACTAGGGTTAATGTAAATGATGTATTTCATAGATAATACACCTGTTCAGTATAATAACAAGTTGAACTCTTCAGGATATCTGGTTCCAAATAGCAAGATGACTATTGACTATTAATGCAGATCCTTGTTATGTACACTTATAGATTATTAATGCACTTAAACTGGTTAAAATCATGTTTGGATTACTTTAAAGAGACTTCACTGTCACTTGCATCTTTTAAAAAATATAATCTGTGAATAAAAATGTTGATTACACGATTTGTAAATTGACTTTTTGACCCCTAAAGCATCTAAGGATGTGAAAGGACTTTTTTCAGCTCTGAAACACATCTGCACTTTTCTTATCAGGCTGCATGTGGTTTGTGTGAGACAGATCAGCGTTTATTTAGGATGAGAGGTGATACTCGTGGCCAGACGTTATGCAAATCACCTGCTGTAGCTGTAAAACTGAGCCCCGATGAGTGAGTCAACAGTTTTGTCAGCGCTTCCTTGCTCTCGTCTGCATTCATGTGGCTGTTAAGTCAGAGAATTCTGCTGCTCCCACTGCTTGTAGTAGCTCAAATCAAACTGAAACTGTGAAAGAGATAGAGATGAAAGTAGGATTATGTGTCTTATCCCCAGTGTAAATGAAATTCTCACTGTTCATGATGTTACCTCTGCATGTTGTTATCTCACATTCAAACTTTTCCCTTGTCTTTTCCTCTGTTTAGATTTTTACTGGTGCTGGTTTGGAGTGCAAGATTTACTTTCAGAGACTTCCCTGGATATTCCCAAACCCTCATGCCTGGACCTTTGCTGCATTCGGAGGCTTTACGCACAGTGCAGCGGTTCAGTGACGGAACATGGGAAATGTGTGCATGTGCGGGAGGTATACAAAGAAAAAAAAAATTGGGACTCCTACTTTTGAGTGGGAGCTTGTTTTTGCAGAGAGGTGCCAAAAAAACAAAAAAAACAATGAAGCAATATTTTGCTGTGAGAGAGATGCTGCCTAACAAAATGTAGTGATTATGATCTGCTGTAACACACATACGCACACCAGAGGCATGCACGCTAGAAAATAAATGAAATTATTGCCAAATAGCAGATGTACATTAAGGGAGAAATCCTGTGTTGTGCCTGCCAAGTTAGCTGTAACCAGGTGGAAGCCTGAAGGAGCCGATGTAGCGTTTGAAGGTGTATTGAAATACTACTGCGGATATATAGTGTTATTTCAAATCTATGCCAAAGTACCACAGAGATGCACTTTTTTCTAACTATAACAAGTCGAACCCACGCTGTTTTTGAAAAATTATTATGTTTATTCTCTGCTCAGTACAGTTTATTGGAACAGTTGGGCTTCATGGAGGCAGCCCTTTTTATTAAAAGGACTGCATGCATGAACGTGTGCGTGTGTGTGTTACAAAGCTTTTAATCGAGAATGTGCTTGTTTGGAGGGTTCTTACTGTCATTAGGTCACGTAGAAACATTTATATATAGTGGCACTCAAGATAATCATGCTGTTAATAATTGAGACTTGTTTGTATTTACTGCTTTTATTTATTCCTCCGAGTTCTGTTAGATCAGTGAGTCGCCTACTGGGCCCCCAAAACAGATGAATAAGTGTAAAAGTAAAACATAAGAAGGCAGATGTGGAACGTGTAGCAAAGACGAGGGCGGAGAGTGAAGATGAGAGATGTGAGGAGGGAAAGTGCGTCAAAGGTTGTTGTTTGTTTGAAACCAGCTTGAACCATAAGAGGATGTGTAGAGAACAAGAGAATAAGTTTTTCGCTCAAGACAAATGTAAACACACTTTCAAACATACATACATACACCTGCAAACACTGAGAGCCCAGAGCTACATCAGTGCTTACAGAGGTCACTCAGTGCCAGCATCATTTCTGCCACCGGATGCTGTTATGCATTTTATTTTACAACGTTAGATTCATATATTGTAGGTAAAAGATTCTATTCTTCTCTAAATTGAGCTCAGTTTTGTATTTTCTTTATCAGTTGATTGTATTTATAATTATAATGATACAATAAATGAGCAGTGGCATAACTGTGGTCATGCACACAGGACCAAAGACGTTACAAATCGCTGTTAGATTGTCATACGAGCTGCAGTTTACTTAATGACATGCTTTATCTGTATAGTAGCGTGTTTCCTAATGCTGGTGGAGGAGTGATGACTCTGCGGCACATCCTGCATGCAACAGCTGCTCTCCCTCTCCCCAAACTCCAACATGTGGAGACTTAAGTGAAGGGATTTGAAAAGCACATAATGGCTATAATAATGAGAAATGTGCAGGTAAATACGGAGATGAAGAATGTCAGGCTGCCCTCGCCTAACGACCAAACCCTTGCGCACACTTCAGTGACTTACATCTGCAAAAACTTGGTGAAAAATGTGTCTGCGATGAAAACGTGTAAGAAAAAGCCAGTGTGACTGTCACAAGCTGTACTGTTCTGACCTGGAGAGAGGACTGTTGACACCTCTGGTGCTAAACTGAACACATGGGACCTGTTCCAGCAGCAGCACAAGGACAAGGAAACGAGACAAAGAAGCCAGACGAGGACACAAAGGAAAGGCTGAAGGCTTGGAGGAAAAAAAGAACAGCAGTCTCATTCCAGGGTCGCTCTCGCCTGTACTGTAATCATGATCCTTTCCTGATGTTCATACTCATTGCCGTTGCCACAACAACAAACGCCCTCTTTCACCCTCCCAGAGCTCAGCATGAAATTATGTAAACAATGGTTCCATTAGTCATTCTAGTGCCACAAGTTGCTTTAATACAAAAGTATATGTAAACATTGCTGCCTTCTCTCCTCGTCTTCCTCTTAAATGTACATAGATCTCAGATTGAAGGACAAAATGTAGAGAAAATATTAATTAGCTGCCCTCTTGTGTTTATTTAGCTTACTAGCTTCACACGCCTCTTGATAACACCCTCACTTGTGGTAGCATGGTCACCTTTTCCTACGGCACAGTTTTAAGATATGTTGTGTATTTCATTTGATTTACTTACACGGGTCTGGGAGGTTTTTTGTTACTGTTTTTCAAACAAGCTTTTGTAATTATGAACTATGCATTTGGCTGTAACGGTGAGAGAGACAGGACCTGTCTGTAACCTGTCTATGCATATATGGATTTAACAATCAGGCAAATATTGTAACCTAAACTTTTTTTTTTTTTGGTGAAGCTAACTAATGGAATACATTTAAAGAGGTCAGGGATTTTTAACTGTCAGAGTGCTCACAGTGAGGCCGTTTGCTCACTGACTGAACGACTACTACAGACACTTCTCGCTCTCTCTCTTTCCAGATGCTTTTCCTCATGCATTCTATATACAAATATGTAGATGTATAGAAAATGTATTTATAGAGTGGTGCCTTGTTTTGATGACCGAGTTGTTCTCTTCAGAAAGGGCTCTTCATTTTGCAAACACAATCACTGTTGTCTTGTTTGGGCTGTTGTAAAATGGAGGACCGTGAAATTGACGTCTGAGAGTGAGAGACAATGACCAAATCACCACAACCCTTTAAGAGACCATCCCAGGATTGACTTTTGGTGTTCACCTCTGCAACAGCAGTCGGATTTGAGCCCTTTGCCAAGCCACCCAGCCACTGCCCTGTAAAATAGAAAAGACACTGCTCCTTGTCATACAGGCGTCTGCCAACTTGTCTATCTATAAACAACAATTATGCAAGAACTATACTGTGTATTTGGCTTTGATTTTTATTGTGTAAGAGGCTCTTTAATGATGTATACTTTATGAAAATTATGGTACGTTCTGTTTTTTAATTCGTCATTTTTTTAAAATAAATTGGGGAAATAAATTCCAGTTTTGTCATTTTATGCAGTTATGAGCCATTAACTACTACTGTCTATCTACCTATCATTTGCCTGTCTGCTCTGTCTATCATCTAGCTGTCTAGGTGTGTGTTGCTATGTATGTATTTTAATATAGATAACAGCATAATTACATCTACCTATACACACACAGTCCGGCCACTTCATTAGGTACACCTGTTCAACTGCTTGTTAATGCAAATATCTAACCAGCCAGTCACATGGCAGCAACCCAATGCATTCAGGCATGTAGACATGGACAATATGACCTGCTGAAGTTCAAATCGAGCGTCAGAATGGGGAAGAAATTTGATTTAAGTGACTTTAAATGTGGCATGGTTGTTGATGTCAGATGGGCTGGTCTGAGTATTTCAGAAACTGCTGATCTACTGGGATTTTCACACGCAACCAACTCTAGGGTTTACAGAGAATGGTCCGAGAAAGAAAATATCCAGTGAGCTGCAGTTCTCTGGGCAAAAATGCCTTGTTGCCAGAGTTCAGAGGAGAATGGTCAGGCTGGTTCAAGGTGACAGAAAGGCTACAGTAACTCTAATAACCACTTGTTACAACAAAAGTATGCAGAAGACCATGTCTGAACGCACAACACATTGAACCTTGAAGCAAATGGGCTACAGCAGCAGAAGACCACACTGGTTGCCACTCCTGTCAGCTCAGAACAGGAAACTGAGGCTACAATTCACACAGGCTCACCAAAATTGGACAATAGAAGATTGGAAAACGTTGCCTGGTCTGATGAGTCTCGATTTCTGCTGCAACATTCAGATGATAGGGTCAGAATTTGGCGTAAACAACATGAAAGCATGGATCCATCCTTCTTTGTATCAACGGTTCAGCGTTTTTTTTTTACTAAGCGGCAGCATTATATCACAAAGCAATTATCAGGTTGACATGTTGTCAGTTTTGTTTCAAATTCTGAAATATAAGTATTGATTTCAAAAATCCATTCTTAGTCAGAATCAAGAATAGAAACTGAATTGATGTTTGTTTTAATGTCTTCTCTCATTGTTTATGATGAAGTGTGGAACTTCAGCAGCTGTAACCTCAGATGTTCTCCATCTCCTCTGTGTTTTTGTGCAGACTTCTCCCATGGAGCCCGTCGAGATTAAGAGCCAGAGTTCAGGCACACGCATGGACCCCAAGATCTGCCCCGGAGACCCCAACTTTGTCGGCTTTATCAACAACAACGACATTTGGGTGACAAACATTGAGACAGATGAAGAGAGGAGGCTCACCTTCTGCCATAAAGGTCTGGACTGGTTAGATGTTCTTGCCTGGTACCTGAAATTTTTTTCAGTGTTTTTATGAAGCTCTATATTCATTTTAGGTATTGACAACCCAAAGGAGGACACCAGATCTGCTGGTGTGGCCACATTTGTCACACAGGAGGAGTTCGACCGTTTCACTGGATACTGGTGGTCACCGGCTGCTCGTGAAGGTCTGTTAGTGTTAAAGATATAAATAGAAGTCAGAGTTTTCTTAGCAAGGAGGCTTTTTAACAGCAGTCATCTTCACCATAATATTTATTATTTTCAAATAAGGGATATTTTATTGCTAGTGTTACAAGAATTTATTAATGTGAAACTCTCAGCAATGGGTTAAAGCAAAGACAAAATTGGGTCTTTAATGCACCAATTAATACAGCAGTGAGATTACCTGTGTAGTTTGTCCCCACATGCTTCCAGTGTTCTCCTATGAACAAAACCATATTTGACTGACTGCACTGGCATCTCTCTGACTCAGAATCAGACGGTGGTAAGACACTGATGGTTCTGTACGAAGAGGTGGACGAGTCTGAGGTCGAGATCATTCACGTCCCCTCTCCGGCTTTGGAGGAGCGAAAGACGGATGTCTACAGATACCCACGCGCAGGTACACAGAAACACGCTAAAGAAGATTTGTTAAGATTTTGAAATATGTGATACTTTTGTTTACTAGTTTTGTGTCAGAAATTAATTGCAGTAAGCTGTTAAATTGAGGGTTTTATTGCAAGGTCAGAGAATTTAATGAATCATGTAATGATTAAATAAATACAGTGGACGTGAATGTTAACAATTGTGCAAGTTTTGTTGTATTTTCTACCCTGATCTGTTGATCCTGCACCAGAACACTGGTGCATGTCCCTCATTTTCATGGGATGTTTATCTAACGGAGCCCTGAGCAGTTATCTTAAAATCAAGCAAAAGTTTTCATTTTATTTAGAAACCGACTGTTCAAATAATTATTTTGAAACCTGTATTGTTTTAAACAAACGAAATGGGAAAACAGCTCAAGAGTGCTGCCAAAGGTCCAAAACTCTACAGGGATCCTTTTAAATATCTGAACACATTTGTGGTGTAGTTCAGTCAGTAATGTCAGAGAGATCTCATATGTGTACATTTTTGAACGTAACTCAGTTTTGTTTTTACCCAGGCAGCAAGAATCCTGATATAACTCTAAAAATAGCAGAAATTAGGACGGACAATCTGGGCAAAGTAAGTGGCACCAAATGTCATGTTTACTTCTGGTTTTACATGTCAGAGAGTTGTTTAAATACCGGTGTTCTGTCTCCTTCAGATTGTCAGCACACAGGAAAAGGAGCTGCCTGTTCCCTTTACCAGCCTCTTCCCTGGTGCTGAATATATCACCAGAGCCGGATGGACAAAAGATGGCCGATAGTAAGTGTTTTCTCGCAAACGGTAGAAAAAACACAACTCCCCTTGATTTTAAAAGTGCCTTCAAAGCTCTGAAACACACTATTGAAAAACATGGACTCAGTATTCTTCGCACGCTCTCACCTGTCACAATTCTTCCTCTCTCTGTGTGTTAGTGCATGGGCGGTAATGATGGACAGACGGCAGCAGCGCCTCCAGCTGGTCCTGCTGCCTCCAGCTCTCTTCATCCCCGCACGTCAGGACGAGACCAGCAGGCAAGAGAGCCTGGAAGCTCTCGGAGACGCCGTCCAGCCCTTCATCATCTACCAGGAGACCAGTGACATCTGGATCAATGTGAGACCCAGCACCACATCTTTCCTTTCCACCCTCACTTTATGAGTCATGCTGAAAACATTGAGTTGACGTTTATAATCTTGCTTAGTGCAGCTGTCAAAATAGACTTGATGCCACTTTGTCTTTCAGGTACATGACATCTTTTATCCATTCATCCAAACCAATGATGATGAGATCACCTTTTTAACTGTAAATGAATCAAAAACCGGTTTCTGCCACCTGTATAAGATCACCTCGGTGTTACAGCGGAGCAGTTATAACTGGGCCAAAGGCTACACACACTCTGAAGGTATCACACTATCAACAAGCACAGATTTCATGGACTCTCTTGTACCTGTTGCACAAAATTACCCTCATTGAAGTTTTTACTTTTCTGTTTAATTACTTCAATTATAAAATGAATTTCCTTTAAAAATAATTTAAAAAGAAACTAGCTTTGTTGCATTGCTAAGCTAACAAGGCTTCTGATAAATCATAAGTCTGAGGCTAGCAAGCCTATGACCTTGTGCATCTTCTTGCTCTTTGCAAAATGTTTGCAAATGCGACCTGCATTTCTCTCAGTACAGGTAAACTTTAATGTATGGGAAAGGGATGTCTTTGATTAAGTCACTGCCCGCTCACCATCCCTTGCTTTCTGTGAAAGACTCACTTGAATGCGGCGATATCTCAAGGAACTGCTTCAGCAGCCTGTGCTTCAGTGTTGTTCCCTTTGGGGGAAAAAAAAAGAATATAACCAAAGTACATACACAATTTATGATGTTGGGGGCATTCCTTTTTCTCAGTATCTCACCTTTGGTATCTTACTCCTTGCGTTGCATGTCCCATATTTTATCTCTCTCTCTCTCACTGTTAAAATGCCTGATAGCTTATTAACCAGAGCTGCCGCCTCCCAAACGTAACTTCAGTGTGACCGAGCTTTTACCTGCAAAACATTACCACAAAAAAACTGTTCATCTTCCCCCCCAACAATGTTCATACTAAAATGTATAGAGTACAATATGTTTAGATTCTCCCACAAAAAAGGCAGCAAAGATCAGATAAAAATATATATGTGAGTTATCAGATATACCTGAAATATATAACTGGGGCATACACGTGTGCAGTAATAGTAGTGTGATAAGAACAGCTTTAAGACAGGTAGGCTCCATGTCTAAGGGTCCATTTTTTTGTAGTTTAGTTTCGGTTTAGTAGTTGAGTAATTTACTTTTTGGCAGTTTTTATTTTCCTGACTTATTCCAGTTACGTTATGTTTGTCTAAACAGACCTTTAACTTGTTGACTCACTGCAGTATTGCTGTATGTGCATGAAGAACCACGGGCAAAGATAGTTTCAAATAAATCATTCCATGCAACAGGATTCTGGCCGTTTTTGGGGTTATGTTATTTAATGTGCGATTTTTTTTATCAAACAAGTCAATTCATCCACTTATCTTGTGTCTTCTCTGAACAGATGATTTCAAGTGTCCGGTCAAAGAGGAGGTGACAGTAACCAGTGGGGAGTGGGAGGTGCTGGCCAATCATGGAGCAAAGGTAAAGTCGTTTTCAGAGATGTTAACTAAGCACGAAAGCTGCTGCATGACGGCGATAAACAGAAAATGAGAGTAAGTAGTGTTATCCATTCAAGGGTTTGTTTTCAGGGCTCCTGCAACAGGAGGTGAAATAGATAAAATTATCAGTTTTAAGCAATCCAGAAAATACACAAAAGCAAAAAGACTGTAAAAAATGAAATGGGTCAGTTTTCATAAGACCACGTTCTTTTTTAAAATAACATGTTAAATGACTCTCTAAAAGAATGAATAATGTTTCACAATCTGCACTGAAGCCTGTTTATCGGTTCCACATACATATAATTCATTTTTAAATAAATAAAAAAAAAAATTTTTACTTGATAAATGGTTAAAATATATACACACGTATGTACAGCAACTAAAGTGCATTACTGGAAAAAAACGTTTCAAAACAAGAAATGATCTTTGAAGACTGAAGAAATGGTCACTGTTTTTTTTTTTTTGGCTGTTGTTGTTTTGGTCCTAAAGACACAAACAAACATTGTCTTTGCTCTGTGGTGTTTGTGCAGCGATCGTCCAGTCCTCAAATTTGGGTGAACGAGACAACGAAGCTGGTTTACTTCCAGGGAACCAAAGACTCTCCCCTGGAGCATCACCTCTATGTGGTCAACTATGAATCACCGGGTGAAATCGTCCGACTCACCAAACCAGGCTTCTCCCACAGCTGTTCTGTGAGCCAGGTATCCCAACAACACACACACAGCCTTCTGTTCAGACTCTTTCCTAAATTATTCATCAGTCCGAGCTGTGCTATATTACAACAATTATCATGTGATGATGGCAAAACGTTCATGCTTTCATACTCTGCTCTTTTGTTCATTTTGTTTATGTTAGAAATCAAACTCTTCACAGCAATACTTGTTTTGCACGAAGGCAAAACAAACAAATATAAAGTAGAGTGAATGTTACACAGAAATGTCTTGATTTTGTTTTGTTCTTCTAAACAGACGTTTGACATGTTCATCAGCCATTACAGCAGCTTGACCACAGCACCCTGCGTACACATCTACAAGCTGGAAGGCTCCGACAGCGACCCGCTGCACAAAGAGCCTCAGTTCTGGGCGAGCATGATGGAGTCTTCAGGTACTGAAAACTACCTGCCTAATCAGTTTGTTAATAAGAGATTTAAAGTGACAGTTCACCCAAAAATGAAAATTCAGTTATCTACTCCACACTCATACAGATAGAAGGGTGGATGAAGTTTTTTAGTTCACAAGACACTGTTGTTGTTTCAGAGGAAAAAGGTTTGCAGTTATCTCCCAAACAATTGAAGCAAATGGTGACCAGGATTTAAATGTAAATAAAACGCTTAATAAAGGCATGAAATACGTCCATGCTGCTCATGCAAACTAATACAAGTGTCCTGAATCCCCAACGGGCAATGTTGCTTTAACAAACATCACTGACATCATGTTTTTAGCTTTACATGTGTGCCATGTTTTTGCATATTTGAATGATGCTCCCATATTAGAATCTACAGGCTACAGTAAATAAGACAAAAAACATGGAGCCTGTGACGTTCTTTAAAACAACATGGCATGTTAGGGCTTTGGGACACTTGGATTGCTTTGTATGAGCAATATGGGGGCATTTTATAGTTTTATTATTAATTTTATTTATGTTTCAATCCTGGTCACTGTTTGCTTCAGTTGTTTGGGAGATAACTGCAAACCTTCTTCCTCTGAAACACCAGTGGTGTTTTGAAAACTAAAAAACTTCACCCACCCTTCTATCCGTATGAGTGTGAGTAGATAATGACTGAATTTTCATTTTTGGGTGAACAGTCCCTTTAAGGTGTCATTGTTGGCATTGTGTTTGAAAGTATATCCTTGCTACATGATATTGCATCAATACATTTTTCTGTATTTCTTATTGTGTGTCTGCTGTTTTTTTCCAAAGGTTTCCCATTTGACCACACTCCTCCAGAGATCTTTAGCTTCACAGGGAAGTCAGGCTTCGAGCTGTATGGCATGTTGTACAAACCACACAACTTGGTCCCTGGCAAGAAGCATCCTACCGTCGTCTTCGTCTACGGCGGTCCACAGGTTTGATCTCCTTTGCTGTTACTTTAGATTTATGTCATGTAGATTTTAAAGCTATGAAACAATGCTGGCTTGTCAACTGAAAGCGTTCTGCTAGACTTATGTAATAATTAACAAATTATTCATATTAAAACATGTCTGAAGAGTGACTGTAAGCATTTAGCTGATCATCAAGAAAACAAACAGTGAGGGATTTGCTTATGGACACTTCAGTAGGACATATGTAATTGCAACAGGGATCAAACCTGACTGTGATTATATCAAGGTAATACACATTAAAATCTTTAGTTATCACTTTTTAAACCCATTTTTTTTCCCATCAGGTCCAGTTAGTGAATAACTCCTATAAAGGAGTGAAGTACCTGCGGCTCAGCACGCTGGCGTCTCTGGGCTATGCTGTGCTGGTCATCGATGGGCGTGGCTCCTGTCAGCGAGGACTCAAGTTTGAAGGAGCAGTGAAGGACAACATGGTATTTATCACATAAATTATCTGTCTGGATCAGTAGCCGAGAATATAAAGCCCCTTTCATACGTGCACTTTGACTCTGAATTCATCAAGAGTTTATCGGGGGAGCTCTATGTGTGAACAGAAATGTCAGGGTTACTCGACCTGACCCTTTGCCCTGGCAGCCCCCTAGTCCTAAATCTGGGTGAACCTCGTGTGAACAGAGCAGACAGTTGTCCGGAGCAGGGGGTTGGCAAGTCGATGACACATCAGTTTAAGATCTGGGATTTGACTGTTGTTGTCTCATCACTCCATTTATCTCTCTTCTCCCTTTTCTGTCCGCGCGTCTCCCTCTGCAGAGACTTAAATGAGATTAAGACAGGCAAAAGAGAGAGTGAAGTGAAACATTTCGGTTCCCCGGATGCTGGGGAGATTCTGGTTTGACTTGCCAGACAAACGACAACAGTATGTACATATTACAAAGATGACTGAGAGAATACCAAACTTGGTTGTGTTTGAGTAAATAAGGAATACGACAAGAAACCCCCACAGAGCCATTGTGCATTAGCGACGGGAACAGAACAGACTTGGGTGCATTTGTTGTGCTGCTGGCTGTAACAGTGCCGACTTTCTTTACTTCACTGGGCAGCTGAGTGACAGTTGGATGTGTGCGACTTTCATAGTACACAGGCTGTATTTTAACATTTCCAGCACAGTGTTAAGTTTTCAGCTGTTGGTCTGTGTGTGTGTGTAGATTTGCACTCGTGTGGTTGGTGCTTCCCTGTCTGCGAGTCTGCATTTGTGCGCATGCCATATTGTGTACATGTGTGTGTGTGTGGGTGTGGGACTATTTCCGACATGTGAACACGTCACACATGGACAATCTCCTGATGTATGCTGCATGTGTGAACAGGTAGACCGAGATCAGATTCTCTGTCAGTTCATGTGTGAAAGGGGCTCAAGACAAACAGACAGATGTATTAACACGTCTTTAAAGAGGAAATTAATTTAATGATGATATGCATTAATACTTTGTAAACTTGAATAAGTTACTTCCTTCATGTGTGAATGCTGTATGTAAATTGGTAGTAAAATGATGTTAATGCCAGATGAGTTTACTCTCTGTTCTCCTCCATGCAGGGTCAGGTGGAAATTGAGGACCAGGTTGAAGGTTTGCACTACGTCGCTGACAAGTACAAGTTTATAGACCTGAGTCGTGTTGCCATCCATGGCTGGTCGTATGGAGGCTTCCTGTCCCTAATGGGCCTCATCCACAAACCTGACATCTTCAAGGTCTAAACTAGTAATATTTGCCCTTATTAAGCTGACATAATGATAATAATAATAATAATAATAGTAATAATACTTAAATTACTTAGAGTTGTATAATATTGATTACAGTAAGGGTTAGGGTTAACTCTTATTTGCTGTTGTCAGAAATAAAAATCCTTTGGTCTGACTTCCTTTTTGTTTTCAGGTTGCCATTGCAGGAGCTCCAGTGACGTTGTGGATGGCTTACGACACAGGCTACACGGAGCGATATTTGGACACACCTGAGAAAAACCAGAAGGGATACGAGGCTTGTTCTGTCGCCCTGCATGTGGACAAACTCCCTAATGAGTATGAGTTCTTGTTTGTATTTAGTATTTATGCCTCAGTGTGTAACCATTTGATTACCATGTGCACCAGACAACTGAGAGAGAAAATGCCACTGTATAAATCAACCAAACTGTACATCGTTATCTGCATCTTTTATCTAGTTTGTAGATTATAAAGGTTAAAATGCACAGTTTGATTCTGCATCCTCTTTCCTGTCGGCTGCAGTATCAGATGCTTTTACTCCTGCATGTTAATATGTGAACACAAGAAGAGAAACTAAGACGTCTTTCTTTCGTTTGCAGGCCCAACAGACTGCTGATCCTGCATGGGTTTCTAGATGAGAATGTGCACTTTTTCCACACAAACTTCCTGGTGTCTCAAATGATCCGGGCAGGGAAGCCATACAACCTGCAGGTAGGAATGATCAGCACATTTAAATTAGTATGAAAATGGGAAAAATTGTTATGTTGACTTTGTTTGGGTCTCATTTTACCACTGAAAGCTGGGCAGTCCATGCAGCCAAAAAACACGCAAATATTTTTCTAATTTGTGCTTCATAAGTAGAGACAAAAGGCTGTGGTGTTCACTACTGTAAAACGATGCATCATATATAAAATATAACAGATTGGATTTAAAAGTAAGGTGGAAAAAAAAAGCGAAAATGTCAGAATCCGTGATTGAACATGTTTTTGGGGGGGTTTCTGCTCTTCCAGGTTTATCCCAACGAGCGACACAGCATCCGGTGTCCAGAGTCTGGAGAACATTACGAGATAACGCTGCTGCACTTTCTCCAACAGAACCTCTGATAAGCCTTTTTACACACTGACCCCCCTCCATTCCTCGCTCTCTACCCTCCTCTCATTGTCTCCTCCTTCCCTTTTCCTCCTTTTAATTCAATGGTCCATTGTGTAGGATCTTAAAGGGATGTATTGGCAGAATTGATATAAAATATTCACACACACATTTTCATGTGTGTAATCATCAACATCATCTTTTCATTACTTTCGAATGAATTTTTCTGCTCCAAATAGTCAGACCAAACACTGGCTCTCAACAGGGCCTTTCATGTTCTTAGGGGCCATCGGAGGTTCTCCTACATGCTTGGAAGAGAATGGTGACACAAGTGGTTTTCAGTTAGTTGCAGTCGGCAACCTCAACTCCAGATGCCACTAAATCCTGTACACTGGACCTTAAAACCTGCATCACTTCCTCTCTCACACGATTTTATATGTTAAATTCAAGCAATGCCAAACGTCATCACACCTCAAGAGTTGTTTGTCTTAAAACTGCGGAAGCTTTTTAGCATCAATACATCACTGCGAAATTCATATTCAAACATCAGTATAATCACCATAATTAGATTGTCACTGAGCAAAGTCTTGTAATCTTTACACTGTGTTTTACAGTGGAGTGATTTCTGTTGGATTGTTTTAAGCCCCCAAACAGCAGAGGGCAGCGTTCGTCCAGAACAAAAGGGACTGAAGCTTTAGGAGACTGTTGTGAAGGCAGAAAAAAAATCAGTGTGACGATAACAATACTGGTTGTTTTAAAATCCTACTCGTCGTGTCAGTAACACGACATGTCAACAATGCAAACAGTACAGAAATGGACCTGCTGCGCCTTGGAGATTTCCCTGTTTTCATGCCATTTCTTGTTTTTTATTTAACTCTCTCTTTGTTTTCTGGGACCCAACTGATAAAAGTTATTATGTATCTGTGTCTGTGATAACACACTGGAGTGTAACGTAAATATAAAGCTCTATAGGAGCAGACGCGCAAGCTCTTAACCCCCTTTGTTGTATTCTCTGTAATCCTCTTTTGCTTTGAGACTGTTGTTAAAGATTACTTTTTACGTGGTGTGCCACACTTCTATCTACAACAAAACCCATTTTATTGTGTATGAAACAGTTTTTATGGATTCTTATGCATTCATAAATGGTGGAAACTTGTAGCAACATCTTGCTGTTCACTCACTTGCTTTAATTTTGCTTAATTTTTCTTCTGCTGCTGAGGACTTTTGCACATTACATAATTTGCCTTGGTGCCAACAAACTGACCTATAAGATGATGTATGACACAAGTGTTGGCAGCCTGAGGTGCCTTGCAAGAGTTAAAGAGTGCCTGCTCATGTAGTTTATATCAGGGAATCCATCTGAGGACCTATGACAGTAAAATGCCTTTTTATGTGTGTGTCTGAGATGAGCTATCACAACCTGTACATGGTTAAATATACTCCAGATACTGAAGAAATAAACAGAAGTGAACAATCTTTTTCAATGTTTTGTCAGAATATCTTTTCTGTTTTTTCTTTTTTTTGCACAACAAAGTTCAGGAGGGATAGACAGTTTTTAGCCTTTTGATCTTTGTTCAGGGGTGAGGAGATGATGCAAAATGAAAGGGATCAAATTAGTATATAAGTCAAATTAGACTTTTAGAATTCCATTAAAACAATGAAAATCTTTTACAGAGAATTTGTGAAGCACAAATGCAAGAATAAAGTTTTATCTTCAGAATTTATTTCCTGTTATGTTGTAAACTAACCTTGAGTGTTGGTGGCTTTGAATCATTTAGTTTTTCTCTTTTGCTTTGGCTCAAATCTCAAATGAGAAAAGCATTTTTCTAAACATTAAGATTAAATTGCTGGGCAATTAGTTTGTTGTTCACAACAGATGAGAATTTCTCATTCATTCAAGCAAGTTGTGTTGTTTCGGTACATGTGTGCAAAGGACAATTTTCTACAAATCTGCACAAAAATCACTTGTATATGGCTCACTGGTCAAAACTGATTTAATTCTCAGTGAAATAGTCAAACTCTTCCCAGCTTATAAACATTCTTTTGTTTGAGCATCACATGCAAAAGGATTCATACAATTACCAAAATCTGTCAGACATTCGTGTATATGCAATAAATATCTATGACATGGAGTGTTTCTGATGTCTGCCGCAGTAAACTGGCGAAAGACCTTCCAGGTCAGATGTGATGTTGACAAAAACCTCAGGCCAAACCAACAAGACCGACAGGATGTCCACAAAGATGTGAACTTAGGTATAGAGTTATGTAGCCATGTGAGAATTACAACGGTTTTTTGTTTTGTTTGCTAAACTGCCACAGGTTTTTCATTGTTATGGAGTGTTTTTAGGTCTGTTGTTTTTGATTTTGCTTTTTCACAAGGATGGAATTTTGTGGCAGTCATAATCACAATGTAATCTGTGACTATCATACTGAAAAGGCATCTATACATCGTGACCAGCATGGCTCATAAAATAACAGAACAACTTGTCATTTTGGTGGCGCTGCCCAATAAAGTGACACAAAAACTAAGTTTTGAAGCATAAATAAAATGTTTTGAAGTGTAAATAAAATGTTTTGTGTGACACTGCTACCCTTTGCAAACTTGCAAAAGAGTTTTGGTGCACAATGAAACTGTTGTGACAATTACACTTCAGTTTAGAGAATGTTGAGACTTTCGAACAATGAGCCAAAACAATTGAGAACAACTGTATTGACTGGCCAGCAGGGAGCAGTAGTGTCAAACAAACCCTGTTTAACCCTTTTAAACCCCTGAGAAGTTGAAACAAAATCAAAGTATGAGAACAAAAAAATATGATAAAAGCCATCAGGAGCCATTAGTTGAAAATTAGGTTGATTATACAATTCACTGTGGCAACTATATACCCACATAATCATGCACTGTCAACAAACTAAGGGAATAAATTGATTAAGAGATCATTAAAAATATATACTGCACCAAAAAGATGCAGTTTATAAGATCATTTATCATACAATAAAATTATTCTATAATCATGTAATATTACTGTAGTGTCATTAGTTAATTTTAAATTCTGAAGAGAGTAAAAATAATTAAAACATGCTCAGTGTGCATGATATGCTTTCAAGCCCTGTTTGAATGAATTTAAAAAGTTTACAGAGTAAATCATGTCTCATTTTATAGGCGGTCTTTGTGTTTGAACATAATTACCCCTTAAACCATAAACAAAGAGCCAGAGTTCATTAAAACTTTAAAAACTTTATTTTCATCCACTTCATATAAATGAAATAAGAAGAGTGTATAAATGTTAAAAAGTAACACACTATATGTTTTGAAAGTATCTATTATTATTATTATTATTATTATTATTATTATTATTATTATTATTTAAAAAATTGGACTGTATTATTCAATATTACATTTAGTATTATTGAAATATTTAAACACATACAGCAAGTATTACAAAATAAGATTAAGAAGTAAAATCCTTATAAAGGGGAAAAAGTTACGACTGTCAATATGACTGAAAATCATATAGCATAGCATAGAAATATGACGATCCACTGAAGGTTTAGTAGATCAGCAGTTCATGTGCATATCTCGTTATGTTTTTGCAGGCTTTTGGTAACTTTTGAGTTGCCTTTGGTCCTCTGCTGCTGGTCCTTTCTGACACCAATCTGCTCACTGCTTTATTGTGGCGGGTGCAATCTTCAGCAGAGTGGTCTTAATAGATTTTTTTTGTCCTGTTGTGGATGTCCAAAACATCCCGTGTCTTCTGGATTGCTGTCTTCTGAGCATGCTCGGCCTTCTGGGATATCTGCCGTTCAGGTTTGACTCACCGCAACTGCTAAACCACCAACCACCTGAGATAAAAAGAGCATTTTATTAAAGATTGCTTGCATGATGCAGACACATGACAGTTTGTTCGCGTGTGCTGAGGTGCAGGGCTCAGCGATGCAGTCATACCTGAGAGCAGCTCAGCACAGTTGATGTCTGCAGCGAGGTCATTGTCTCTGTCGGCTGTGGTAAAAGGAAGTCCAGAGCCTCCAGTGGTCATTACTTTCTCCTGATTCTGAGGTGAAGACTCGTCTTCCAGGTGCAGAGTGAACTTCTTCTCCTCTCCATCAAGTTGGAAACGGTAATGAACCACTGGCTGCTGTCCAGCCCAGTCAGACAGCTCCACCTGCAGGACGTACTGGCCCTGTCTGGAGATGGAGTGAATGTTCTCCAAGCCCAACCAAAACTCGCCTGAAGGACAAGAGATGTTGAGATTCATTATCACCACTGAGGTCTAGTGATGCAGGTGTTTAATGAACTTTGACAGCTTTCTGCTTGTGGACTCACCGTTCAGACTGCCGAAGCCTCTCTTATAGCTGTCCCACAACTGATTGAAGTTCTGGGATCCATCGTAGCGTTTCTGTACGATGGTCCATCCACCTTCTGCAGGGAGGGCAGAGAGAAAAGGTTGAGCTGCAAAGACTCCAAACACAACTGAACAAGATTCTCAAGAAAATACTCGAGTTCCATTGTGCTAACACTCAGAGAGCAGAACTTCAGTCTTTCTCAGCCAAAAAGGCAAAGTGTGACTCACCTGGAGTCATTTCACAGAGGACGTTGAAGGGCTGGGAGCTCTCTGGCTGGATTGTGTAGATGCCGCTGGCCCGCTGCCCTTGTTCAAACAGATGATGACAGTCTCTGGCCAAACCTGAGAAAACCAAAACACAGAAAACCCTGATCAGACGATTCAGAAACTTTCTTTGACATTTTTGTTCAGACCACAGCAGCGAGGCCAGACAGTCGGCTACAGGTTGGATTTATTACCTGGCTTGGGATCAGAGCGTGCAAAGAGCAAAGCTTGTTGTCCTTAAATCATGCAGTACAGTAGGTGTGTTCTAACAGCGGCAGAATGCATTCCCCCTGATCTTTGGACTGTGCGTGAACTGATCTGCCAGCGAGTCACGTATATAAATTCAGGTGCAAAGGTGGACTTTTTTTGCTTTTATGTCACAAAAGTTTATTCTGATGTCATCTGTGGACATACGTTTTCTCGGTCATGCACATTTCACCTCTAAATGCTAGATATGGAGATGTTTCAGTTTATATATTTCAGTACTTGAAAAGAAATGCTCATAAAAAGAGAAAATAAGGCTGTGTTCATGGTTAAGGTTTTTCAGTGCTGTCACTCATTAAAAGATTTTTCTTGCCGCCATGGCAACCTTCATCCTTCATCACTTTAAACATCTTGAAGGCTGTTCATTTTCTTACCTGATGTGTTTTGGCCGTATTGAGCTTCTCCCCTCAGTGCTGTCTCTTCATCTCTCCGTCGGTGAGATTTTACTCTTTTGTGTGCAACCTGGTGGATCACAAAACAGCGTCAAGTTACTAAAAATGATCACTTTTGCCTCTTAACAGCTAGTAAATCTTTTTAAAAGTTGTCTGTGGGTAAGAGGGGTCATCCTGTAGCTGCCAGGTTTTCTCTCTGAACTAAATTAAATGAGTTGTACTGTTGTTGACATTATAATGTGGTGCAGCTCACCTTGCTCTGCAGTGCTTGCAAGTGCAGACTCTGCTTCTCCAGTTTGTCCTGTTGCTGCTTGATTTTTTCCACCAGCTGATCAATGCGTCTGTTCTGAGCCAACACTAGCCGCTGGAAACAGAAAGAAAAATCAAACATAAAACATCAGCTTTACATTTTCACACCCCACTCTTCGTAGGATGGTGGTACATAGTAACATTAGTTTCCAGATGTTTTGGAGGGGTTTTCTGATATTTGTCCTCAGGAAAGCTTTTATTTTTCATACATTTTTAAATTATTTTTTATTGCTGAAGTCTAATAATCTCTGTTGGATGTGTGCCCTTTAGTGACACTTTTTTTGGGACATGTCCCAGTCTGTGTTTTTTCAGCTTTTTATCTAACTTGTTTCTTTCTGGTTAAAGAAGAACCACATGAGATAAATAACCAGTAAACTTAAAACAACATGGTAGAAGAATTTTTCTCTCACCTGGATAAATGGGACTCCTGTGTGATCACTGTTGTTGCTGTCCACAACTTGCACCTTCTCCACCCTCTCCTCCAGTCTGTCCATCCTGGAGTGGATGTCCTCGTTCTGCTTCTTCACCTCCTCCACCTTCACCCTCACCACCTCAGCCAGCTCTGCCACCAGCCTCTCCCTCTCTTCTGCCTCTTTGCTTCGTCCTTTCAAAGCTTCATCTTGCTCCTGCTGCTTCCTCTGCAGTTCGGCCATTGTGCTGTTGAAGCTTTTCAGTTTGGCGTTGACGTCGCTCATCTGGGCTTTGGTCTTGTCCACATGCTCCTTCAGACCCTGGCCCAGCTGCAGGAGGCCGTGAGCCACCACATTCACGTCGTCCCAGGAGGCGTGTTTGCCCCGGCCTGATGGAGCTCTTCTGTCAGTGGGGAAAACAGCTGCTACGTGAACCAAAATGGTGACCAGGATGACGAGAAGTTGTGGCATCTTCATCTTTGTGGCTGTCTTCAGTCTGTGGTCTGTTTCAGTGTGAAAGCTGGTTCTGATGTCTCTCTCTGTGTCTGCTGCCGAGTGGCATTGTGATTGTTTTTATAGCTCAGTGCTGCAGCAGAGGGCTGCTCTGATTGGCTGCTAGAGTTTGGAGGTGGGGATGAAAAGGGGTTGGGGGCGTACTCACCCGTCTGTGTTACTGGACCATGATGCAATTGAAAGACTGAATTACTGATTAAACACTGACTGATATGAAGATGTGAGACAGATTCTGTTTTATTTTCAAAGCTCAAACTATAATTTTCTACCAATTCACTTTCAGGAGCATTAAAACTCAAATTTCTGTCCAGTGACAAGCAGTTCCGTGTTGTTTTTTTGTGCTGAAATAAATTCAAATTTCATTTTTAAATATAATTTTTTTTTCAGCTGTGCTCTTTTAGTTGTTTTAAAGTTAAGTTGCAACTAAACTGTTTTCATTATTAATTCATTATCTGCTAATTATTTTCACAACTGACTGAGACATGAGACATGGGAAAAATGCCAATAACTATTTTTTACAGCCCAAGTTGATGTAATTATGTCTACTTTAGTCTGACCAACAATCAAAAATTCTATTCTATATTTTCATTTATTACAATGTAAGACTAAGACAATATGTCAAATTTTCAATTTGAGAACCAGAAACTAGTAAATATTTGAAATTTCTGCTTGAAAAATTGTCAGACAACTGAGGGATTATTTCAAAAATTGGAGATTAATGTTAGTCTCACTCAGCTAATTACCTAATGGACTTTCGGGTTACAATATACATAACACAGTAATTCTAAAGCTCAAATGTTCTTTCAACTGCATCTCATGGGCTTCATGTTTCCTTATTCTGTTTACATTAATGGAACATAAAATGAAGGATACATTCAACTTCTTTATGCATTTTTCATCTGTAAGAAATCATAATTTTACATAGTTTTACATGTATAGATGTTCTGTTATGGTCAGTGTTTTCCATATTTTTTATTTTATCCAGGAAGATCATCCAAAAAGGTTCATTTAAAACCAGGATTCCTTTTTGTTTGTTTTTTAATTTTTTGCATAATTTTTTGTGTAAATGCAAGTTGATGTGGGGAAAAGAAACAAAAACACAAAATAGTGCAATTTAGGGGACTGAGACAGACACTACTCACAGTTGATAGATTCCTTTCCTTCACAAATAAAAAACTCTGACAGTTGAATAATGTTGTTTTCCTCTATGAAATGAAGCTTTCAGTGTCTTCAGCATGAATCAGGAATGCTGGAGAGCGTTCATAGATGGAGGAGTCAATGTGAGAAGTAGGGGAAAGTTCAACCCTCAGGCCTTTTACACACTCATTCCTGACAAAAAATCCAACAATCACAGGCACAGGCACACACCCAGATACAAGGCACGTGGCGTACTGATGAGGTACAGATGCCAAGCAGAAAAACAAACATGCAGTACGTTTTGGCAGTCCGTGGCTTTGTAACATCATATCAGCTTTTTAAAGAACTTATTCTAGCATTTTAAAGAACTTATTTTCTTAAAGTTGAGAAAATTACACTTAAGATTAGAGAGTATGTATAAATTCCCTCTAAACTCTTTTAAATACATTGTGCAGTTGTTTAAATAGTTGATTACATTATACTTATATGATACTTGATACGCGGCATGTTTGGGTTTTTGGACTCTGTCAGAGATGTTAACAAAGAAGAGACAAACTACTTTAAGCATTATGACTAGACAAGTCCATGGCCTATGACACATTTACGCCCCTCTCCCCAAAACTCAATTTTTTGCTTAAACAGACAACCATGAAACACATCTTGCTAGTCAGGTTGGCACTCTGTATTGAGCGGTAAAAGCAGTCTGTATTGTAAAACCTTTTACATGCAAAGCAAAAGTATAACTTGTGTAAAAAAAAAAAAAAGCACTAAACTCTCAAAGTTTGAATGGTGATTCTATTCATTCAGTTTTTATGTCCCATTAAACATTGAAAGTGCATTTAAAGCTAAGGTAGGCAAAGTTTGTTAATCAAGCTAGCTGTAGCATGAGACTCCTGAGGCATCCGCTCTGCTACACCCTCTCCTCCCTGTTTTTTGCTCAAACTCACATTTTATTTCGCTTGTTGACGCTCTCAATTTTAGGTCCACCTTGCACCAAAGATTCATGATGAGACAAAACAGTTGCAGGGAAAGTTGCAACGGAGTAAACTGATCGATCTCAGCTCAACACAAACCAGCTGGCAGTGTCACCTGCAATTTAGCTTGCTGAGTTGCCAGAGGCCAGTTTTAAGATGTATGGCATGCCACTTGTTTCATCAGCCAATCAGCTCGTAGCGATGTTACCCATTGCTAGGACATGCAGCAAACAGCAGCCAATCGGAACACGCACTCCTGTTGGCAGAGCGTGGAGGAGTGCGCTCTTTCAGATCACATGACTCATGATGAAAAATTATTATGGAATTATTCATTTCTGCCAGATACCACCAAACATAAACTGCCTACCCCAGCTTTAAAGCTCTTTCCATCTGGCCTTGTTAGTCTAAAATAATTTCCCAGGGGCATTGCAATAACCATGGCACATTGCCGCTTTTAGCTTAATGCTAACCATAAAGAACCTGATGAATCCATGTGCAAAATATGTTGTTCATTTTTGATTTCCTTGTGAGCTTCTAATGAAGATATATTAAAGAGAAACTTACTCAGCCTTCTCGTGTGCAATAAATCTACTATTTAAATTCATTTGGACTGATCTGTTTCCTGCCATCATCTGCCCCAAGAGTTAAGGGCTGACAGTGCTTTGCATGGTGCACTTACTTTTGAATGAGCTCACAAATTTTAACCTCACTAGATAAAAATTCAGAGGATTGATAATGTCAGAATGATTCATCCTCTGAGAACCATGAGTGTACAAAATTTCATGGTTACCTATCTAATGCTTGTTGAGATATTTCAGTCTGAAACAAACACAAGTGTCATCCAACCACTGAAGCTAAAAAATACAACAAAATGACAACATAAGAAAAGGGCAGGGCGGTTAATGTTTGACTGAAGTCAACAACACTGTTGTTGCGGTGCAGAACCAAGACAAAAGTCTAATCTTTCCCTGCAGTCATTATTCTCAATCTGTGACTAAGCACACACACTAAAAATAGCCCGTTATCAGGAGGGTTGAGGCCATTTTGTTCAATTTGTTAAAAGCAAAAAAGGGAACTTAATTGCTCAAAACAAAACCCAACAGCCAAAGAGGAAAACTGTTTGTATAGTTTTTCCTACAAGGTGCAATGAAGATTGAAACTAACACTTTCTTCTTCTTTTTTTTCTGCGGTGTCAAAGTCTGTCACTGAATATGTCACGAGACCGGACTGAGAACATGTTAGTTCCTGTCTGCTGGTCATCCAGTGCACGTATCTGTGCTGCAGGCTGCTGTGCTGCACGTATCCTCGGACATGCCGCTCTCTGCTGACATGAGGCATTTTGAGCACGTAGAAGCAGCAGGGTGAGGCAGTTTTCATCGTTTCTCAGCTGTTTCAAAACACAATGTTCAACTTAGAAATGAGGTTATGCTTGGATGTGGTAGCTTGGCTTGCATGCACATGTCTTGGTCGAGTTACCATAACAGCTATTTCCCTGTGAGACAAAATAAATGTTTAGAAGTTCAGATGGTGGGAAATCAGATCTTTTGTGTTAAAATCGCCCTCCTTTAAATTTGTGCTTAAGGCTTTCACAAAATCCTGTAACTCAGTCCTCAGAGTTTGGACGTCATGAACCCAATTAGGAAACTGGGGGGGGTTGACAGTTTTTCCATTACACTTTAAGTTAATCTTACATTTTTATTGACACTGCCAGTCAATTATTAATTGGAAAAAAATTCAAAATAAGCTTCAGCGCCCTCATTTATCCCTTGCTTTATATAACATAACTTAAAACATCTTATTTTATTACTGGTGCAAAATACTAACCCGGTGGTTCATTACACTGAAGGAAGTCGTCCATGAAAAATGTTTGAAAAAGATCAGGCATTCTCAGAAAATACTCGGCAAGTCATTTGACGAGCCGTCTATTGTCATCTTTTACGGGCTAACCTCAGCCGACCAGTTCAGCAAATAATAATTTTACACATTACCTGCACTACCAGCAGAGCCAGTCCTGGAGAAGAGTGAAAAACATCTTTTCCACTGAGATTAAGACTTCAGTTTTCCTTCTTTCATTGAGGAAAACACTCTCCAGTTCTGACATCACTGATGCTAGGTGTCGACACTGTTGTTTTCACACAGACTTCACTGGTTGTCACATATTAAGTTCGCCCGAACACGCAGGTAGTTCCTCACAGGACACTGATTGTTGTTCGAATACAAGTGGATTTAGACGATTTTATAATAACTTGATCTCACAAATCCAGCTGCCTTGCAAGGCAAGCAAAAAAAAAAACTGTGACGACTCCAAAGAAAGACCGCATCTGTCAGACCATACATGTCTTCCTCTAAAAAGAGACACATTTGTATTCATCATCATCGTCATCATTATCATCATCATCCACTTTCATCCTGGTTTCACTCTGCTCACTAAGAGGAAGATGAGTGTCTCACACAGTCATTGATCATAACTAAGTGGTACTTTCCTAGGGGGTACATTCAGCTTTAATTGTCCTTTACTCATATCCACTCATGACTCACTCGTATAGATATTTATGTTGTCATGTGTGGAAAGTTTCTTATAGCTCCAACTTCACCAACTGAGATGTACATAGATGTTTTTGTAAGGACAAGCCCCAAAATCAATGATTCCGAACTTTCCTCTAACTTGTAGTGCTATTGATCAATCTATAGGGTGTGAGTTGCTGAGATTTGGTGATATCAGGTGAAGATGTCTGCTTTCTAAGAACTAGATGGCACTTGACTTGAGGTGTGCAAAGTGCCAAGTAAATTTAAAACAAAAACAAAAACAACAACAACAAAACCCTCTATAGCAATGTCTCTCTTCAGAAATCATGACCTAGTAACTTAAGATAACACACAGACATTGTTGTAAGTGGTTGAACTACACCTCGTGCTGTATCATCCTGCAGAAGAAAACGTGCATTTACTAATGAATGAAAGACAAGCTAATGAGGCTAACAAAGCTAGCTAATGTTGCAGCTCAGCCTTTAATTTAACAAGCTGTTCAAAAATAGACTCTAACTTGTAACTTGAGTCATTTGTAAACCAGTTACTTGACATTTTCACACTTCACTTGAGTCATTTTTATGAGAGTAATACTTTTATTTAAGTATATACGTTCAGTACTTTACCTTCCACTGATGGATGGTGAACATAGTGAAGCATTTAGCAGCAAAAGAGTCAGGTTTTTTTCTCTCAAGGGTTGGTGGAGACCAAAGAAAGAACGAAAACATTGTCTGACTGGTAACATTACTTCAAATTAATGGTAATATTTCTCCACAACTGCTGAATGTGTAAATAAGCAAAGAAAAAACCTGGCTGTAACGGTAAAACTTAGAAAGAACGTATTCCTCTTCAAATAAGCTTTAAATTTAATGTGTGTCAAAGTTCAAATGCAGATGCTGAGCGCAGTGACAGCCATGCATATTGTCTGTCATTTTAAATGATATTAATATCATATAAATAAGTTTTCAGGAGGTGGATGACAGTGATTGGCTGATAAATGATAAAAATGTCCCTAAACATTAGATTAAGTGTGGTTATCTGCAGATAATTACTCTAAACACATCACATTCATATTAGTATTAAGTGGAGACATTTTTCATTCTCTGACACATCCAGAAATATGACTGAATTGTTTATTTAGCTTGAGGGCACTGTAACTGTGCAGATCACGACAAAGCAACATGTCCCATCAGATCTGCACATGTACAGTACATGAGCTTCCACAGAGGGGTGGGAGGTGCTGCTGGCAGGGGTAGGCAGTGTTTTTAGGCACCAGTGGGTTAGTGTGTGAAAGGTGAGGATGTTGTCACGTGCTTGGTATGTTGCATCAGCCTTTCAGGGAGAAAAAATCTAAAGCTGTTTAGGATCAGACACGCACAGCTGGAGGGCGAAACCAGCATGCTGGAAGACTGAACCCGCAGCGACGAAAAACATCCGAAGTGCAGCTGGATCAGAAAGTATTTTTAGCTTTTGTCCTGATCTTCATCCTCCAGTATTTGTGTAGTCGTTATCAGTAACCTCAAATAAAAGTCAGTTCACTGACACACAAGACAAGGAAAGATGCAACAGCTCACATAAAAAACCTGAAGTTAGTCAAACAAAGACATTACATTGATCACGTGGGAATCTGGATTTAAGATTTCCTCGCTGAATTCCTTGAGCTTAATTCTTTATAATATATTACGAGCACCCCTTATGTTCATTTTGGCAATAATGTTTAAAGGTGCACTATGCAACTTAATTACAGGCACAAAAATAAACGAGAGAGTTATTGATACAAGGAATAGCTGTTTGCACGAGCTAGCGTGACTATTTTTGTAACCAAATCGAACTTTTATGATTTGAACATTGTCTCTCTGTTGATTTAAATCACAAAGTAAACTAGTAAGACAACATTTTATATTTCCATTAACTTCAATTTTTATCACTTTTATATCTATCTTAGCTACTTTTGTCAACTTCCAGTCAGAGATTGCTACCAACTTTTCTCTTCATTATTCTGAATCACCAGCAATCCTATAAAATACCATAATTCTACTTTAATATTTTGTTGTTTCATTTGTTTGTATTTTGATGAACTTATTCCAAACAGTTCCTGTGTTTTGGAAAACAGTCTTCAGCTCATGCTCGCCTCTTTGTTTTTTTTAATCGTTTTACTGGAGGCTCTTCAGCACATTTGGCACAAAAGAGAAGTGTGTGAAAGGTAGCGCTCGTATTCAGCTTCATACGTTGATGTCATGGGGGACTCATTATTGGTAGCTGTTATTTACAATTAAGCGGCTGAGTTTTGTTCAGTCATTTTCGTCACTCTGACCCTTTACCCAGATTCCTCACTCACACAGCATCTGCATCCTTGTGCTCACGCTCACTTTGGGACCTGTTGCTTTTTCTCTTTTTCTTTTTTCTTTTTAACAATCAGATTCTCCAGTTTGCACTTTAACCTAGAAAGCAGAGTAGTTTCCCTGGAGGCGTCCACTCCCTGATCAAAGAGTGTAAGGCAGAGGCATTTAAGACGGGCTGTGTACACTACTTTACTTTTCCTGTTTTCATAGGTGTGTTTAAAGGCCTTAAGGCCAATGTAAAACAGTGTATGTATAGTCTTAAGTGATCAAAACAGAATTCTGAAGGAGAAAATCAGTTCTTTAATCCTTCTCCTAGAATTTCTATAATTATAAGTGTTTCATTGTAGAAGATATTCCAAAAAAATACAGTATTCCTACTACTGTGTTCACATGACCAATGAGACTGAATATACCACAAATATTACTGTTTACATGCAGCCTTGCATACTCCAGCTGACCAAATGACTTACGTCCTGTTGTCTTTATTTTGCAAATCCAAAAAAAAAAAGTACATGAAATGACTTTAAGAATTTTTAAAAGTAGGTTTATTCCCCCATTGATGAAAAGACTGTGTTTTTCTTTTGTGCATCCATATCCCCCATAGCCCTGCAAATTGTTGGCTGGTTGGTTTGTTTACAACACATAACTGACAACATGAGATATTGCGTGCCATTGTAAAATGGCAGTAAAATCCCTATTGACCCCATAGACAGTCAATTAAATAGTGGAGCTACCATGACATCACCCATGGTTGTGGTGTAACAGTTTATTGCACTAGTTTGGCTTTTTGGTCACTGCAGTCTTGTTTTATTGAAGCAAGATGGATGTCGATGGAGAGAATACACGTTGATACTAATAAATGTGTAATGTCTCACAGACAGCTAGCTGCTATCCCCAAAGACAGCCAAAATGAGTGAGTTACATCAAATTTCAGCCCACATATCTGTTGTTGTTTTTTTTTTTTTTTTAAAAAAAAAATAACAAAAA
>JAQLOL010000020.1:11659277-11679017 GCA_029783665.1 Naso thynnoides | reverse complement strand
CAGGCGGGACTTAGCCATTTTATACAGAGGCATGGGGTTACCCCAAAAAGAATTCAGGGGCGCAGAAGGATATGGGGGTTCCCCCCGAAGGAATTCAGGAGCACACGGGACAAAATAAGAACTCTGTCCGAGGAGGGATATGAAAACACCGTCAGCTAATTAAAAAAAGAAAACAATTTTGTGTGATTACACAATAATGCATAACCCCTGTTACATAAGTACCATTTATAAGCTGCTGTTTCCTATTTGTCAGAATGTTTTTTTTTTCATTTTCTGTGGGGGTTATCTGTAAAATCCACTAAAATCCAGGAGGAGTGAAATACATTTTATTTTCCCTGCAGTGGATAAATCAAACCAGGAGGAGAACAGAGTTGGCTGAAGTTACAAAAAATAATAAATAAATTATTATTATTATTTTTTTTTAAATGTACTGAATGTGAGCCTTATTAAACGCTGTAAAAGTACAAACAAAAAGCCTCAGCTGGAAGAAGTGACACTAAAATGAAATAAAAATGTTCCTCTTTCCCTGTGAATTTATGTTGTTTCCCAGGGCAACAGATACAAACCAGATGTGCAGCAGTTAAAATTCACAGCAACAGCAGCATATTCATTGTTTAGTCAGTTTTTCTCAGATCAGATTTGGTTGACAGGAAACATCCACTGCAACAAAATTCAAACTCTCAGCAAATCTAAAGAGAAAGAGGCAGGGTGGTGGAAAATAGTGACAATGTCAGCTTCAGGAGTCATGTGGAAGCAATATATTCACTGTATGGGTATGGTTCATGATCAAAGTTTAAAATTTCTTTATGAAGTTTCATCCCATAATAATCCCATTGTGATGATGTTGTCTGCCCACATGATAGTAGCCTAAATGTCACACCGCTAACATTTGTGCTCTGCAGCCTTGATTTGTTGTGTGTCAGTATTGAAGGAAAGTGAACCGAAAGTGATGATGTGATTTGAAAATTATATTATCACCTGGTTATCATAAACAAGTACAGGCTACAAACTGAATGATGTAACTGACAAGTTGGATTAAGCTTGTTAACTTCTGTCCACTCGTGTATGTAAATGCTGTTATTTTTTGGTTGTATTTTTAAATGTTTTTATTCGGCTATAACGTCTTTTATTTTGAAATGTAAAATAATATGTTAATTTCAAATCTTTTAATGTGGTGTGGGTGTGTAGGCCTACAAGAAAAGCTTTCTCACTCCTGTAACACAACCTCTTTAATAGATCTAAATAAACATGTTGTGCCTCTTTAAAACAATTAGGCCTAGACAATAATTTGTTGCAGCTGACACAATAAACTGGAAAATAAATAATCTCACTGTTTTCAACCTGTAGGGAACAGCGGCCTCAGCTGCTGGTCTCAGGTAATGCAGTTTATGTGACTTCATTATAATCTTTATTTCCATATGAGCAGGTTTTGCTGTTCCTCTCACTCACAAGGAAGTGTTAAAACACTTTAAAAAATGAATGCATTTGCATTTTTTCCTTTCATATAAACAGAAAAATAAAGTAACATTCATGGAGGGCAAAGAGGTTTAAATAAATACATGACTTCTATAGGAAGATTATTCGGACAAAATGTTTGTGGATTAATTTGACATTACTTCAGGTTCAGGAAAAATGCTGTCACGTGAGGGTTTGTACGAATAAATATAATGAGTCAACTTTGTCACTTTGGCGCCTTTTGACCAAACTGACGTACAAACCACGCCCATCTGTCGTCACCACAGAAAAGCTCCGGACCTCGCTCCTCATTGGAGAGTCCCGCTGTCGGTGACCCCTTCAGGCAGTAATCAAAGGCAAACTGCAGAAAGCTGCGTCAAAATAAATAGTTAGACGGGAAACAGATTTAAAGCTGCCTTCAAAATAAAAAGCACATAATGGTCAATTGAAATCTACGTCTTGAGGAAGTACTCAGATCTTTCATTTAAGAAAATGAGGCAACACCAAAGAATAGAGATACTTTACAAGTAAAAATCATGCATTTACAATTTTTGCTAAATTCAAAGTAAAATTTCAAGAGCATGGTAAAAGTAGGCCTATTCAATTATCAGAGCGACCCATTTGAGAACTCATTTTAATACTACAGCTGGTAAAAACTGATCTAATATAACTATATATACTACAGGGCAGCTAGTGCATAAAATCTTATCTTAACCTACAATTACATCATGTTTTATTTGTTGATTGTATTTTGTAGGCTTATTAGCTGACATGTATAGCAGCCTATATGTAGCCCATACAGCTTAAACCAGAATAATTTAATATGCTTATGTCAAGACACTTAGAGTTTGTGTGTATTAATGCGGAAAAAATCTGATGTAGAACAAAGCACATAATGTAATAAAACAGTAGAGATTAAAAAAATATTACATAATGTAAAATGCTGTAAGAGTATAGCATAAACCAAGTTGCACAGCAATTTGGCGCTGAATATAATCTAAAAAATTTTTTTTTAAGTATATATACATATACATAAAATATAAAATCCTGTCCAAGAAACGTAACCCTTACTCTAAAAACGTAGACTATTATGATGTGAACATAAACAATAAATAATTTAACGCAAGGGAAATATCCAAACACAACCAGTTCAACATTGTTGTTTTATTTTGAAATCCAAAACCGGTAAACGTGTTTTACGGTTTATGAAACTTGACACCATTAGAGGGGCAGAAGTTTTTTCTTCTCCTCCTAAACTTTTCTTACCTTCCCCGACAGGCATGACAAGTCACAGTGTGACTGGACGGAGAGACACTGCAGCTGGAAGGTAAGAAACAGCGCGAGGAATCGATCCACACGCACGACACTGATACACATTGATTGATTTACACTAATTATTGCATGACTGATCGACAAAACAATTTACTCTGCGTGTTAAGTTAGAAACTGTTTCAAAGTGTAGCGAATTATTGATCACTACAAACAATGTTATTGTCTGTGCCACGCCTGTGAGAAACACTTGTAAAAACCTTTCATACAATTTTCAAAACTATTGTGTCTTTGATGCCCAAGAATTTAAAGCATCTGATATTTTTCCAGGCCTCTTGGTGTATCACAGTAATGGTTTTGTGATCTTATTCTGTGCTTTAGCCCTGTAGTGTTTTAAAGTTCTGTGAATGTGTGTAAAAATCCTCCAACATCTCAATGGAGAGAAAGTTTTTAATTCTAAAACCTTTTAGGATTTCCACCGTGGCTTTTATTAAACCTCAAAAGAGACTGTAAGACTTATCACTTCTATTATTGTTAATACAGGCTATTTGTTATGATAATTGCAATATATATTTATTTTTGAACCTATGAGTCACTTTAAGATATTAAGTGGATTGTTTCTTTTGTGGGTTAAACACTTAACTCAGTTTATCTTTCCTCTTTCCTCTCTCCTGTTTTCTTTTTGCCCACAATGCACTGCTGTTTTGGAAAGAGCTCTTTCACTGAAGTTTGTTCGCTTGCTATTAGATATAGAGCAGATAAAGAAGGAATATCCCTTTTCTCTTAGACACTGTTGTGGTTCAGGCTGCTGCATGGGATGGAAATCCCCCCCTCGACCTCATCTATTGTCAGTGGTGTTGAACCCCTCCCCTGGCCTCTGGTCTCTTGCCTGTTATTACACTGTGCATCATCTCACAGTTTTTAATCTGCGGTGTGGCGTGTTCAGATGTTGAGTCAGGCACAGTGAGGCCGACCTCGGCAGACGTGTCCCTGCTGGTCACGTTTCCTCTGATGGACCACGACCTGCAGGAAGGGTCACATGGAGATCTTTCCAGAAGCTGCAGTGACATTTGAGAGCAGAAATCATTCCATGATTCAAAATATTAATGGAAAACAGTCCCAAGCGTCCAAAAGCAATAATTCAGAGAGAAATGGAATTGTGGGAAATGCAGGAAATCACAAAGTGAGACTCCTGTAACACCTTGAACAATAAGAAATGAGAAACTTTGGCAATGCTTAAGGACCTGGTTTGTTGGTTTTGTTGCTTGAACTGGTGTAGAAATATCAGGTATTACGTTCTTATGACGAATCCGCAGCTATAAACAATAACTTCTATACAAAATGCATTAAACTGACAATGTGAAAACTGTTCTGATGAACCTACTGAGAATTTCCACCTGAGGCTGCAGCCCTGTTGGGTTTACAAAGCTTACAGTCAGTTTCTACTCATTGGTTAGTTGCAGCCAGTTGCAACCCTTAGTGTTGTTTTAGTTCATTTCCACCAAACTCATAATGTTGCCATTCATCCGCAGCAGGAAGGTGTTTTAAGTGAAAAGGCTTTGAAAACTCTCTGTGCACTAACAAACACTACAGCGGAGCATTTAGCAGCTAAAGAACAAATAATTCTCTTGAGGTTTGGTAGAGACCAAAAACTGACCTAAATAGAGTGAAAAACTGGACTTACACCCAGTAAAGAGACCAAAACACGACGCTCAGTGACTGACAATGTGGCTCCATAGCTGCTAGATTTGTAAATAAGCAACCAATCAACTTAAAGGTGATAATATGTAAATATTTTGTCTTCTCATCTAGTGTCTGCATTCCTCAACTGGCCCAAAAACGTCAGCTTTAGTTTGTTTCCCACAAACTCTTTTTTTCTAATCTTTGACTACCATAGTTGCCCTGGAATACAGATTTTTACAGCTTTGTTCGGTGAAATTGTTCTTTCTGGTGATAAGGTGTGTCTGCGCACTCAGAGTCAAAGGTTTTGTCGAAAGAGAGCTGCGTGAGGTGGATAATGCTAAGCCTCGATACTCCATTACACTAGTGCTGCGTTATTTTGCTTGTAAGTGTTTGAATAAGATCAGTGTGGCTCCAGCAGTGATGCAGGTGTTATTGTTTACCTGTTTGTCTACAGTCCAGCTCTCATCTGTTTTCATGAACTCTGGATTGTGACTGCAAAAGGTCTGGGTTCACTTTAAAGGGTGTGGTGCTCAGAGGAGAACTATTGGTCCTTCATGCTGAGTTTGTGTTTGACTTGGAGAAAAGAGAGATTAAATGATTTTATAGAAATGTAGGTGGGGGGTGGGGGGTGTCCTTTGACTAGTTTGGAAATAATCATAGGAAGAGAAACAATAAATATTTATGCAGAGTGCCAGGATGTGGTGGCCTTTTTGTTGAACTTCTACTTTTTGTGAAATAAAAAATAAAACAAGTATTAAAGCCAGGCTTTAAATATGCAGTATTAAACTGCTGCTGTTTTAACTGTAATTTGCCATTTTTAGAGATTTGTAATGTTATCCTTAAAGATAACTAACAAAAGAAAAAAGTCAGATATTTCCTATAGTGAAAGCCACATGACACACCATGTTTCAAAGATTAAACGAGGCGATACACTGAAACTCGTGCTCATCCTTCAAATTACTGTTAATGTCTCAGCCTGAGCTCTTGCAGGGGAAACTGTCTTTCTGCAACAGGAGCCTGAGGTTTGACTTACTGCTGCGCCCCAGAAATAGATTCCCTGTAAGTTAAGTTAGAGTTGTTGGGGAGTTGATGTGTGTCAGTGTCTGGTACCTGTCTGGTGTTTTTTGTTTTGGTTTAACTTTATTCTTAATTTATGACTTCTCTCCTTGCTTTGCTTTTTAAGTTAAAAGTAAATTAAACGAAAACCTCAGCAAACATTTCAACGTCGATAAGTCATCTAATCAGTCCTGCAACATTCTGATATTAGACTTTCAACCGACTCAACGGCTAATAGATGAGATCAACCTAGGCCATGTTATTTTCGAGTGTTTATTTAGTTACACCATTGTCAAACAAGTTTTCCTCAGAACCACCATTCATCTTCGTGTTTACATGTCAGCAAATCATCAAAACAAATTCACGTCGTGTCTTGGCGTCTGCTGGACTCGCTGGCCGCTCTGCAAGTCGAAGAACTGTTTGCTCGGACTGAATTAAATTTGAGAATGTGTTCGTCTTCATGAGCGCTGCCGCCTGATAAAGTACATGCCGTTGTATTTTTAGCTTTATTACGAGCAGTTTTAATTTTAGTGCCACAGACTGTGAGTTAACTCAGTTCACTGCAGTGACTTAATGCAGTGAGGAAAGACAGTTGGACTCAGCGGTGTTTGGCTGACAGTGAAGAACAGCCAAACACAAAAACAGCATGTTCTCACAGGTATCGTGTGTTTACACTTCCAGAGAACTAATGTAATATGATTTACTACTACTGTTTGCACAAGAATCCACTCTGAATTTTTTCAGTCCCCTACATTTGTTCAGCAATAGCCTGTCAGTGGTATCAGCATGTGTCCTTAGGGCCCGAGCGCTGACCGGTGCAAGGGCCCTGTTGTAACTGAAGGAACTATTTTTCCTCCTCTGGCAAATTAATTGACTTTTTGAGGGCTTTAAAATACTCAAAAGCTCATGAAACTTGGCACACTTGTCAGATGTGAAATTTTTTGTCTTTTAGGGGTTTAACAAATGTGGGGGGTGCAAATGGCTAGTGTGCAACCCCGGGGAGTGCTTTCACCTAGATTTTTGAAAATTGTTAGGCACATGTATCATGTCAAGAACTATTAAAAAAAGTCGCTTGAGAGGCAAAACTCCACAGGGGGTCAGCCATTTTGAATTTAGTAGCCATTTTTGGCAGTTCACACATTGTGTATTTAAATAAACTCCTCCTACAGATTTGCTCTGATCCTCATGAAAATGGCTGTGTGTACTCTTAATCCTTTCGGGATCAAAAGTTTACATTTTTGATTCACTGTAGCGAGTCCACCATTTTGAATGTTTTGCCATGAAAAATGAAATACTTATAACTCCAAAGTACATTGTTCAATACACATTAAACTTTGATAAGAGTCCTGGCCTGAACCCTTTCAAATTCCAATATTCAGCCATAGCGCCACCTGTTGGCAACAGGAACTGACCAAAATTTGCCATGTGTTGTACTTTAACAAACTCCTCCTAAAGGTTTTATCTGAACAACTCGAAATATGCTGTGGACGCCCCCAGACCTTTCATATATAAAGTTATCAAAAGCTTTCATTTTCTATTAAATGTGGTCGTAGGCAGACGGCCATTTTGAGCATTTCGCCATGAACAATGATACGTGTATAACTTAAATTTACATTGTTTGATATGAACCAAATGTCACATGTTTGACAGGGGTCCCACTCGGAACCAATGTATGTGCCAGTATTCAGTCATGATGACAGCGCCACCTACTTGCCAGAGAAAATGAACCCTAACCCTAACCCACACTAGGACATGTACCTTCTAAAAGATTAAACTGATTCATCTCTAATTTGGTCTTTGTCATGTTTACACCTTAATTAATGCTGAATAAGAACCTTGTGAGGTTTAATCAAACGCAGTAGCCATGATGACGGCGTTATTCGCCATGGACAGGAAGTTTCGCTTAATGTTATCTGATCTGTCCCAAATTTTAAACGTTTAGTGAGGATGACACACTGAGGAGACTGACATGCAAATGACACGCAAGGAGTCACACACATTCTGCCCCCTACTGGGAAGAGGAAGTAAGCATTGTTTTACAGTTGCTATAAAAGTTTTGTTTAATTGTCGTGGTGTATTAACAGTCACTGGCACTATGTGCTTTTTAGTCAGTCTTTTAGACTGCAGCCCGCCCAGATGGGCGCGGGGGTGTGAGAGCCCGTTTAATGCTGACTGCAGCTTAAATCTTTATTTTGGATTTATTCTGGATTATGTTCTGCGTCATCTCTTTTGTTTTGAACGCCACCTCTTGCTGTAGACTCGCACATCTGTTGTTGCAATTGTGCGCAGTTTTTTAAATTAGGGAAGTAAAAACCCCAGATCTTTTGCTATTTCCTCTCATCTCTAAGGACAAGTCAGGTTGGTAAAATGAGCGTGTTTAGAATTTGCTGTGTCACCGCACTGGATTTCTTTGTATTGAATTTCAAAGTTTTAGGAAGCACCAATAAGTTGTATGTGTTAGCGCAGCTTTAAAGTGAGCATTCTGAGTGAAAACAGCTCTGCGAGGTTGCGTTTGTGCAGACGTGTTGTTTCAAATACCTGTGAGACAATAAACGTTGAAGAAAGTCCAGTTGGAGTATGAGATTATTGCTTATCGAGGCTTATCAGACAACAAACACTAGAGATGATTGTAATTCTTCACAACTCTGGAAGCATATCAAAGCGGCATCCATAACCTTGATCCCAAACAGTTTACACAGACGCCCTGTAAAACAGCAGCATAACCTTGTGTAGAATTAGCTAATACTTTTTAATGTACATTCACAATTCAAAACAGTACAGACAATATATTTAATATTTTACCTCACAAACTTCATAGTTTTTTGTTAATATATGCCTATTCTGAATTTGATGCTAACAGCACATGTCAAAGAAGTCAGGACAGGATCAACAAAAGACTGTGGAAAGTTTTGGTAGCATCACGGTTTTGTATGAAAGGTGCATCCTCTAAAGTTCACACACTCACACACAGGCATGGAACAAGGGTAACCACTGAGGCACATGAATGTATAAAGGATATTGATACATTAGCTCAGGAACACTGTTAAAACTGTTGTTGGTAAACACAGTTTACTTGCAAATGATTGCATTCAGTTTTTATTTACGTTGCAGCATCCCAACTTTTTTGGAATCGGGGTGTGTTTTTTTGTCACAACAATTACAAGGTAAAACAACTGTAGAAATATGTCTTCTTCCTACAAAGTCATCTACCAGAAACTTGTGTTTATTGATCGGCCATTGCAGAGTTTTGGATGAATCCTTGGTGCAGAACCACTATTGCATCACCACCAGTGGAGGAAAGTAACTAAGTACACTTGCAAGTGCTGTACTTAGGTACAATGTGGTACACTATACTGAAGTTTTTCTACTTTATGCTACTTTATACTTCCACTTTACTGCTTTAAGGTGTAAATATTTTATATTTATATTATATTATTTTTATATTTTATATTGTGCTTCATTAAATTTATTTAACAGTTTTAGTTTCTATTTATGTTTTCAAATTTCAGCATACTGTATGATCACTTTATAAGGCAGAGTTATAGATTTATCTTCCCACAGTATAGAAATTGGTTAAAATAAGCTCAGTTTAGACCAACTACAATTGTACATGCCACTGCATACTTACATGTAATAAATCATTTTAGTGCAGTTCTGAATACTTGTCTCACCACTTGTTGTTGGCCCTATATGAATGACAGGGCTGCATAAGTCTAAAAGCAACCAAAGGTTGCAGTCATTTGTTTATTAGTTCAAGGAGGAATCTTGAGCCTGTTGTTAATTTGTTATTAAAGCACTAAACTGATTTCCACACCAAGTTCAAACATATTTATTCTCTGCTCTATGAAAGCCACTGTGGATTGTTTCTGACTTTAAAGTTCCAACTCTTTTTTTTTTCTGAGGCAACAATTAGTTTTAAGTGTCAGGGCTGCATTGAACCTAAGAGCAAGGGGCTTTCATCATAATTAGCAGGCATCCAGGCTTTAGAAATGGAAATTGTTGCTTTCAGCTTCACGCCAGATTCTCTGATTGGAGTGGCTCTTCAAATTGCCTTTGAGTGGAGCAGAAGACTGTCAGTGTTTGAGAGAAGCAGCTGCAAGTTTTTCTGTGTGTACTTGCAGTTTCTACAAATTAGGAAAACTGGTCTTAATTATGTTTTTCTCAGTTTACTGTTTTTGTACAGTTACTTTAAAACAGGGGCTCCAGAGGTGCCTTCAGGCTTGGTAGCTGGGCAGGAAGTGCACAGCAGAATGTGAATGGATGGAAATTAAACAAATATTTAATAAGGCAAGTGTGGGTGGGGACGTGGTTTTGTGGTCTTGGGCAAAAGCTTTTGTCTTTTCTTGGTATGTTTGTCGATGCTTTGATATTTACAGCAATCAAAAGTGACTCCATTGCTAGTAAGTCTCATGATTTTTTTTCTCTTTAGTTTCAGTTTCTGCAGGTCGAGTGCAAATTCAAGTGACTTCTCAAAATTACAGTCATTTCAAAAGGTCAATTCATGGATTTGAAAAAAATCTGATTTAACATTTAAATTTAACAATGCTGGCTTTGGTTGTTTGTTCTTCTTCTTGGCCTTTTTAATAATTCATTCTTTTTGAAGAATTCTGTCTAGCTATTAGATATTTGTCAAAACTTAATCTACAAAAAAAATTTAATGATGATTTATTGATGATTTTGTTCAGTAAATTGATAATACAAAATACAGTGTGCATACAATTCTAAAATTCATCAGGATATCGCAATTAGGTCATCTGATTTATTTCAGATGTGGTCCATGATCGTGATTATAGTGTTTGATCATTGGAGAAACCTTGTGATAACAACCTTTCAATATTAATATGAACATCTCAGAATCATTTATTTAGTCTTGAGATGATAAGTGGTAATAAAGGGGAAACAGACGTTGAAAATGTCCACATAATGAAGAGATCAGGTGTGTCCAGCAGTGTTTCTTTATGCCTTCTCACTGGTGATGACTGTCGCTGGAGACCTTAATGTTTTTGGAGGATGTGTGGGAAGTAGCTGTATCTCATTACACAACATATATCTGTATATTTTTAAATCTCTTCAAAAGCACTTTGACGCTAGAACTGGAACACAGAATTGAACATTACTTTTTTTTTTCCTTTTAACCAAATTCCCTCTCTGATATAATAACAATTCTATAAGCATGACTTTTTGTGCTTTCAAAAACTAATAACACAATTTCATTTTTGATCAATAATCATTAGTAATATAAATAAAATAACTTAGTAGGTTAAGGCAAGTATTGAAACAAGTGGAACTGTCTGAGAAAAGTTAAGAAAATTACATAACTTTACTGTAATGCAGCCTGTAAAATCAGGAAAAAATATGATGTATTCCATATCGCAATAAAATGATATACAATGTCTGAGACAATATATGGCCTCATATCTTAATAACAATATAATATCTTCATATTGCCCAGCCATGTAGGAGGTTATGAACATTTTAGAATTTGTCATTTTTTTGCAGCAGCATCATATTTGAGGCATTGTAGTTCAACACAAGCTCGTTGGTTTTGCTCATATGAAGCTTTTGGTGTTGTCTTTGCACCATGTGATGAAGCTCTCCAACAGTCTCCTGTGAAAATAGTCTCGCAGTGAAGACAGCATGTTTCTCACTGCAATAATATAAAATCCTAGGACATTCCATTTTACCCAACAACCTTTTTTTTTTTTTTTTTTAAATTTCTGTAAAAATCTTCACAATGTACATTACATGAGTGTGTACTTACATGGATGTAAACTGCACCTACCTGACTGGTTCATGGAGGTAAAGAACCACAAGGCGGTAGTTCTAGTTTACTGATTGCTGTAATGGAAAAAGAATAATGAGCCAAAGGTCATTTCTCTGAACGAATTCTACAGTCCACTCTCACTGAGGCTTTGGACTGCGTATATCAAACTCTGACTGTTCAACACAGCAGTCTTGTAAGTGGGGATGGCGTACCATCATGAAGAGTCTAGTAAAGAAGTAAACATTGTAATTAAATAATAAATTTTGTGTTATTTTTTAGTTATTGTCAAGACCATTAGTTTGTGTATATTTTGTTTGTCTTCTTTAACTTGTCTGTGGACCAGAGCCCATTTTATTTTTGGAAAAGACTAAATATTTCCCTAAAACAGCTGGATACTGTAGTTTTTAGCCAATGTTTTCTAACAGGAGTCATAATGCATTTCTTTGGGACTATTATCAGTGGTGGATTAATACACATTTGGCACGCTAGCGAGTATTTACAGCAGCAGGAAAATCTATGTGGGATCCAAAGTAAACTGCAGAGCCCATTTTTATCCTAATGAAGGAACATGTCAGCCTGCGCAACAGTGTGGGTGATGGATGTGTTTTTAGACCACAATGGAACTCTGCAGGAATAAAGAAAATAAGATAAATCAGGGGTTGGCTATGTTATACACAAACATTACTTGTCAAATCATGTTGGTTTTGGATTTTACAGCATTTTTTTGCATTAATAAAAACAGAATATCACTAGACTTATACTATTAAAATTTATAAATTGCTGTAGGCCTATATAATGTTACAACAATGATCGTCTCTTAGCTCGTTGTCTGTGGTGGTCTATTGGTGGGGTTTTTTTGCATTATGTCCAATTGTCCTATGAGCAACTGCTCATGCTTTCTGATGAAACAAATAGAATCATCAGTGAGCCTCTGTGTGCCTAAGAAACACTGACTGAAAAACACAGGGCTAAAAATACCCATCTCAACTCAAGAACTGGCTGAGCTTGGGAAAAGAGGCACTAATCAAACTGTGTACTAACATCAGGCTGGGAAAACACTAAACTAACCAAACACGGCTGCATCTTGGCAGCACCTGGTGAATTTGTTTACTCTCTGGTAGAGTGACTGATTATGGTTTAGTGGTCTTGATAAATGACGCTGTCTGGTGAAATGGTGAAAGTGGGAGACTGGTTTTAAGGCAGACTAGACTCTTGAGGCCTGAGCACCCGAGAGGTCAGATTCTGCCGAAACGGACCACTTCTCTCCAAATAACCAAACCACAACTACTTTTGGAAACACACTGCACGTCACTTTGATGCCACAGACATTTGAACCAATTTTTCCTTGGGGATTGTACGGTAAAAGTTTATTGTGTTAGAAAAGAAAGACAGCTTTGAGTTTGTTGCTGGATTCAAACTTTTTCTGACACCTCGGAAATTTTGTCCTCATTGCTTTGGCTTCTGAATGTGATGCCTGAGAAATGTCTCTCAGTGATAGCGAGGCCTTAAATTTATTTTCTGGTTTCCCAAACCCACTGCAGCACAGAGGTCACCTCTGTTCAGTGGCCCATTATGGAGCATGTGCTGTGTTTAGCACTGAGCTGCTGGTGGAAAAGCACCCCTGCCTTATGAAGTCGTATAAAAAGCTCCAGCATTGCCACGTTCAGTTCCCACTGCAGCCACAAGATGAAAACAAGCCCTTTATATTTCTCACTATAGGCCTTTTGTTTTAAAACATCAAAAGTTAATGTAAGTAAGTTTTCTGAATATTAAGTCTTTAGCAAAGAGTTGTAAATGTTCTAAAAGTTATTTGCAAATGGTTTTTGGTTTAGGTGTTCTGCAGCATTTCTCCAGAAGTGTCCTCCTGGAGCCAGAGACATTTTACTTGTCAACCTAAAAGTTAAATATCATTGCCTATAGTTTATCTTTAGACGGGTATTCACAGATTTTCTTTAGACTGTTATTTCTACAAAAACAATCTATAGCATTATTTATTAGAGGAAACCACACAATTCTGTGTAACATCAGACATCCAGGGATCCTCTACTTTCCAACAGAAATTCTCTCCTTTTTGCATAATCACATTTTAATTCCATTGCAATAATGCCAGACTCCTGGGATCAAATCATTTAATAGTCGACTATTTAGGGTCGTCCCATGATGTCTCTGCAGCATGTGATTTAAACGTCCACATGGGAGGGACAAAAAAGGTCAGCAGACGAAAACATCAGATCTGTGTGGAATGATAAGAAGACTGAGACCATTCTCACTTTTATAAATGCCACATATACATTGTGTTTCTATCATTTCAGGATTGACTGGTGCTCTTTGATATGTACTCTTTTGGGAATTTTCAAATTGTTCCCTGGTATCTGTGATCTTAAAGACAGTTGCTGATTTTTCCACTGCTCTTTATGTAGACTTTGTAAGCTGTTGTCCACCTGAAGCGCTCACACTAGTCAAACTAACTGAACTTTGGTTGTCAGACGTGCTTGGGCACGATACGATTGCCTAGTGTGAGTGCGTCCTTATTCTACAAAGTTATTATGGCTCCTGATTGGAGGCCCCACTGACAAACAAACTCCTAATGTTAACATGATTGTAGTGGATGACAAGGGTTTTTTTCTTTGCCAATTTGCTAAAAATACAGTCACAATCTTATTATATGGAATAGATATAGATGGAAACCTGGCTAGTGAAGCATTGGTAAATTTTTTAATCATTAATGAACTACTCTTTACAAAGGGTGTCCTAGAAAGTAGCACCAAAATACTGTAAAAAGATCAATAAGTATGCAACAAGAAGGGAAAAGCATTGCATAATAAACAGTATGAAAAGATTAAATTGAGCAAATTCAGTAACAGACAAGGAAACAGAAGAAGACTTTATGAAAGGCGCCGTCTTTGCAATTATGATGGACTGGCTCAGCAGATTGAGACGACATTGATATGTTCAATGAAGTTTTGTAATGCCTGGAAGACATTAAATTGCCTCAGTGTGACTACAGCAGGAATAACAGAACCGAATCTGACAAGCTAACTGAATCAGTGCATGATAGAAAACTGAATTAGAGCCCACAAACATGTATTTTCCACACGAGCAGCTCTGCAGAGATGAAGGTGTGTTCTCAGGAGTTTTTGGGAGACATTTCAAAGTGTTTCAAAGAAGCACATGCTGTGCCTTGTCATTACTCCAAGCCTTTCCATCAAACAGATGCTGAACTGGTATAATTTCCCATAGTGTGGGAAACAACATGATAATAGACACATATTTCAGTTGTTTCTGGGCAGAGCACAGCACTGGCTGACATCTGGTCTTCTTCTGTAGTTATGAGAATCAAACATCTGGAGAGTGAATGCTACTGTTGTGAAAGAGACAAATGGGTCACATTCTCATGTTATACACAAATCTGTGGACCTGATATCTAGGTCAACCTATACTGGCTTATAAAAAACAAAAGCGCCAAAGTAATTTAAAAAAAAGGAAATGAGGACAAAAGACAAATATATACAGCTGACATGAAAAATGTTCTTGACAGAGAAAAACGGATGCTGAATTGTGAGCCAAAGACAAAGTTGAAAAGCAGCTCACACAAAGGTTCAGTTTGTTTGGAGAAACAGGCCTGGAGAGTTTATGCCTCTCTACAGAGGAAAAACAAGGTGTGTTTGGTCCAAACTGCAGCGTGACATCAGAGCTGGAAAGTGGCTAATTAGGGAAAAGTCGACTTGTGAGCCCTGCTTTGTTTCAGGGAGGGGCTGCCACCGTCAGGCATGGGACTGTCTGTGTCAGCTGACTGGACAAGGCTACTGCTGGAGAAACAGTCTGTGTGCAGCAGGGAAGCCTCTTAGGCTGCGAATATCATTGTTTCCAGAAAGAAACACATGATATTGCTATTCCAGGTGTTCAAGCATGTCCACTTAGGTGTTAAGTTCTGCAATCATCCATGTTTGAATCTTTACTGGACAAAAATCCACATCGCAGCCCTCCCGACAGCTGCAGAAGTTGTTACTGGCACCATTTATCCTTTAAGAGAGAATCTATACTAAGATACTTTTACAATTATGAGTGATTTTCAACATGTTTTTAGTGTGAAATTCAAACTTTTTGGGTCACATAACGCATCAATGATTGTTCCAGCCTCTGAACCACGGCTCACATCTGTTGCAGCTATTTGGAGCAATTGTAACTACAACAATGCATTTCTTTGATATTTTAGGAGACTTTTGATTGTCATTCATAAACGGCATGCTTAAAAATGGCAAAACGACACAAAATAATCTTCCTTCGAAGAAAAAAACGAGCTAACGTGTACACGTCTGGTTGACAGAATTGTAGTGGAAAGAAACACTGCAATCATCAAGCTAAGAAAATCATGAATTAAAGTATGAAAACTTTGACAGGCAACTCAAACTATTTAGTCATAAAACACAGTATGTTAGTCCTCACAGAGTGAGAAGCCGGCAGCCCACTAAGTTATCGCTGGATGTTGGCATTTATTCACAGGCGCCTCTTATCTGTAATGAGAAGCTTCACGTCAGACTTTAAAATGTGAGCAGCTGGTTCTCAGCATCTTCACATCCACTGTGGGAGCCGCCAGCGCCCCACTGCCAGACTCTTCATCATGAAAACTCACCAAGTGTCGGACTTCCCCAATGACTTTATTGAATTCACTGTTTGACATTTTGAACCAGGGCACAGTCAGCTACAAGGCAGAGAGTGCGGGTAGGGGGCTGGTGTGGTGAACACAACGAGGCCTCACAAAACTTCTTGAAAAACAGCGTCGCCACCAAACGGGCATAATGCCTCATTGTGGAGGCTGAATGTGGCTGATTGTGTTTGCTGGAGAATCTGGAAGGAAGAGGGAGGGGAGGCAGGACACATGTGATGTTTGAAGTCAACCTGATAGTGATTAAAAAAAAAAAGATTTTGCTCTGGATACAGCGGGACACACAAGACGTTAGCAATGTGACGTCAGCGTGTGAGTTATGTTGAGGAGATGGGAGACAGGAAGTGGCGTCCTGTGGCAGAATCCTGTGCAGAGGTGACAGAGTGTTACTGTATGTGTGTGAGCTTTAGCACACAAACACTTTAGCACTTGGGTCTTCGGCCCACACTGATAACATGTTATCTAACCCCAGTGTGATGCATCATGTGATGTTGGCCTCTGTGCTGTTGTTGGCTGCAGGATGCTGCAGTCAGTGTGTGTGTGTGTGTGTGTGTGTTACTGGATCTGTTTGTTCAGCTCTTGGTTTCTGCTTGTCTTCTCTCCGTTGTTTTCCTGCTGCCTTCAGGAAGCAGCTTTCAGGACGGCTTGATGGGTTTCCTGACAGGACCCCCCCCCCTATCCTCCAGTTCCAAGTGGGAGACAATGGGAGGTCTCCCACAGGGGCATAAAGGGGTTGTGTGTGTGAGTGAGTGAGCGAGTGTGTGTGTGTGTGTGTGTTGCAATGAGGGGGATTTATTGGGGAGTAGTGGGCTTCCCTTCAGGATGCTGCAGCAGAGAGGCCCCTCCTGTGTGTGTGTGTCTGTGCGCTCTTGTGTCTTGATGTTTATTACACCTAAATGTCCTCAAAAGAATAAAGACATGAGAAAATATTCTCCTTGATTCTACAAGATTCTGCAGGCTATACGATGACGCGTTGGATCTAAATGAACTGTAGCTTTTGTTTATGAAGAGCATTAAATACAACTTCAGTATTCCTAATTTTTAAGCATGTTTTTGGAGAAGGAACGTTCTGAGGTTCGTTCGGTAACACCAACGAACATCTGAAGCCTAAAAAGGATAGCATTCGGGACAGCCCTAACTTGGCGACCCAGCAAGTACTGTTTTTTGTGATTACTACACGCAGGGGGGAATAGGAGCTTTAAGTAGGAGTCATCCTACCGCTGTGTCGGTGTTGACCTGGGACTCAGCTATGCTAACCGATCAGTGCATTCCAAGCTGAGTCTCGTGCTGCCTCTGGTTCATACAACACAACATGTTAAAAAAACACCAGACAAAAGCACTAACACTGACATAAATAGCTGACATTACAACATAATAAAACGACATCTGTGTGATTTTTGACAACTTGTGGAAAAATACCGTTTCCCGGTATTCCGTTTCGTTCCCGCTTGTCTTGTTTGTAGGCTACCGATGTTTGCGTGGTTGTTAGCGGTTAGCTGCAACCTGTCGCTGCATCAGCTTGATGATTATGTGATTTTATTTCAGGTGAAAAATGTCTGATTGTCTCTCTCCACGATGCATGGCAAGTCAAAATATCAATCACAACACAACATAAACGCATTTATGTGATTATTGAGCAGCTTGTGATGTTGGCCTTTCCACTTGTCTGTCTGTAATGTTAGCCGGGCCTGGGTTTAGTTAGAAAATATGCTGGCTGCTCCTCACTCCCTGCAGCCATCTATAAAGTGGGTGGGGGCCGACGGTTGTGGCGGGAGGGGGTTCACATGAACTAACATGAATGCGCGGCCGTCCTGGCTACCAAAACAAAGAATTTTAGAAACTTATAACATCACACAGAGAGGGCGTGCGACGTCACTCACCATTCTAGACATCAATACGCAACTAATACTGTACATAGCAAAATGTTTTTTCCTGAAATCTAATGAGGCTGAATTTTGATTTAGCTCCTTTAAATCTGAGTAGATGGGACATAAAAATGTTTGGCATTTTCTTTCTTTAAAACAATTCTATCCATAATCCAAACTGTTACTGTTATTTATGGTTACCTCTGATCCACTAACTTCGTTAATCCTTTCATTCGTCAAACTGTTAGAGAAGGATAAGAGCAGACTGGAAGTGAAATCAGTAAATGCCCTCAAGTGTCAGTTTGTATGTTAGTGTGCATGGTATTCATACGGGGGAAGAGGCCTGTATTTGTGTCTCTATTTGTGTGTGTGTGTGTGTTTGTGTGCAGATTTCTGACGGGTCTTTTCTCATGTAAAGCAGTGAGAGAGTAAAAGATCCAGTCAGTGAGAGAGGATGTTGGCTTTCACTCCCTCATCTGTCAGATCGAAATGCTTTCTCTCTCTTTTTCTGGCTTCTCCTCGGGAAAAAGGGTGGCGTGGGGATGAGGTCACGGTTTGAAAACATGGCCCTGAGCCTCGACCAGCGCAACATTTCCTCTTCCATGAAGCAGATTGACACAGGACAACCAAATATCCTCTGAATCAATAACACGTCCATGAGTCTGCACGACATGGCAGTTCTCCACTGGTCACATGCTTCCACTGAACCAGAGGGGAAAAACTGAAATCAGTAATGAGTTTTTCTTATTGTTGTCATTTAAGTGCTACTCGATCTCAGCTGGGGTTTTTTTTTAAGTCCTGTGTTGCTCCTAAATTTGCTCCAGCAATTCGAAGTCAAATCCATTAAGTTTAAGATGACAAAGACAACATGCAGTGCTGTGTTTTCAAAGTAAGCTAAGTAAGTAAGTAAACTGGAGGCAAACAGTAAAATTATCACCCAGACTGTTTGTTGTAAATATCTGTGACAGTTTGCAGATTCAAATTTCAAACTTTACTGGGCCTGCACAGTGGTGCACACTCAGTTTTCCTGTATTACCAATGTTTTGGGTGTGCTCACTTTATGTTAAACCTCCAAAATAAGTGGTTGAAAACATTTGCTGAACTGTTGGCTTGCATACAACATATCTACTCATCTGACTGTTTGAGTTTCTTTCCCTGTTGAAAATGATCTTTGCTACCATGTTCTCAGATTTGAACCATCTGAAAAGCACAAGCTCAAAATGATGTCAAAGTGAATTTCTTTAATTTTAATTGCTGATAGATTGAAGGGAAATAGAAATGTCCTCAAAAGAAAATCCAAGCAAATGTTAAAATATAATCTGAATTTGTTGTATTGTTTGCTCGCCTTTGGCAGTCGAATGTTTTTGCATGTTCTTCTCCCGTACTGTGCTTCAGATTATTAGCATCATTTAACAGGAAGTGAAGTGTTTTGGACACGGGCTTCTCTAGAATATGTTTCCATCTTAGTTATGTACTGTAGCAGCATTTATCTCATCTTATTTCACAGAGCTCTGGCTTTATTTGACAAATTTGGTTGTGAGCCGCTGTAGTTATGATTGCAGTCTCGCAATAAAACTAAACCATGCACGTCACATAATTTGTAAACATGGAAATACAGGCATCTCAGGCTGTTGGTGAGTCCGACAGCCAGTGAAGTCTCTTTGTTCACAATGAAACCTCTTCAGGCGTTTACTGAATTAAGTTGGTATGACCACAATTTGTTGAGAGAAATTTGTAGCTGTGAACATCGTCTTTGTTTGACTGCAGGATCCTGTGACTGTGTGTGTGTGTGTGTGTGTGTGTGTGTATTTTACACATTGGTGTAAATATATCTGTATACGCATTTATGGCCATTTTTGTTTTTTTTTTTTTAGCTTGTGCCAGTGTCATTACAGTACAAGCTTCGGTGGTGTGTGTGTGTGTGTGTGTGTGTGTGTGTGTGTGTGTGTGTGTGTGTGTGTGTGTGTGTGTGTGTGTGTGTG
>JAQLOL010000020.1:11643578-11654913 GCA_029783665.1 Naso thynnoides | reverse complement strand
TTAGGTGAGTCAGAGATGGTATCACAATACTGTTAACCACAGACAACAAAATATATTTGAAATTATTTAATGAGTCTACTTGATACTTGTACTATAAACACCACAGATCAGACACCAACAATCCCCAAGTTATTATGAAACATTGCGAATTTGTGTATTGACTGTAGCACTAAAGCACAAACATGTTAAACCCCTCAAATTTTTCTAAGGATGCACATACACTATTAGCTATTACATCTATTTACAAATGGAAGTAATGTGCAAAGAAGGACAGCAATGTGTCAAGAAAGCAAAACTGGACAAGACTGCAAGCCAGAAAACATGGATGTTAACCTTGCAAAATTTAAAATATTAAAAATGGCCTCTGCAGGTGTTTTTTGAGATAGGAAATGCATTAATATGTTTGTTAGACACAAGGATACACGCAGTGTTTTTCAGCAAAGCACAGTACATAAACATAACTTTTTGTTTACCGTTAAACTCCATAGGCTGTTGGTATGTAGCCATATTGTAACATGTATTTTCCCGTCAGATCTGGGCTCTCCATTCATCTACTCCAGTCAGGAAGCGGCTGACCAGCCTGGCTCCTACTCTGTCCAGACTCCATATGGTTTCCAGCTGGATCTGGACTTCCTTAAGTATGTAGAAGAGATAGAAAGTGGGCACAATCTTCGTCGGGCACCTGTCAGCTCCCGGCGCAGAGGTGTCAAACTCTCACAGAGGAGTCCAAGTGTGGGGGGACGTACCAGTGGTTGGACATCCACAGAGTCCCTAGCATCCCCAGCCAGTGAGGATGGCAGAGCTCCTCCGCCGCCCCCACCACGGAACCGCCTTGGGTCAGCACCTTGTGAAGGGCTCTCCCTTTCCCCTGTGACCCTCTTAAGTGTTCCCCCGCTGTCTGCTGGAGCCAAAGTTCCACCTCCTCCACCGCAACGCAACCCTAGAGTTGAGCGAACTCTATTGGAAACAAGCCGCCGGCTACAACAGGAACAAACCCACCAACACCAGAACGGTGGGCGCTTCCAGCTGGCAGATCCTCCCAAACAGTTCTTAGCCTCTCCATCCACTCAGCCACTGCAGAGTAACTGGACTAAACCCAGTCCTCAGACCTCTGGGCTCAGTACTCCAGCTGGTGGCACCACAATGACTCCAATTCCACCAAGCCAGCTGCAGACAGTTAGAGAGCAGATGGCTACAGCTTTGAAACAGCTGAAAGAGATGGAAGAGAGGGTTAAGGGTGTTCCTGCCCTTGAGAAAGAGGTGGCCAAGCTTCGTGCAGAGAAAGACATGCTCCTGATAGCCCTGCAGGAGAAGAAAGTAGCCATTGAGGTGGCCCAGCAGAGGCAGCCGTCGGCAGAGTCTTCTACCCAGACCACAGAGACCATTCAAAGTGATCACAGTATCCACAGTCGACTGACTTCAACCTCATCTGGACATAAAGGCCTAGGGAAATCTGGTGAGCTGAAAAGACTCACTGAGAAATTTGAAGGGAATGACGAGAAAGTTACAGAACCTTCATCAAAAGTTTCAGTAAAAGTTCCTGAAAAAGTGTCTGTTGTTGAAACGAAATCAGTGGCCGTTGGGGAGGACATGCCAATGGACTCTGTTGTTTTCCACTACAGACAGGGTGTGAAAGATGCTTGTGAGGGTATCAGGGTAAATGTTTGTGAGAAAGGCACTGGAACAGAAGTCCCTCCGGTTCATGAGGAGGGAGTACAGGCCGGGGTGGAGACAAAAGAGGCAGAGGTGTGGGTTATGGAGTCACTACTTGGGCTGACAAGTGAAACACAACGAGAGATTGACACCTTACAGGACACCATTAAATTCCAGCAGGAAAGCATTGTGGCCCTAGAGGAACGGTTGAGTGTGTCTGACAAAGACTTGGTTGTCCTTAAAGCCCAGATACATGAGAAAACCTCCAAAGTTACATTTGAGAAGGGGGTTCTTGCAAAACCTGACACAACAAATGCCCAGGCAGAAACCTTTACCCCTGTGTCAAAGCATGCTGCAGTTCTGTGCATTCCTGAGATGAGCGATGCATGTGTAGGTCAGAATTTAAAAGCAGATGAAACTGAACAAGGAACCCAGACTGATGCTTCAGTGGAAACAGCACAACCAGCCCCTGTTACAGTAGTCAGCACTGGGTGCCAATGTGAGAACTTCAATGAGGAAACAATGGAGGAGCAGAAAATGCCAAAGAGAAGACAACTGACCATTGCTGAATACAAGGTTTCACCAGAGGAGGAAGTGATTGGAATGGCAGAGACAAAAGAGGAAGACAAAGGAGAGAAGTCTGCACCCAGCAACACCAAGACAGGTGAGAGCTTAGAGGTATTTCTCTTCATTGTTGGGTTTAACATACTTGGGGTCAGGACATCAAGTGGTTTCTTTTTATGTTTTTCTTCACAAATACGTCAAAAAGGACAAACCATACACTAGGGGTTTAGCAGAGCAGATGATTAGTTGGCTATCAAAACCACTGGACAACACTTGCATACTTGTAAATAATAGTTACTCTGTAGTTTTAGCACTATGCAGTCATAAAACAGATGGACGAAGACTGACAATTTTGTTTACATCATGTTTCATGTGTGAGGTATGCTTTTTTGAACTTTGGTGTACACTTGTTTGAACTATTGTTTGATTTATCTGTTTCCTTTATGGTGACAGGCATGTTGAAATCAATCATGAAGAGGAAGGATGGGAGTAACTCAAGCGAGAATCGCACCACTGGCAAGAAGAGCTTGCAGTTTGTTGGCATTCTAAATGGAGGGTGGGTAACATGAAACCTAATTTTATTTTGTACCACAGTAAAAATAAAATAAGGGCGGCATATGGTCAAAAGATCGGAAATAACACTTCACAGGTCTGACAGGTTTTTGCCGTGTTGCTTTTGAAAGAAATAACAATCAAAGTGCAAAGAAGCTGCTTTGTATTTAAGCAAATATTTGTGCTCCTAGGTATGAATCCACATCCAGTGAGGAAGAGGAGGAGGAAGATGAAGAAGAGGAGGAAGATGGGAGTACTTCGGCAGAAAGTGGAGAAGGCGAGGGCTTGGACAGCACAGAGGAAGACGAGGCAGCCCTGGAGGAAGAAACATCTGAGGAGGAGAGAAACGTTAATCTGGATGAAAGTGACACAGATGAGGAAACCCTAAGAGCCACAAATTACTCATCAGATGCTGTGAAAGAGAAGTATGTTGTTACTGAGTTCCAAATAGTACATTCTGTAATTTGCTATATTGCTTAATGCAGTTTCAGGGGCCAACAGAAAATAGGTTAACGTGGTTTTCTGATTAAAAAGCAGTGCTGTGAATCATACTGCCTGACAAAGAGACTTAACAATCTTGACAAGTCTTATCATGCAAACATGTTTGTGTAAATTTTGATACAGGTTTGAGCTGAGCTCCAAAATGCGTGAAGCCTGCCTCATTCTTAAGAACCACCTGAACGATGACATCAAAACACTGAAGAGTAAGGAAGTGGTGCGTTCCTGCATGCTTCTTAAAACCATTTGTCACTCTTAAACATTTAACGCTACCACTTCATTGCTGGAATAATGCAAAATCATGATTACTTACAGTTGATGTAAGCAGTGAGACTGTATTTTATTGTTTCGGGGTATTTCCTGCACCTGCAAACATTAATAACAAACAATAGGATTTTCATGTAACAATAACACAAGTCTAGACTGAGGAAAGGCTCAGGAAAAGGAACACTGATGGCATTAACAGCAGAAAGTCAGGCTAAATGATAAAAAATACTTGTAGATTATTTTTAATTTAACCAAACCATTAGAAACTATAGTATCAACTTAATTATTGTCTTTATACTGAAATAGATATGCTTCATGTTATTTGCTCACTTGTTTACATTGTATACTTGTACATAATGACTTCCCCCTCTCACCTTCAGCTCTCCAGCACCCACACTGTCCAGCTTGAGTGGTTCCGCATCTCTAGTGCCAAGATGGCTCAGCCTTCACGGGTCTCTGACTACCTGATGGCATTTACTGAGGTGTCGTCAGTGCTGCTGCAGCATGTAGTCAACATGACAGATGGCAACGGCAACACTGCTCTCCACTACAGCGTCTCCCACTCCAACTTTGGTGTGGTGGGACTGCTGCTCGACACAGGTCAGTGACCGAAAATGCCTCACTACACCCCTGGATGTTACAATACAGACTATAGCAGTAATCCAGTTAGTAATTCAAACTCTTTTTTTGAGAATCGACTTGCACTAGCACAACCACTAATGCTGTGTCACCACTGCTAGTTACAAGCTAACAAACAACATAAATAAAAAATAAAGGATGCTGACTACGCTTACCATTCTGATACATCTGCTAGTCATTGATTTTTGTTAACAACAGTCTCCTCATCTGAATGGTTCCCCTTGCTAGCCATCTTGAGGCATACTGCTCTTTCACTGGTCAACCTAGTGCAAACAGCAATGGTAGCCTGGGTACGAGCTTTGTTATTGATAGAAATTTTTCTCAGTGAGGAAGAAGTAGATGTGCCTCCATCCCCCTTATCGGGACCTTAACTTTTTATGTGGGAAAACCATGTTAAACACAATAGTAATCATAGCAGAATATTTTCATAAACTTAAAAAGATGTCTGGAGAACAAAATTAAATACACAGCAATAAAAACATGTTCCCTACAGGTGTCTGCAGCGTGGATAAGCAGAACAAAGCGGGCTACACAGCCATCATGCTGGCTGCTCTCTCAACTGTGAAGGAGGAGAAAGACATGGCTGTGGTCAAGAAGCTCTTTGGTCAGGGCAATGTCAATGCCAAGGCCAGCCAGGCAAGTCTGAATCCTTTCAGCACCGTTCACAGAGCTTGTGTACCATACCCAGCAGTCATGTATGTTCACTCCTGAAATACTGCTCTAGCCACTTTCTGATACTCCTTCTATACTCCCCAAGTCATTTCACTCAGTCATTCCTGTCATATGTAGGTAATTTTTGGGATGTAGTTAACGCTTAAAAAAAAAACAACAAAAAAACCCCCCCTACAAAATAAACAAGTAAAATCATCAATTATATTCTGAGCAATCACATTACAGTTTATACTACATTAGATAGGGACATTTTTTCTCATGCTGCAAAATGTGAAAATACTTGTGCCACAAACAAAAGAAAGATCCAGTATGAATCTACTTGGTTCCGTCAGCTGGCAGCATTTTAGCATTAATAAAGTTTCAACCTGACTCAGCTGACACTGTTGAATGAATTAATCAAAGGCAACTCTCATTTGATCTGTCATCGTGTTAACTTTTGCTGTATTCCTTCACCAAATCTAATTACTGCTTTTTTCTTGATGGTTTATGTTGAGTGTGTGTGTGTGTGTGTGTGTGTGTGTTTGTGTGTGAGACTGTGTTTTGTTTACAGAATTTTGGGTCCAAAACCATGTCCCCACAAGTTTTAACGACGGTTTGAGGGTTAAGATTTAGTTTTCGAGTTAGGGTTAGAGTAAGGTTAAGGTTATTGTTAAGCATTCATTTGTGATGGTTTGGTTTTAAGTCTAAAAAAGGAGAAATGAAGTCTGTGCACTGGATCATGCTCCAGTTAAACGAATGGGAGCGTGATCCAGTGTGCAAACTTTCTTTTTCCTTTTTCAGTATTTTGTTTTCCGATTCAGCACCTGGGACTTAACATTCAGGATGTTACATAGATGAAATGTCTCTACAAAATAGGCTTACAAGGATGTGTGTGTGTGTGTTGCAAATGTTTTTGTGCTGTATGTCAAAAACAGTCAAGGAAATTCAATATGACTTATTTACTTTTTAGAACGGTCAAAACAGAAATTTGTTTTGAATGAATGCCCACTTTATTTCTACAACTCGTTAAGGTGAAAGTAAAGAAAATAGGATTATATCACTTCTTGTTTGCCTTTTTTTTCCAATGGTAGAAGCATTTCCTGTGCTGTAATAAGCACCACATTCAGATCCAGATGAATAAGTGGTTATGAATTGAATTGAGGAAATGTGTAGCCTTACATGACACTCGAGTCATTGGTGAGAATCAGTTGACTCTTGGTGGTTTTACTTTTTTGCTTGATTTAATCAGGTTGTGAAGAGTATGTGTTTAGACACGGTGCCTGACAGGCTCTCACCCTGCCAAGTCATAGGGCTCCAAATTTATAGCATCACTGGCTATAAAACCAATTACTGGCGCTTGTTATTGTTGCTGTAGGTTACAACACAAGGCATGCAATGTAATTTTAGAGTCTAGAAATTAAGTCAGACTATCTTCTGCTGTGTTTTGCTTTTGGACAGTGGAGTTTAGTGTCAAATGACATTTGCAAAAGTACTTGTTTCACTTTTTCTTTGAATTAGTGACTCAGTTCAAAGCAAATGTACTATCATAAAATTAGCAGTAAATGAATCCTTTGTTATTGCTTGGTTTTTAGTACAATTCATTATCTTCTATGGCTACGAGGCTCTCAGAACTGTTCTCCTAAAAGAGGAAATATAATATTTGCAATTCTTATAATTCAGTAACAATTTTTAATCAATCATCGCTAAAGCACGTCATGGAAGAGAGCAAAATGAAACAAATGGCCCAAATTGTGTTTGATGATTTAAGTGTGCTGACTGATTTATGAACTAGACCCAAGCATTGACTATCAAAAACAAAAAAACAAAACCTGCCATAATTTCAACTACCGGTTGCAACAATAAGCTAAATTATTTTTTATCCAGTTTTTCCAAATGGCTAACATTAACTAATATAGATGGAGAGAAAGCAAAACATGATTAGCCTTTTCTGTCACTCCACTGACAACTTATATATTTCTGACGCATAAAACATTACATAGCCAGCCTCTTAAACTTGGCTAAATTGCACAGCTTTTTGTACAGCCCAGTAGCAAAAACTTTTAACTTCCCTCTTTGTAAGAATTAAAACAAGGACTGGCTCTTACATGTTGTCACTTGTTATTGCAACAGATGACACTTGCTTTTATCGGTAATCTTCAGGTAAAGTCAACAATTTCCTCATTCACTTTTTTTTAAGCTAGATAGTAGAAAAATAAAATTTTTAATCCTTTTTTTTGCAGGCGGGCCAGACAGCGTTGATGCTAGCTGTTAGCCACGGTCGGCAGGAGATGGTGCGGGCGCTGCTAGAGTGCGGCGCTGATGTTAACGTGCAGGACGACGAGGGATCGACAGCTCTGATGTGTGCGAGCGAACATGGCCGTGCTGAAATAGTCAAACTGCTCCTGGAACAGCCTGGTTGTGACATATCCATTGTTGATAATGTAAGGCATTCACTTCGCTGATGCACTCATTGAATGACACATTCAGTCACTTGCCCTGAGCTGACAGATCAGGCCAGCTGTCTCTGACTGCTAAAACCATCTGAGCACTTTCTCGTCTGGGATTCAGATTAATCTAGGCTCAGGAAACAGCTCCTCAGGGGAGGCTGGTCTATGCAGTTTCCCCTCCTCGTCACTTCTTTTTCTCCTTCTCTTCTTTCATGTTTTTCTTCGTTAGCAAGATAGGCTGAGAGCTAAAGAGCCACAATCAGATAAGTTTCATCTGCCTTCTACTGAAATCAGTGCTGTTTACAAGAAACACAATCACAGGGCTGCTTACAAGCCCCAGGGTATGAATTTCAAATCCACAACTCCTCTGTTTGCAGCCACAGACTCAGAGATTTTAGACACAAAGCCCCAGAGGTTCTTGTGGGAGTCCTTTGCATACTACCCAGTTACCCACCTATGCACAAGTTAGCAGGCACTATATATAGTCAAAAGCTGAAAAAGTCCATTAGTGATTACTTTGAGACTTTGAATGATCCAATCATTTTGTTAAACCACTGATGTAAATGACTTAATAAATTTCAAAGTTTGGCAGAAATCTTACTGGAGAACAAAGAAGAAACTTGTCTTATTGCTGCTTGTAACATGTCATGTTTGTTTTTGTTAATTTGCACAGGGGTGTGTTTAAAAGGGGTTTACAGAGGATTGGTCTGGATGCTTGAAGAGAAGCCAGGCAGACAGATATTTGAGCGTTCACATCTGTGCCAGGATGAGTTGGCAATTCAGTGCAGGCAGCTCCTGGATTGTGTTTCAGTGCAGCACAGCTGGAGTGAGGGGTGGATGTAGGGGGTGGGGGGGACATTTGGAAAAGTCCCCACCTACGCTGTCTGCCAGAAACACAGAACAGCATGACAAACCATAAGAGTAGATACTAAATTTGTATTTGAAGGGCTATAGTTGAGCCACATTTAGGAGGTTTAGGGGTGTAAGAGGCTGTGCACACTTACCACTCCTAAGTACGTCAGTTTACAATTGGCATTACAATACGTCCCCATGTGGATCTTAGGTAACAATTGTGATCACATCTTCATTTCTGGCTTAATTTTCAAATAAACACATACATCTTTCTATTTGCAAAGACCATTGCATTGTTGTTTCTAACCAGCTGACCAACAGTAGTAGCCAACATACAGGGACAAATGGACACTTTTTTTTTTGTAAAGAGAAACGGCTCAATTCTTCTTTTTTTTGCCTAATTTACAAAAAAGCCCCATAATTACAACTGTCACAACGACCGTGTTGCTGCGTGCGGGACCGAAATTTGCGCATTTCCAATATAATTTCAGCAGGCATGTTTTCATGTTGGAGAGCCCAACTGCCATCACACAATGACATGTTTGAATATAGCAGGAAAAGTACAATAACAAAAACAAAGAAATGCAGAAAGTGTAGAAAAGATGAATTTTCTGATTATTTACCCGCCAATCAAGTATGCATGGTGATAACTGGACAGGTTACACTGACACATATCACAAGAGTGATGTAACACATGAAAACAGGGTGTATAGTTTTGTTGGAGTGTAAAAAATGGCTAGCAGAAAGATCAATCGTGTGTAATTCTGATCATGTGTTTAATGTCAAACTGTAAAGGACACTGTTTTACATAGAACATGTTGTATTTCAAGGGTAAGTGAACTCACATTTACTGTTTCTTCCTGTCGTCTGTCTGTAGGATGGAAGCAATGCTCTGTCCATTGCACTGGAGGCATCTCACAATGATACAGCTGTGCTGCTCTACGCCCACATGAACTATGCCAAGACCCAGACTGCTGCTGTGAGTCCAGCCTGCCATTCACCTCCTCCTCCGTGGAATTGGGGTTGTCACGCGAATTTGAGAGTTACAACAAGAGTGACTGATAAAGTTATCATTATTTAATTTTACACGCTAACTTTTACAAGGGATACATTTAAAAGCATATTAAAAGTGTGAAACAAAAGCCCCTCTCACACTGACCAAAAAACCCACTTAAACTGTAACTCACACTTAAGTATGGTAACTTTTTTATACCTTGACATGTTTCGACTAATGACTACAGGCTATGACTATTAGACCATGACTGTACAGGTGGGTGCACAGGTGAATAATACCGTAGCTTACAATATCTTTACAATATCTTTTACTTTTTAGGTTACTGGCTATATTTTCTGCCTTTTATCATTTAGACAGCAGAGATAGCAGAAATATTCTGCTTGTGATTTTTGTCAGTGATATGCCTTCATAGTGTAACAGCCTGGAAGGAAGGAAAGAAAGTAGGGATGAGAGACGCCATTCGGCTTTTTAGATGGCTTGTTTGTTTTGTTTTTCTTATTTTTTGGGACACAATCTGAAATGGTTAAAAGCCACCAGCTTTAAATCTGCTTAATGCATCCAAGCAGGTTATGCTGGCAGCATAACAGTACACCAAGCCATGTCTCCTGTACCTAGAATGAGAAGTATCAGTACTATAGCAGAGCTCCAAGCTTTAGTTTGGGTGTGGGCAGCACTGACTCAAAAGGCAATGCTGCCCCCTACAGGTGTTATCAAGCTCCTGCAGATTGTGTTTTCTGTCAGGAGCGAAAACCTTAATTATATCTACAAATTAGAACTTTTTTAAAAAAAAAAAAATGCATGTTTCCAAAGTTGACAGTGACAATACAATTTAAGTATGTTTTTAATGAACATATCAACAGTGCTAAGAAAATAACTGCTTGACTTTTTGTGCTGTGATATAATTAAAAGTGCTCTTTACTTTGTGTCATTCAGGGGAGTCCAAAGGCTCAGCCAAGGAGCCCCACCAGCCCCCACAAGCCCTGGCCTTCAGATTGACAGACTCATGGCTGTTGTATGTGGACAGACCAGTAAACAAAACTGGATCTTAACTGGATCTGAGCTGTGAAAAGCTCCACTGGAATTTCCTTATATGTATTTATATATTGCCATATGTCCTGCATTTACAACTATTGTTAATATGAGATTATTTTTTCGATAAAAGTCGTGAATGGTTATATTATACACTTTACTCATATGAACTCGTAGGATGTCTCACTGAGTTCTCCAGCACGTTTTTCTGTGACAGGAGATGAGACCTTGTTTCTTATTTGCACTCCACTAATATTTTACTGTCGAGGCCAACACGTATTTGAATTTTATGATGCATGTCGATAAACTGCACATATTATTTTCTCCATAAGAGCACTGACACGTGCTCAAAGACTTTCCTTTAATCAATCCTAGTGTTGACAATGCAGAAAAATGTATCATATCGACACATTGTGGCTATCACACCTTTACTACTTCTGTCTGCATGCTAGGTGTGCATTGTGGACATCAGATGACATGACACAGCCCGTTTGTGATGCTCAGTATTTTTCTCTTTCTGTCCTGCCCTGGTTAACTGATCTGTGACCCTCTTCACCTTTATATCCTGCACTAACTGTTTGTGCCATTGTATGTTCATATAAATATATACGTATAAATATATATATTTATATATTCTTGTCTAAAATAAACATATTTACATAAAAGTTGCTGGAAACTAATTGAAGACTACCTCATCCAAGCAAGATATTCATATGCACTGGATAATTTAGTTTTTTTTAAAGAGTCTTGAAGTCATTCACACACACAGCATGATTTCTGAATTGTTCTACTACCTAGCCAGCCTGTAAAGCAGCAACCCAAACTCACTCTTTAGGCAAGTGAACACTGAGATAAGCAAACTTTTTGTATTAATTGTAACATTACGTTCTTACATGACCTGAAAAAAGAGACATGAAACAATCTACTTAAATTCTGAAAGACACAAAAGACACAACACAGACAATTAGAAAATATTAGTTAAAACTACTAGGACAAATACATTTTGAATATCAAAGCATTAAAAAAAAAAAGCCAAGTGAACAAGTCATTTCAAAATTAAGCTAAAGCACAAAATTTATGGCAGCTAAAAAGTATTTCCTACGCTGAATGTCCCACATCATCAATATATCATCACAGAATGACTATTTCACACATTTTTTACTCTTTT
>JAQLOL010000020.1:11612132-11630013 GCA_029783665.1 Naso thynnoides | reverse complement strand
GACAGCTGAAGAGTGGACAGGAAACAGGGGAGAGAGAGGGGGAATGACATGCAGCAAAGGGCCACAGGTGGAACCGATCCCAGGTCCGCTGCGGCGAGGACATAGCCTCTGTATATGGGGCACCTGCTCTACCGACTGAGCCACCGGGCGCCCCAACAGATCATATTTTAAGTCGCCTAATTTTTGAAACAAGTAATCAATTTAACTTGCCATCACAAGATTCACACAGTTTGTGTTCTTCAATGTGGTTTTAAATCTTCACATTTCTACATATGGTTTCTTACTGCTGTCTGATATGCAAGTACATCTATGCTGACAAATGTACGACTAGCACTGCAACACTGAGCACATGTGGCTACATATACTAGCAGTAAACCCTGAGCTTGACATCAGTTGAACATGTACAAAGTATTTATACGCTTGCCAAGTAGATTTGGGGAAACATAATATTCGTAACCTCTTTACATATGATTATCATGTCATTAAATTTAATGCCTAAGTCGCCACCATACTGGGAGCACTTACTCAACAGCTGTTAAAGACCAGCACTGCAGAGAGATAATGTAGTCAAATCCTCTATAAATAAAATCAGTAATTATGAGATTATGAAAAACAAACTGTTACGAATGTAAAACAAAACAATTGGTACAATCTGTTTTTTCAGTAACAGATGAAATATGGTATACTTGCAGTACATACCGAAAACCTGACGATCCATATGCTGCCAGGTTGGCGATGAGAAAAATCTGTCAATATTACGAACTTAAAGTCCATAATTTTTATTCCCTCCTTTTCCTTTTAGTTCTTACAGAAAATAATGTTTACAAATCATGTACAGATTGCCAATATCCAAATCTGAGATTTAATTAGACATGAGAAAGGAGCTTCTAACATCATGTAACATCTTTTTCATGTTTTGTGATTCAATCTTTTTCTTAATATCTGAATGGACAAAAACTTGAGAAGTTGTGGATTATTAACAGTCTAATTAAAACTGGAATAGTTTTGTATTTGCAAAATACTTGGTGTAGGATTTGTTTTGTTCATGTATATATTAATGAGGCTGTAATCAATTTGAATGACTTCTTAAAGATGCTAGAGAGTATACATTATGTATTTTCCATTTGTTGTTGGGTTTAATAAATCACTAAAGTAAGAAATGAAATAAATTCTACAGCCCGGATGAGTAAGTGAGACAAGTTAATCAAAAATGGAGATACAGTCAAATTACAACCCTCCTTACCATCCAACCTGCATCACATAACAAACCTTTCAATGTTTAGAACTTGGGAATAAATAATAACAAAATTGCATTCATTTTAAAGAAGGATTCATCATGCCTGATTCCAGTAAGAGCTATAGAAGAATCTAGGGACACAAACATATTATGGACAGCCTTTTACATGAGAGCTGCATCTACTGGGCTTCATAATATCCCTTTACTATGAATGAAAATCAAAACATGAGAGAGTCAAGTTTGTCAACATGCTTATAAAAATGTACAAACAATTATCAGCATGTTAGTGAATGTGTTGGACATGAACCACTAGAAGACAAGGCCCTTAAAATGAAGACAAATTAGCAATACAGACAGTACAAGACATCTTAATAACAACAATGCACATGATAATGACAGAAAGTTAGTCATTAAATGTCTAACATATGCAGGGTATTGGGTAAAATATTCTACATAAGCAGAAGAATAATCAGCATGCTTTAAAATGTCGTTATTTTTGTTCGCTGGTCACAATTTTTGTAATTTTAATGTAGGTACCTCGTTTATTACAGCAAAGCCTGTAAGTATAAGATTGCTAGACAGGATCAGTGGGGCTGTCTTCACGTCTTCTCATAAATTTCAGCTTAATAACAAACGATATGCTCTACAGACTGCTCTGGGAACTGCAGCGAAACCACAACATGTATTTGTATTTCATGAGTATCGGAAATCCAGAAGATCCCTTTTCTCGTTCTCTTTCTGTAACTGTGCTGGCTGGGACAGAATGGAGAGAGTTGGGGTGGTGGGGCGGTGTATCTGCTGTTTAGTCTACAGTGCCGTAACATTTTTTTTTTTTTTTTTAACCAGTTACTTCCACACCACTTCTTTCATTATGCTGATTTGTGAAGTGGAACGTAATGCTGGCGGAGTTGAGAGGTCAGGGGCTCCCGCTGCCTAGATACATAGAGTCTAATATTAGAACATTTCCTTGATTTGTTAGCAGCATCTCTGCTGACTCCCAAGCACATGGCAACAGGCCGGCCAATAGGATTTCAGGAGACCACTAAGCCCCCTGCTCTGTATAGCAACAGTGGCATCCTTCCCTTATTTATTTATATAAGAGTTTTTTTTCCCACCGACTCATTCTCATGCCTCTGTCCCCCCACTGTGCAGCCACACTGAGCTCTCAAACTGTGAAAAAGAGTTACGGTGCGAAGAGTAGTGCTGCTCTTTTACTTTTGCCTTTCTTTTACCTGCATAAATGCAACATCATTAGATTCCATGTAGATTTTTCATACTTACATTTTTATAGATTTGTTTTATACTGCACCCCACAGATGACTGGAGTTTTCTTTCCCTGTATAGTGCATGTGAACAATCAAAAACAAAGCAGGACACTTCTTTGGAATAGCTTGATTTTCATGAGGACATGAGGTGTAACGAAGAGAAGAGGAAATACCCAGAGGAATGGCATCGTGGGAAAATGTGGCACTCAGAGGGGACGGACAACTATGAAGTGAAGAGGATCTTTAAAAGATGGAGGACACAGGGGGAGAGGTACTTCGGGATAGGATGAATGGGGGGTGGGGGGGGTGGAGGGACACAGGATGGCGTGAGGACAGAGGCCTGTGGTTGGTTTGATCTGAGCCACGTGTGCGTCCAGTTACGTCTCTTTGCCGCTTAATGGATGTCGATGAAACGTTTTCTTCCCTTGCCGCCCGGTCCCTTCTGTCTTGGCCCAGGTAGGTGCGGACTGTCCCGTCCTGCTGAGTTTTCTGATCATATCTCTTTTTCAGGCTGTTATCTACATCAAGTTGCCATTTTGGAACTTCTATGCATGTTCAGTCTTCATTTCTCTTCGTCATTACAAGCTTAGGTATGGAACGATGGAAAGCTTAAAGGCGTCGGATAAATATGGCGCATGTCAGCCATTCCATTTTTGGGATGCTTCGCTGATCAATAACATGCAACAACGATCAAAAATTTAACAAAAACATGTTCAGAGGACAGCCACCACTGGCAAAATAAATATCTTCAGCATTATCCGTTGGATGGTGGATTGATGATGTCAATTCCCTTACTCCGTGAAAGTGTGAGACATTTTCAACAAAACGCTGTTGTAAAATTCAACATAAGTCATAAAATTTTAAATATAAATATAATAATACAATAATAGTGCATGAGCCAATCAAACACAACTTACTACGTTTGGTTCAGGTCATCAGTAAATACAACTCAGTTTGGTATGTTAAGTTTAAAATGTCCTAGCTGTGTGTGTTGGCCCAGGTGGACGTTTGCTGGAAGTTTTGGGTTTTTTTTTTTTTTTTTTGGATAAAAAAACAAGTGTTTTAACATGAGAGAATGGGCTCAATATAAAGATGCAGGACTTCGTTCAAAATTATGTTTATTATCTCACAACGTCGCAACAGAAACTGGACAGTGTACCGTGAACAGCCAGCCCTGACGACTTAATGGCTGCAAATGATTCGCAGTATTATTTTGATGCGGACGCCATTTCCAAAGCTTTGGCTGTTGATCTTCAATGTTGCATCGCCCTGTAAATTTTTAACTTTACTAGATGTTTTTTTCCCACAGAAAATGGTCAATAATACAGATTTAGTCCATTTGAGAAGCAATATAATTCTGACATTAAAAGCTTTTTATTTTATTTTTTATTTTTAATATTGCCAATATATTAAATTGATGCTAAAACTATATAGGTGTCCCGATTTAAAAGAAAAAACATGTGAGGTTAAATATTGTTACTATTTTTTGCCAGTTGCAGTCTCGAGTTACATCAACTATGATCTCACGTTCTTCTGTTTAAAACAAAGCCATTATGATAGGATCAGATCAATGATGTTAACTAAAAATCTAATCTTTCATAAGAATAAATTCAGATTGAAATAAAGTCTGCTCTTGTAGAGCAGTTAGAAGATACCTCCACATCTCATCCCTTCAATTGGATATTACATAGTAAAGGGTATGGGAGGATAATAAACTGCTGACTAATCCCAGATGCTCAGAATAGGATATAACATAGTAAAGGGTATAGGATGACAATAAACCGCTGACTAATCCCTGATACTTAGAAGAGGAAGAGGATTTTTCCAGTCCCCCAAATTCTTCATGGGTTTCATTATACAATTCAATAAAGTCATTATAAAAAGAAATGCCTGAGAACTGCTCCTTAAACAGCGAGATTCCCTGAAATCCAGGAAATCTCAAAAGGATATATCCTATACTCGCCTGGACAATATGAGGAGACCTTTACTTCAGGATGTAAAATGGGGATTTTAAGATAAACAAGGTGCAGTGCTGAAGCAACATGACTGTCATTGTTAAATATAATCTGCTTACATTTGTTTCCAGTTTCTCTGTTAGAGCAGATTTTGTCTGTAAATATAAATATGATAGCATATATTTCATTACCACATTAAACTTTTAAAATTTTCTCAATACTTTATGAGACAAAGCTTTTTCTGATCATGAAAGCTGGTTTACTGTTTTTATTTAGTGTTGAAAAATCCTCACAAGTTGTATCAAAACTGAAAATACAAACAAAACATTAGAACGATCTCTATTTCTCATGGTCTGTATTTTGCTTTATACACTAGCCAGCCTCTGCACACAGTTTTGTCTGAAATTAAGCAGCTCCTCTTGATCACAGTGAACAGTAAGAGAGGGTGATATTAAAAAAGACTTTAAATGTACAATATTTGTAAATTTAGACATAAATATATACTATTATATTGTTTTCTTACAATAGAAAACCATTTATGGAATAAAGAACCCAACAGAAATGTTGGCTATGTTATTCATTTATGAGTGAATTACATTTGTGATAATTAAAGACACTACGTCATATAAAAAGTCATGTAAACCCCTATTTCATCTGAAACACGAAGGGGTGATAAAGTGCTTATCTGTCCCAAAGCAGTTTAATAGAATAAAGTTTCTAAAGATCGGATTTTCAATGATATTCAATTGTTTGGAGTCTCAAACTTTGTTTGTGCCCTTTTTTAATTTTTAAACTTTGTATTTATTTTTTTAGGGTTTCTGATATGAAATGAAGCTTGAATCCTTGAAGAGAAAAATCAGACAGTCCTGCTTCAGTCTGTCACTCTCAAGTGGGTTTACAACTCAATAACAAGTGTCGAGGTGCTTATAAAACAGGCAATCAACTGTTCAGTTACCAACTGTGTTCTGGGTAGATCCTAGCTATGAATGATGAATACCTTTAAGCAAATGACTGACGCAGAACAGTGCTTGACAACAGAAAACTCCCACTAAATATATATGAAGTGAAAACGCAGGATTTACTGGCAATGCCACTGCTCTGCTCTGTGATGAAGTTTAACCGGGGGTTCAGGCTGAGGAACATGCTCTACCTCCACAACACAGGGCAGCCTTGAACTCTGCACCGACACCGCCTCTATCCTCAGCCATGAGTGTAACTATAAGCTGATAGTATGAGATCAACAGCACCGTGGCACCTACCATCCTGCTGCTTCACCACCTCAATAAAACTTGGCTGGACTCAGTCTGTACTGTGATAATGGCAGAAGAGGGTTTCCAACTCAGAACAGAGGACAACAAGCTCCAGCCAGCTGATTTCCCAACATCATCACTGGCAACCCTTCATCTCAGGGACGAGGCTGTGGTCATTAACGAGAGCACCAACCATATGGTGGATAATCCTGAGCCCCATTCTGTACTTTCTGTGATGATGTCATCATCGCTAAACCAATCACGAAAGGAGACCAACATATCCATGGCTACAAGGCCTGAACCTTCACCAGCAGTTCAAGGTAAGATTAAAGGCGCTATATTATGCATTTTTAATCATTAATACTGATATACAGCATTTTAATAATTGTTACTGAGACTAAATTAAAATGGTCTTTTAAGTCAACAGAGGAGACAATGATGCAGAAACAATCTCATGACAAAAATGTTGGCTTTGCCAAAGTGTCTTTTTATCTTTTGTGGCATAATTATTCAGAACATTTCTAAACCAAATTACTGTTATAATGTATAAGTTTTTAGAAAGTCTTCATTCATTTTTGTCTGTAAAGAAATTCTTCTGATGCCAATACGCTTCTGTTAATTTATTCTTTAAAACATCTGGGTTAGTCTGCCTAACTGTTACAGCACTGGGTGATAGTAAGTAATCACATAGCTATCTGAATTCTGAAAACTTAAGACATTTAAAAGCCACATTACCTGTAAAGTATTAGCTGACTAGCAGTTGGAACCATTCTAACACTTTGATGTGTTTAAAATGTATACAACAAGTGTGAATATTTATTTAATTGTAAAAAGTCAAGATAAAAGGACTACGATCTCAATAAGAAAGTCAACTAACACCGAAAAAGCACTACAGAGTCAAGTTAAAACTTCGGAGAATCCAGGTAATAAACTATGTACTTGTGCTAGGGCATTGCAAAAGTTTTAAATATTTCAAAATATAAATTCTGTGTATAAAGCATTATTTTCTGTATTCTTTATTACTGTAAATAGAAAGATTTCTCAATTTGCCACAGGTCTGATTGTCACCTTTTGCTGACAACACTGCAGCTGAAGATTTAACTGTGGATCTTGACTCTTGAAAGAAACAAAAACAATCTTGAACTAATGGCCATAACAGAGGTTAGGGTGTAAACAATTATGCTGCATCTGACAACTGTCTGACAGCTGACAACTGTTTTTATCAATTAATATAGTGGCTGCTACATTGATTTACCAATTAGTCTAATCATTTAGGCTTTTAAAGGTAGAGTCAGTAGCATTCCTTTGTTGCTATTTGTAAACACAACATTCAAACTTGGCCCCTCCTCCTGGCTTAGCGCACCAGAAGTATCAGAACTTAGCATGCACTACATGTACTGCTACGCCGCTTACCTATCGTTACACAGCAAGCTACATAGGAATATTACCTTTGTTTAATGGAGAAGTCGATAATTTAGCAAGTTAACAAGCTAACTGCCAGTGTTTAGCACCTACCTATCCATCACAAAGTAGCCCAACTCCGCATTGCTCTTCCTAGCCTCTCCCTCAGTGCTCCAGAACAGCTGAAAGCCAAACTGAGACTCACTCTCGTTCTGGAACAAGTTTTATCCCCATGCTTGTTACTAGGGTTATATTTTGTTTTCTTTGCGCTATGTCCCACATTTGAAACTTTTTCCGGTCTGGAATGTGTTCAGTCGCTGTGCTCCGTGGTGCTCTCAACCTCACCTGCACACTATCATTGGCTGGGGGAAATGCACCCCCTCCCCACCCAGTCTCGTCCCGAGTCACCACCACAATGTTTGAGCAGCACTACTTTTGTATGTCTATATTTTAATTTTTAGTAAAATCCTACTGACTCCACCTTTAAATATCAGAGAAAAGTGAAAAATTGGCATCACAATTTCTAAGTGCCAAAGGTGGCATCTTGTCATTGTGTTGAATTTCCTACAATAAAAGAAAAGCAGCAATACAACTGAGAGGATAGTACAATAGAACGTTTATACAATTACTTAAACAATTTTAAAAAATGCAAGAAATAGTTGCCAGTTAGGTTTGCATTGATTAAACGATTGATCGACTAAACATTTAAGTTTGTGAAGACAAAATGTTCGCAAACTTAAATACAAGTGAAACAGTAGCAGCTGGTTAAAGGGCTTAGTAAGCTCCTGGGTTCCACTGGATTTAATATTTGTTATGCTACTTTTATTGGGGTTTTCAAAACCGGGAAGTTATGACAGAACTTCTCTGTTTGTGAGACTTAGGTTAATGAGTTTACGCCCTTTCTAATTTTACTACGGCATACGTACGATTCCTCTTACATACAGCTCTGTCGGCAGCAGCGATTTAATGCATCTCTAGGCATGCCATCACAAGTGCTGAGGGGATGATTTACATCAACTGCTAGCAGCACCCCACTAACAACACACATGTATCAAGGCATGTGTGCATAGCCACATACTGGTAAGGACAATAAAAAATTCACACATAACTGTAATGCTGACTACTGAAATGCCTGACGGACAGGTTCTCACCTTTCCGTGCTTCCCTAATGCCACATTAACACACAGGGACAATCAACACAGACAGACACAGTAACACATTAGCTTCAGTCCTTCAGGCTGACATGGCATCTCACTGCAGACAGCTGTTGTTTGTTAGGCGAGGCAAGGCGAGGCAAGGCGAGGTCGAGCACTGAGTCCGGCTAAGTGTGCCGGAGTGTTGAGGAGTGCCCGTTCTGGTATTTTAGGCAGTCAGACAGTGTCACCTGTCAGCAGACTAGTCTGGGCAGAGTCTCCCACATGGATCAAGAATAAGCAACACCACGATATCTCCCTCTGGAGTCCTTGTCAGTGGGCCAGAGGTCTGTGCTGTACAGACACAAAGTGCAGTTAGCCACATACAGACTTGCCTCAACTGAGATTAGAGGTAACACTGGGTGGCTGTACAGTTGATGTTGCAGAGTTCTCGGAGCTTGAGATGGGCCAAAACGACAACGAAGCTCAGTCTCACACCCTGACAGCGTTCCTGCCGGACCTTTCCACCCCTGTTGATCAAGATGATGTTTTTCCTGTCCTGAGAGCCAACACTGCCAAGAACGGAGGTCTCTGACGGCATGTCTTTGTTCTGCTTGTTAGATATTTTTGTTTTTTGGCCATATTTAAACACTTTGGTCCAATAGGTAGTAGTTTTGTAATTTTGAAAAAACTGTAACCCTGGAAAATTACCTGCGGCTGATTGATAACATGAAGATGTTTGACAATGAGTGAAAAAAAGTAAAAGCATTGAGACTATGTTATCATCTATCTTTGATGCCAGAACTTCAACCTAAGAACAACAAAACCACAGCAATGGCAGCCTGTGACTCCAGCTCTGATGACAACCATTTGTCTGATGCAGAGTGGTATTGGGGAAATATCTCAAGGTATTGAATACTTTCATACTGCATGCTGATCATTAATGTTTCACCTGCTAACATTATATAAAACCTTAATCCATTTCTCTTCCATGCAAATGTATAATGGGTTGAGGATTTTGAAATCAATTTTGTCTTTTAGTTTTTCTAAAAATCCCACATTAACTGCTTGAAACCTTTAATTTCTCTTCAGGCATTAACTGAACCCCTACAAAACTCATCTATGTTAATTAAAAGTTAATTATCAAAAACTTTTGAACAATCCCTTTATGCCTTATATTGCCTTGATGTAACTAAATCATTTCATTTAAACAGCAGCAGGGATCTACGCATTTCCCACCTTTATCTCCACCCACACAGCCTTTCATTGCTCGCTCTCAGATTCAACTCCACTCTTGAAACACATAAACCTCACCAGCAGCTCCACTGACTAAGAAACTGTTTCAGGTAACATTTGGAGTTTCTTCATTAGCACCCCTAAGCTACAGTATATACAATGTTCTGTCAGAATTTGACATTAATTATCATGTAACTTGGCAGGCTGATATTGTCTAACATTATTTAATACACTGCAGATTTTCCTGGACATAGTCAACAGATAAAACTGGGGTGAGGAAAAAAAAACTGATGGAGTAATATCTGGATATTTCTCATGATGGTATTGTATCAATTTATAGACACCTTGTATCAATATTTTATTACATATGCTCTTAATAAATGTTTCATATACAAACTCATTTCTTTGAGTGATAGAATAACAAAATTCAACTCACCTTTCAGCCCACTCGATGGTGCTAAGTGTCTTAGGACTCTTATTCCTTATTCCATTATGATGAAAAAGATCATGTTGACAAAGTTTTACTTTAGGAAAATGATTAACAGTTGAAAAAAGATTTTTTTAAAAATTGCAATATATGATATTGCAATACTCAACATATCACAATATCATGACAACACTGAATCGTGACTTAGCTATCGTGATAATATCACTCATGGGGCCTCTGGCAACTCCCATCCCTAGATAAAACACGACAAAACATAAACCTGTTGGCTGACCAACATGTTGGCTTTTAGACCTACTCATTGTATCTTCAGGACAAAAGAGCAGAACAGTGTTGAGCTTCAGTATAAGTTTTGCAGGGAAAAAGTTCCCTGGATAAGGCCATTGCAGGCTACAGTTTGGCTCTTGGATTTTAGATCATTTGGTAAAGATGACAGTTCAGCAAAATTACATTTGCACTTTCACAACACAAAACAGCTACTTCTGGCTTCTCCCCAGATAGACCTACTTTCACTGCAGCCACACTTTGCAAGTTGACGGTATTGGTTCTTTCCTGTGATGTATGAAACCCTGGCTCTTTGAATATGTGTCTTTGAGACTGTTTTGTACACTATAGTTTAAAGGTGAAACTGCTCTGAAATAGCATTTCTTGCAATTTTGCTAATGATCCATCCTGTAGGATTTAAGAAACACCATATGGAAATATCAACCAAGTATAAAAGTGCATTTTCAATAGAGGACATCTTTTATGTCATCTGTTCTTGTCCAGAGAGAAGGTAAATGAGATGATGACAAACACTCCTGATGGCACATTCCTGGTACGAGATGCTTCCAGTAAGGTTAAGGGGGAATACACTCTCACGCTAAGGTACATACTTTTAACACATTACTGTTTTCATGTGTTCTTCACGTGAAAAAGTTAGCCTATTATTACATTTTATTGGTAAGGGCAGCATATGGCTCTGTACTGTATGTCTAATAAAGATTTCATTCTTTCAGCAGCTATAATTATAAGTATCAACGCTGTGTCTTGTTGAAAGGCTATATTAGCTCCAAATAGAAAACATGTAGTCAGAGGATAGTTTGTTTCTGGTTTCAAAGTCATACTTCAGTTTTCTTGTTTCACAGTCTTAATTTAGTGTTACTGGTTTCAAAATGTAACTTAATACATTTCTTGGTTTCTGTCCAATTTTAGTTGAATCAGGACAGACTAGGTTTCAGATATAAAACTTTGTTGATTTAAGTTTGGCACAGACTCTCGGGGTCAGCAACCTAACACCCTGTCTACAGATGATGCATGTCAGTTATGCTTTTTCAGTCACCCATCTCACGTTTGTTGGAAGGAACAGCCACACCAAAGTCTTTTATACACTTGGTTCCTGTCTCATACACGTAACTGTAACCAAAAGCTATTCTTAGGCTTTGAGTCTAATTTTTCCGACTTGCAAACAAATATCCATACACTATGGCAGTGGGAGTCAAAAGTCTTCTTTTCTGAGAGTACAACAGCACTCTGGCTGAACAGACCCTGTGTACAAGGTAACTGAATAATAAAACCTGCTGGTTTTCAGAAAAGGTGTTCATGTGGACCGTGAGATGACACTGCATTGATTAGCATGCATGTAGAGGTCTGTGCAGGATGATGACTGAGCATTGAAGACAATGCATTTAAATTAGTGGTTTAAGCCCATTAAGAAACACCTCTAACGTTTTCAAATTTGAAATGAATCTAAAACTGATTCCATAGTATAATGCTGACTGGCTATTCCTGTCTGCATTACAGTAAATATATCTTGCATGTTGTGATCACACACTCGGTATGTGGAATTTTGACTTTTAACCTGAAAGAAACCACAATATTTCCCAAGCTTTCTTTGACTAGAGGAAGCCTAAAAAAAGCACAGTATTATATGTATTTGTATGTGTGAGTGTACTGTTTTTTTTCTATTTAGGCACTTTTCTGGCATAAACACTGACCGTATAACTGTATGAGGACCAATAGTCCTCATGCAGACTAAAGACCAATCCTAATGTGGCATGACTTTATCTCTCTGTCCTGGTTATGTTTATGAGTAAGGTGTGAATTAAGGTAAGTTTAAGGTTATGCTACGGCATTAATTGGTTAAGGTTAGGGTTAGGCTGTACAAATGAAAGGAAGTCAATGTAAAGTCCTAACAAGAATATCTGCGCAAACCTGTGTGTGTGTGTGTGTGTGTGTGTGTGTGTTTTTGTGTTTTCAATGGAGAATTTGCAGCTCTGAGTGAAAATTATGCTTTGACTTTTTTAGGAAAGATGGCTCCAACAGACTCATAAAGATCTTCCATCACGGGGGAATGTATGGCTTTTCTGAGCCACTGGGCTTTCCCTCTATGGTAGACCTGATCCACTATTACCAGAACAAGTCTCTGGCCCAGTATAACTCTAAACTGGACACCCGGCTCCTCTACCCCCTATCCAGATACCAGCAGGTGGGTTTATTAGGTCTTGAGCAGATGTGTCTGCTGTCTTATTTAGTTAGCCTTTACTATTGCACACAGTTTTGTTTTTTATAAGTCTATTTAACATATAAACTAACTTCATTTTCAAGTAATTCATAAACTCATTTTATCTAGATTTAATTTTGAGTTTTATTAGTAATGCTGCAGTTTAAAAATTATGTTGTTCTATATTTGGATTTGATTGCATCAGATACAGTAACTGAGATTAATGATGTGGAAGCAGTTAATTTCAAGGATATTTCTGTTTTGTCACAGTCCTAAACCTTCTGTTAAGTCACTTTAGGTCAGACTACATGTAGGAGATTTAAACAATGTGCCTGGTTCTAAATATCTCTTACATCTGTTTCTGCACAGCAGCAGGTTGAGATGGAAGTTGACATTGATGCAGTTGGAGAACAGCTGAGGATATTTCAGGATCAATACAAAGAAAAGAGCAAAGAGTATGACTGTCTGTATGAGAAATTTAACCAAACGTTCAAGGTAAAACAGCATCCTGATCAGAGACTTATTTATATTAAATCTGTGGATTTATTGGTTAAGTTTTAATCTTCTAGAAAATTATCTACTTCTGTAAGCTTTTACTAAGAGAGCCTTGACTGTCAGGCTAATTGTAAAAGTAAAGACTCCTCTCTCCTCTCCAGGAACTGCAAAGCAAGCGGACAGCCATTGAGGCTTTCAGTGAAATCATTCGGATCTTTGAGGAGGAGTGTGAAACTCAAGAACGCTACAGCAAGGAATACATCGACATGTTCCTCACATTAGACAGCAGTACAGAGACTGACAAGTACGCTTCCAAATATCAATCCTTTGTTTCAACTTAAAAATGTCGTTTTTCATGTATTTAACCTCCTCCCTGTTCCTAGGATTCAAAGTAATTCAGATGAGATTCAAACAAGGGTGGAGGAGATCCACAGCAGCAAGAAGAAGTTGGAGGAAGAGCTGAGGACAAAGGCTCTGGCTCACATGGAGGTCGACAAGAAAATTAACAGCCTGAAGCCTGACCTTATGCAGCTGAGGAAGATCAGAGATCAATACCTGCTGTAAGTTTAAGCCTCTAGCACCTCATGTCCTTGATTTTATACTGGTGGAGAAAGGAATCTTGTACTTTACTGGTCTGATTTTGTGGTCTTTTCATATATAAATTCAAAATTTTACTAAAATACATCAAAAGGATGAAAAAGACAAAAAAAAGAGGTTTTTTTTTTGGCATACTATGTACAGTAGAAGCCAAGGCAGTAACATGCAGGCCTTTGCCCTTACCTCCCATACCCCATATATACAGTGATTAAAGTGCTGGTACGGACAAGTCTAAGCAGAGTCCAGTGCAGCTCATAGTAAATATAGTGTGTTTAAATACAGCTGTATAAGTCTTACAGGTCTTAGTGCCTTCCAGAGGTGAGAAGCTGGAGGAGGTGGTGGGCTGGAACCAAGGACCGCTCCCATCCTGGGAGCATCTATACAAAATTACCTTTTATAATTTTTTTATTAGTTATTTCGTACAGATGCTGACATTATTACTATGCATTAACAACTATTAAAAGGTAGAAAAATCCAAATATCTGCAAAGGCTGCCTATTTCATGCAAGTGTGTTGTGGCCAGAGTTGGAAATTAAGCTGTTAGCCCACCAGCCCAATGTCGTGTAGATGAAAAAATTCTATCCGCCAAACTTAATTTACTAGCCAAAGATAAAATGTATATATAGCCAAGAGTCTTTTTGTGCCGCTTATACATAAATAAACACACTGTGGTGGTGAATAAAGACAGTGGTCAAAGCAGATCGTAAGTGGAAAAAATAATTGTTTTGTATAGTACAGTGCAACAATGTAAAGTGCTACAAAGTGCAAAAAAGAACATGGTTAGGAAAAAACAAAAAACCTTGTTTGCATTAAATATGTCCTTCTCTCCACACAACCTGCAGTAAGCTGCCACATTACTGGATTTCTTGTAAACTGTATTTTAAAGTTTTTTTTCAGTGTCTCTCTGTAAGTTGTTCTGTAGTGTATGTTTAACGGAGAGGCTGAGTTTTAACCCGAGAACTCTTGGTGCATGGGGCATGTGCAACTTCGGACATAGATTCAACAATGCCTCCAATCAGACACAGATGAGAAGGAGAAATGCAGAGGAGGAAAATAAAATTGAAACTTAGAGTATCTGTCTCCGCAGTATTGAAGCACAGGCTTTTTAACCACTGTGAAACAATCAAAAAATAATGTTTCTGTCATTCAAAATTTTCACGCCAAATAAGATATCCACCCACATTTGGCACGTGGCGAGGGTTAATTGTGAACCCTGGTTGTGGCAATGTAGGCTATAACATGAATGCTGCATATTTACAAAAGTAAAACGGACACTGATACTAACCTTTGTCATGTAAAAGAAGCTGTCTATATCCCTGTCTAGGATTTTATTTAATATAATGAAACAAAAGAGCTGATGAGGGTATTTCACACACCATGCTTTGTCACATATTGCCGTACTTTTAATGTGTTTTGTCCACGTTTCAGTTGGCTTACCCAGCAAGGCACTAGACAGAGCCAGATAAATGAATGGCTGGGTATCAGGAATGACGAAGAAGAGTGAGTATCTTCACTAAACACGCAACTGAGTTTATAGTTAAATACTATAATAATAATAATACTGGATTATGCACAAATATCTTATTTTGTATCTTAATATAGATTTCTCCATATTTTGCCTAAGAATTTCAATGAAAGGCTTTGGCATAATCTCTTACATCAGACGTGTCAATGTGGTACAAACTCAACATGAAGGCTTTTATAAAACTTGAAGCCTATGTCTGCACATCAATAAAAATGATGAAATACCTGGACTGTGATACTTAAAAAAGACACGGAAAAGGGTTAGGTACAGTTACTCTACTTTTTTGTGCATGAGGTCATTAAAGAAATTTGGCTTAATTTAATTAGATTTCTTTAATCTTTCTTTAGTAATTTTGTTACCAGAATAATTCATAATGTAAATTACCCATTATCTGGCTGTTATCAGCTCGATATATTTCATGCATCTCTATATTCTTCGTAACTAATCTAATCCTACCACCTCCCCGTCATCTCCAGCCCATACACCCTCGCAGATGATACCCACCAGGAGGAGAGGAGTTGGTACGTTGGGGGCATGAGACGGAAGGAGGCAGAGGAGCTGCTAAGGGGGAAGAGGGATGGTACCTTTCTAATCAGAGACAGCCAGACTCAGAGAGGCTCCTTTGCATGCTCTGTCGTGTGAGTATATCAGATTTGCATCTATTAGGCACATAATATTAAACTAATAATTAAGTAAATTGAAAAAAATTACTCTGCCCTTCTCTAATTCTAACTGATTATACATTTTATCAAAAGTGGGTGCAGTGCAAATAAACTCATAACTTTGCTGCAATGGACTTAAGGGTCAAAGCTACATTTAAAATAAATTAGCATATGTTTTGCTGAAAACATTTGTGCATATGAAGTGACAGATTTCCTCTCATACAGAGTGAATGGGGATGTGAAGCACTGTGTGATCTACAGGACGTCCACAGGCTACGGCTTCGCTGAGCCCTACAACCTGTACTCATCGCTGAGAGAGCTGGTCCTCCACTATCGACACACATCCCTGATCCAGCACAACCAGCAGCTGAATGTAACCCTGGCCTGGCCCGCTCTCAGCCAAAAGCCCAGCTGAGACACACCAGCACGCCACCCTGATGGCACTTTCCCAAAGCTTCACTGTATTAGCACTGAGGACGCACCAATATGGACACTGTTACCAGGATCTAACAGAGCACCGGTTAGTTTTGTCACAGTATGAGAAACAACGCTCAGAGTTGGTATCAAAAAATTCCTACACTGGTAAGATGTCAGAGCAAACAAAAAAACATCACTGATCAACAGTCACAGACACTGCTTTCCTAATTTACATGAAACACAATCTGAACCACAATTAAATTAATATCAAGCCTGTTAAGTTTAATGTTGTTAGTGGCTTCTGTAATCAATCAGAATAAGTTCTGTTCGAATATAATTTTCTACTTTCTCTAAAGCTATTATGACCATCGAAAAATCCAATTTATCCGCTTATTCTTATTCTAAGCACAATGGGGATTAAGTCCTGAGCGTTTACAGCATTTAACACTGAATTTAATATTTTCCAGCAGTACTATGGTAGCACGGACACGTTGCCTCACGTTGTACTTGTGTCAACACAAGTATGGGTATAAGCGAGCTTCCCAAACCTGTGCTTATTAAGGATGATATCTGGGTAACACGGGATACTAGTATCTAGCTTTCAGAACAAACTGATACTACTGCTTTCAAAACAACAATCAAAGCAGAGTGATATAATTTTTTGAGTACAAAAGGATTGGTAAATTCTCTAAAAGGAGTTTATTTGCTGTGTTGGTTAGCTAGCAATTCATCTGCATTAGCAAGTTAGTTATCAAAACCATAGTGTCACAATACATTTCACAGGTTTTGCAGTAATGTTAGCTTTGGCTTTTTTGTTAAACTCTGTGTTGTGGTGGGTGCCAGTTGTTAGTTGACCATCACAGACCCCATTTCAATGTGAAAGTTCTTAGCTGCATATTTTTTTCACACTTTCAGTACTTTTAGTACTAGTACTAGAAATAGTCAATGTCCATCACATAGAAATTTGTTCCCAGGCTGATATAGGCAACTGATAAAGTTGGGGGAGGTCCACTCATTTTTACATTGGCCAAAAAAAGCAGTAAATACATTTAAATTACATCACAGTCTTACATATTGCACTTTAATGAAGCAAATTTTCATTTTCATACAGTATCAAAGTCTGTCTCAACAATCTGGCCAGTCTGAGCCTCAGATTTTTTTTAAAAATATTTCTCAAATAATCCAAATTCATGATTACATCAGCCAGCAGACAGAACTCCCAATTTTTTTTCTCAAGCTTTGAAAAAGTGAATGTTGCATACCTCTGCAGTATATATCTTAAACCAGTTTAATTTGTGCAGTTGTAGTGTTAAGGTGCTTCTGGGAAACTCAACTCAGGATGGGACTCTGCACTACCCAGCACAGATATAATTTGGGTAGCGCAGAAATTGAGAAGACACAAAAGCACTTTATCTAAAGCAAGACAACCAGAACACGCACAGACAAGAACTGTGCACCTAACATTGACTTTTCACATGATGTTGCTGGTTGGGAAGTAAGTTTAAGTTTTATTTCAGTGATTGGGGAAAATAAAATACAAGTTATTTTCTTACTCACATCTGTATCTTTTTGCTTTCAGATTAGAATTTTCTAGAGAGAAAGCATTTAATACTAAGCAAACTCATGTCCTTTCTTCATTGTGCATATTTCTGCAGTATCTTTGGGACAATATAAATGAGACAACGTAGAAATTAATTGACTCTACCTCTTGGGTGTGGTTATGCTTTACACCATTGTCATTATAGCATCGTTTAAATTATCTTGAAGGCAGATGTTGATTT